>OZ024751.1:39497201-39502201 GCA_964016885.1 Eledone cirrhosa
GTAGAAATCAAGCCAGAATCAGTTCCTGTCCCACCCTTGCAAACAGGGAAAAGCGGACGTAAAATGAAATGATGATGATGATATATATATATATATATATATATATATTTCGTTTCTGAATTTGTTTAGCAAGATTCTTTATCTGAAAACGTGTGTTGAAACCGATATTGTTATACTTTGGGAGGGTCATGTTGCCAATAAGAAACAAACGCACCAGTTGCTTTCACTTCAATTTATAAATTTATAAATTTAGGAATTTATAAATTTCTGGTTAGTTGGTTCCACAACCAGATGGTTGTTTATATATATATATATATATATATATATATATATATATATATATATATATATATATATAAACAACCATCTGGTTGTGGAACCAACTAACCAACCGGAAATTTATAAATTCCTAAATTTATAAATTTATTATAAATTGAAGTGAAAGCAACTGGTGCGTGTGTTTCTTATTGGCAACATGACCCTCCCAAAGTATAACAATATATATATATATATATATATATATATATATATATATATATATACAGAGAAGAAATTCCAAACATGGAAGCACGGCCTAGAATCAAAAGGACTTAAAATTAACCTGGCTAAGACTAAAGTTCTAGTTTGTAGGAAAGAAAATAAGGCGGCGGTCCCTTCTGGGAAATGGTCGTGCTCGGTGTGTAGGAAAGGCGTAGGTAGAAACTCCATTTTATGTCCTAAATGCAAAGTATGGGTGCATAAAAGATGTAGTGGGATCACAGGTAAGCTAACTAAGAACATAGATTTTACATGTGGCCGGTGCTCTGGTGCAATAAGTAGCAGCAAGTGCCCACAAAATACTAGCTCTTTCAATTGCGCAGAGGGTTCTATAGAAATAGTGGACAACTTCCGTTACCTGGGTGATAAAATCAGCAGTGGGGGAGGGTGCTCTGAAAGTGCAGTAGCTAGAGTCAGAACTGGTTGGAAAAAGTTCAGAGAGCTTATACCACTATTAGCTGCTAAAGGGTTCTCCCTAAAAATGAAAGGCAGGTTGTACGATGCCTGCATACGAACAGCAATGTTGCATGGCAGTGAGACCTGGGCATTGTGTGCAGAGGATATATGCAGACTAGAGAGGAACGAAGCTTGCATGCTCCGCTAGATGTGTAACAGTAATATACGTGAACGGCAAAGCATAAACGAACTAAGGAAAAAATTAGAAATAAGAGGGATCAGATGTTGTTTACTCGAGAGAAGGCTACGTTGGTATGGACACGTGATGCGCATGAAAGTCGATAGCTGTATAACAAAGTGCAGGGCAATAAAGATAGACGGTAGCCACGGAATAGGCAGACCTAGAAAAACCTGGGACGAGCTGATAAACTCCGACCTCACACACTTACACCTCTCCAAGACAATGTCACTGGACCGAGACCTTTGGCGGTACTCAGTAACAGAGAAGACCCGCCTTACCTAAATACATAGTAAAACCTACTACAGCCAGTAGGCATCTCTAACAAAATACCCCCCGTCCCACCACCCCCACCCCATCCACACCACCCCGTTCTATGTAAAGTTATGTTGGTGCCACACCATCCAGGCCGAAACAAATGAGATCGTGTAGGTGTCACGACAAAAAAACACACAGTCCACGCTGTAATGTGGCCGTGTAGGCAACACGATAAAAAACCTCCCAGACCCACACTGTAAATGTGGTTGGTGTTAGGAAGGGCATCCAACTGTAGAAAACCTGCCAGACAGCCCTATGCGAGCAAGACAATCACTCTTGCCTCAAGTGGGACTACCCCCGTCCAAACCCATGCAAGCGTGGAACACGGACGTTAAACGTTGATGATGATGATACACACATATATATACATATATATAGAGAGAGAGAAAAGGTGAAGTTGGAAATATATATATATATGTGTGTATGTGAGTGTGTGTGTTTATGTGTGTGTGTGAGTGTGTGCATATGTGTGCGTCAAAGTGGTGACATTATCAGGTATATATCAACAAATCTAATTCCAATTTCTTGGAGGTTAAAAGAATGTTTCAATGGCATAACAAAGTACAGCATTTACAGCTTTCTGCATGGACAGCCAAGAGAGTGGAAGGTGAAAGAGAGGAATTTATTCTGTAAATAAGTCAAAAATTCTATCAATAAGAGAAAATACTTTCAAAATAAAGAGTGAAAAGAAGAGAGCTTGCCACAAGATGTCATATCAGTGAAGAATCAATCGGGTCAAAGTGTAGAGAGGATGGTAAATCGCCATTTCACAGAAACACTGTAGGCAATCAATATAATCTTTAGAAGCAGGCTAGAAGTGACAATCACAAATGATCACAAGGGTGTTACAATTAAATGTAATCTATTGAATGATGAGAATGGAGCCAGACAAAATAAAGATTTAAATGTCTTCCACACCATGCCACATACATCATCATACATAAACTTAAATTTTAGCCCTTTCATCACCACCATTGTCACCACACAGCATCACAGATAAACTTAAATGCTAACCCTTTAACAACCACTATTGTCACCACACAGCATAAACTTAAATGTTAACCCTTTCATCACCACCACCATAGATAATCTGAAAGCTTAACCCTTTCACCACCACCATCATCACCACCACTGTCACCACACAACATCATACATAAACTTAAATTTTAACCCTTTTACTATCACCACCATTGTCACCACACATCACAGATAAACTTAGAGGTTAACTCTTTCACTATCACCACCACCGTCAACACCATAGCCACCACTACAGATAAACTTAAAGTTTAACCCTTTCATCACCACCATTGTCACCACCGCTGTCGCCACCTCCATTATCGACGCCACTGTCAACACCACCACCACCTGGATCACAGATAATCTAAAAGTTTAACCATTTCACCACCACCAGTCACAAACCGTCACCAAGCATGATCTCCGACGCTCTACCGATACTGTCAATCCTCAACCCTAATATAATAATAATAATATTATTAACAACAAGGGTGGTGAATTGGCAGTATCGGTAGAGGGTCGGACGCCATGCTTTGATGCATAGAGTTACGGCCCTTGCCATTCTGAGTTCAAATCTTGCCGAGGTTAACTTTGCCTTTCATCCTTACGGGGTCGATAAAATAAAGTACCAGTAATACACTGAGGTAATAACTGGCCTTGTGCCAAAAGTAGAAACAATTATTAACATGGCTTAGTAGTTAGAGCATTGGCCTTGCAATCAAAAGGTTGTGAGTTCAATTTTCAGACCGGGTGATGTGTTGTTTCCTTGAGCAAGATACTTTATTTCACATTGCTCCAGTTTACTCAGCTGTAGAAATGAGATGATAGGGACTGGAGTCCCTATCATTCCACTGCAAAGTGGTCGTGGAGGTGCCACGGCAAAAAAGCACCCAGCACTCACTGTAAATGAGGTTGGTGTTAGGAAGGGCATCCAGCTGTAGAAATCAAGCCAGAATCAGTTCCTGTCCCACCCTTGCAAGCAGGGAAAAGTGGACGTAAAATGAAATGATGATGATGATGAACCAATACATACTTGCTCTCTTTCTCTGTATTCTCAACAGCCGTGATACAGTTGTATAAGTGTGGACAAAGATCAGTTAAGGCGTAGCAGAAACGACCAACCAAAATCACTCTGAAATATAGAAAAACAAATGAATGTTCTCTTAATATTATAACGTACAGAAACAAGATATGTCTAGAATAGTCCTTGGTCTTAGAAATCAAACATGGCTGACAGTGTGAAGAGAGGTGGAGTGTGACTCAGAGTGTGAAGAGAGGTGGAGTGATGGCTGAGAATGAGAGTGGAGTGATAAATGAGTGGGAGTATAGAAGTGGAGTGATGGCTGAAAGTATGAGTGGAGTTATAGATGAATGTGTGAAGAGAAGTGGAGTGATAGCTGAGTGTGTGAGTGGAGTGAAATGATGGCTGACGGTGTGAAAAGAGGTGGAATGATGGCTGAGAGTGAAAGTGGGGTGATAGATGAGTGTGAGTATAGAAGTGGAGTGATAGCTGAGAGTATGAGTGGAGAGATAGATGAATATATTTATAGAAGTGGAGTGATGGGTGAGATTGTGGGTGGAGTGATAGCTGAGAGTGTGAGTGGAGTGATAGATGAATGTGTGTACAGAAGTGGAGTGATGGCTGAGAGTATGAGTAGAGTGATAGATGAGTGTGTGAATAGAAGTGGAGTGATGGCTGAGAGTATGAGTAGAGTGATAGATGAGTGTGTGTACAGAAGTGGAGTGATGGCTGAGAGTATGAGTAGAGTGATAGATGAGTGTGTGTACAGAAGTGGAGTGATGGCTGAGAGTATGAGTAGAGTGATAGATGAGTGTGTGAATAGAAGTGGAGTGATAGCTGAGAGTATGAGTAGAGTGATAGATGAGTGTGTGTACAGAAGTGGAGTGATGGCTGAGAGTATGAGTAGAGTGATAGATGAGTGTGTGTACAGAAGTGGAGTGATGGCTGAGAGTGTGAGTGGAGTGATAGATGAGTGTGTGTACAGAAGTGGAGTGATGGCTGAGAGTGTGAGTGGAGTGATAGATGAGTGTGTGTACAGAAGTGGAGTTATAGCTAATTAGCAGAAGGAGGAGTGAGAGAGAGAGAGTGTGTGTTAGTGTGGAGGGAGGGGGGGGGGAGGAAGAAAGACAACTCCAACTCCTCGTTGTCCTTACTTGTTAATTGTTATTTCATTAGTTATTCTGTCTTGTATTTCTTCTAGAGACTTCTTCCACAGTTGCATCTGTTCACTGATGTATACCAGAACCCTGCAAACAAGAAATAAATAAATAAATATTTAAAGAAAACAACAATAAGGTGGTGCTCCAGCATGGCCAAAATCTGATAATTGAAATCAATAAAAGACGTTAAAAGAATAACAACAAAACGCTTGGTCAGGATTTAGTTAACCCTGTCATATTATATTTCTAATGAAAGACACTGAATATGATTTTCGAATAATTTTTTAAGAATTTATGAAGGACTTAGTGAATTAAT
>OZ024751.1:39504701-39517201 GCA_964016885.1 Eledone cirrhosa
TTAGTTAGTCACAACATATATTTCACAACTAAGCTGAGCTAAATGTTATATTAGTTAGTCACAACATATATTTCACAGCTAAGCTAAACTAAATGTTATATTAGTTAGTCGCAACATATATTTCACAACTAAGCTGAGCTAAATGTTATATTAGTTAGTCACAACATATATTTCACAACTAAGCTGAGCTAAATGTTATATTAGTTAGTCACAACATATATTTCACAACTAAGCTGAGCTAAATGTTATATTAGTTAGTCACAACATATATTTCACAACTAAGCTGAGCTAAATGTTATATTAGTTAGTCACAACATATATTTCACAGCTAAGCTGAGCTAAATGTTATATTAGTTAGTCACAACATATATTTCACAGCTAAGCTGAGTTAAATATAATACTGTTATCAAGTCACATATATTTCACAGCTAAGCTGAGCTAAATGTTATATTAGTTAGTCACAACATATATTTCACAGCTAAGCTGAGCTAAATGTTGTATTAGTTAGTCACAACATATATTTCACAGCTAAGCTGAGTTAAATATAATACTGTTATCAAGTCACATATATTTCACAGCTAAGCTAAACTAAAAGTAATATTATTACAGTAACAAACAGTATTTATGAAAGACTATAACTAGTGAGATAGTAAGGACTGAACTGAATGTTTTGATCAGTGTTGTTGTTGTTGTTGTTGCTGCAGTTAGGGTTAGGGTCATTTCCATATTTCAAAGGAAATACTTTGAATGTTAATTAATTAATGAAGAATTTGGAAAGGATTTACAAAAATTATAATTTCATTAAGATGGAATTTGTAACATAACATGTAAATGTGCATGTGATTGTATAAATGTGCATGTGTTTGTGTAAATGTGCATGTGTTTGTATACATGTGCATGTGTTTGTATAAATGTGCATGTGTTTGTATAAATGTGCATGCGTTTGTATAAATGTGCATGTGTTTGTCAATAGGAACATGTGTTTGTGTATATGTGTATGTGTTTGTGTATATGTGCATGTTTATATGCTTTACGGCAGTGTTGTTCATGTGTCCATATACGTTGCTGCATGTTTAGGTTTAAATGCTCACATGTGACATAACTCTGCACTACAAGTAATCAAAAATATAAATGAAAATCCTTACTGAGTGACACAGTTTTCAGTGGATTTCTTCACAAATCCTTTTATTTCTGAACTGTCAGCTAATTGGTCAAATGGACTCGGTTGTAAGTTAGGAGTTTCACATTCAGCACTGAGATAAGGTGTCACATCTTCCAGCATTGTCTTCAACTTATCATTGAATGTTTTACAGAGGCTGGCAGAAACAAAATAAAATATATATATATATAAAAGAACAATAAAGGTTTGAGTCAACCCTCCCAGAACTAGAGTAAAAGATGCTAACCCACCACACCTAAAACACGGTGAGATTAAACTAAGGGCCTTGTCATTTCCAAGTTAAGCTTTTAACCATGTGGCTATGCTGTGGGAAATGGACATTAAACGATGATGAGGATAGAATGCATCATTCTTTCACTCAGGGCTTTATGTGTCTATGTAGTCTCAAACAGATATAGATAAACTCTTGACCTTGCCCCTATCTTTATCCAGCAGAACATCCCAAATGTGACAGCTGGAAGGAGAGAGAGAGAGACAGAAAGAGAGAGCTAAACCAGCTCTCGGGTGGTACTTTATGTTTTAACAACTAAAAGGATGAAAATCAAAGTGGGTTTCAGTGGGATTTAAACTCAGAATGCAGATAGCTAGAACAAATATCCAATGTTCTAACAATTCTGTAAGGGACTAAAGAACATAAATGTTTACTTATTGTATTATTGAAACATTTGTCAATAAACAATGGGTTTATATGTAAGAGGAAACAATAGATAGCTTCAGGAATTGTAAACCTGGTAAACTTACTAACCTTTGAATAGTTGGTGTGTATGTACATGCTTTCATAAGAAGGCCACCACCGGAACTAAGGGTCTTCTGGCTAGCAGGAATCCATGCTGTATTGGGAGGAATGTCTGTTGGAGATTCAATCCAAATAAACTTCGCTAGATCCACTTCAGAACACATTAACCTGTTAAATATTAACAGAAGAAGAAAATAATCATTGTTATTCTTTGGGAGACTCATGCTGCCAATATATAAAAAAAAAAAAACACTCATGCAGGAGTTGAGTTTTATTTCTTATTTATTATCAGTTAAATAATTAATCCACAAACACACACCAGTGACCAAAGATAGAATATAAACACATAAATACACGCAGACTCAGACACAAACACATGAGCACACCCCAAACAGAATACATACACACACAAATGCATATGCAAACAGAGACAGCCTAAAAGAAAAAATGTTATAGAAACACAACAGGAGGAAACAGTAATAATCACTGAAGATGTCACAGAAATGTGTGATGAAATAAGGCTTAATTTTATTAACAAAACCCTTTTTCGTCAATATTACTGGCCTTGTGCCTATATTAGAAAGGATTATTGATTTTGCTGCCCCCTCCTTACCCAAGGTAAATCATTCACTAAGGCTAGTTAGAACTTTGAAACAAATTCTTCAGCATGGAACCATAACAGTATGGTGAGATAGAATTCTTGGAGGAAAATATTTAGTTTTTCTTTCAATCTTTATTCATGCCTGCAACAACAATAATACCAATAACAATGATAATAATAACGATTACTATAACGACAACAATAACAACAACAACAATAATAATAATAACAATATCAACAGCAATAGCAAGTGAGAGAGTATTAGCCAAATTTAAACGAAATGAAATTAAGAGTGGAAGATAGTATTATTGCAAGCTAATAATTAATATATAAATAAAATAGTAAAAGTAGGTTCTGATCTAACCAATGCCAGTTTGTAAGGAGGAGAGGGCAGAGGGGGTCAATTGGAATATTGACAAAATAGCCGGAGCTTGTTTAAATGTTGGCACCGACCATGCTATCGGTTAATCTATAACAGACATGCCTTTTTTTCCCCAGAGAGGCACATCTCATTTTAAAATAATCATAGGAAATGAGAAATTTGGGTAAAAGTTCTACAACTCCAAATGGAAAAATGTTTAATCCTTGAAGATAATAGTGCCACCAAAGACATATTTCTTTAGCTTAATGTATAGTTAATACATATTACTGAAGGAAATATTATTTAAGATGTATGATGTAAGCAGGAAAATTTTCTCTTATTTATTATTTAAACCTTATTGGTGTAATGAATTGTGGTTGAAGAGTCCAACAAAGTAATTACTTCATATCCTACAGTATATATATATATATATATATATATATATATATATATATATATCCTACAGTATATATATATATACTGATGATATATATAATCATCATCATCGTTTATTGTTTATTTTTCATGCCTAGCATGGCTTATATATATTTATATATATACCTACCTCTGTACACACATACACACACACACACACACACATATATATATATATATATATATATATATATATACATATCCTCTCTTTGTTAATGTTCTTAAGTATATATATATGTACATGTGATCATGTGTGTGTGAGCATATGTGTGTGTGTATTCACTTTTCTTTAATACTTCTGTTACAATATTTCTACTGAAATATACTGCTGCCTATACAAGTGTGATAAGCCTCCAGATAAAAGTGTAATGCCCAGTGGTTGAAGTAGTTTAAGTATTGAGATCACAATCATGAGATTGTTGGTTCAATACTCAGTCACTTAAGGAAGCTCTAATGTGATTCGTCTCTAGTAGGGCCTGATCATGTTCTTTTCAAGCTCTATGCACTTAAAAGATATATATATTTTTTTTTATTTTGATAAAGTGGTGCCTCTCTTCCCTTGGTATCCCAAGCTTGTACTTATTTTGTTTAATGGTTAATCCAGCCCTTGTCACTTGACTAAAGATTGACTTTATTTCTTTTTTTAACTTTAATAAAAAGTGGATGTAGCCAGGCCTAGTGGTTAAAGTACTGAGATAACAATAGTAAGTTTACTGGTTCAATACTCAGTTGGTTAACTCCTCATGAAACTGGGATCAACTCTAGGCTCAAGACAAGGATTAATTTGATTCAATGTGCCTAAGTTCTTGAGTTTTATATCAAAAAAATCTCCAAATACAAAACGTGTGCAGAAATTTGGAACATTTATCGAAATATACTTCATTAGATATAATAAAACATTCTTTAAAATTAGAAACGAAAAATTTCAGTTAATTATTCATAAAATAACTACAGCTCATTAAAAGAAAAAGAAAACAAAAACAAAAAAAAAGACATAAAATAAAAATAAAATACAATAAAAATAAATAAACACTGTCTGAGAAAAGAACTGAAAATAATTTAGAGTTAAAAATCTGTCTTCGATAACTGAAATAATTTGGAACATTAATTTCCCATCAAACTAATTGCTAACTTAATAACACTTGATTAAGTAAAATACAACTACTACTACAACATCAACTACAACACCAACAACTACAACTACACCAACAACTACAACAACACCAACAACTACAACTACTACTAAAAAAACAACTACAACTACAACATGAACTACAACAACATTTTTTTTAAATAACAAAAAATAAAAAAATATTATATTTTAATTAAAACTTACAACCCAAAACTAAAACAAAAACAACAAAAATAAAATAATAGGAACAACAGCAACAACAAATTTTTTTTTTTTTTGAATTTCAGAATATATAAAAAAATTCACAAACAAAAACAAAAACACTGAGAAATGCTTGTATTTTTTGTATTTTTTTTTGTTTTGTTTTGTGTTTTGTATTTTTTAGTTTTTACTAAGTCCACCTAGGTTACCGTACAGCATATCAATTAGTTCATTATTGATTACCAAGTTTACTAAGCTATACTAAAATATTTTTTTGTTTTTTTTCTTAAGCCAAAAACAAATCCATCAGAAAGAATATGGAGGCAGCTGTGGTGGCAGAATTACTACTACTACTACTACTACTACTACCGTTGCTGCTGCTAATACTACTACAAGTAATAATAATTGTTTCTACTTTTGGCACAAGGCCAGCAATTACCCCAGTTCATTACTGGTACTTTATTCTATCGACCCCGTAAGGATGAAAGGCAAAGTTAACCTCGGCGGGATTTGAACACGGAGCATAAGGGGCTATAACTCTATGCTGCAAACCATGGCGTCCGACCCTCTACCGATACTGCCAATCCACCACCCAACTACAAGTGATAATAATAATAATGTTTCTACTTTTGGCACAAGGCCAGCAATTACCCAGTGTATTACTGGTACTTTATTTTATCGACCCCGTAAGGATGAAAGGCAAAGCTAACCTTGGCTGGATTTGAACTCAGAACGTAAAAGGCCATAACTCTATGCTGCAAAGCACGGTGATGAGATTAATAATGGGTTCTGATTTATGCACAAGGCCAACAATTTTGGAGAGGGGAAAAGTGACTAAATCAAGGAAACTTACCTTTCATCTGGGCTGGCTAGTTCCATAACAACTTTGGAAAGATGTCGCTTGGTCAGTTCAGCTGTAGTGTCCAGTTGGTATTGAATTAAGCACTGGAACAACAAAGGATATGAGCAATTTAGGTATTTAACCCTTTAGCATTTAAACCGGCCATATCCAGCCAGAATTCTCCCACCTCTTTCTGTTCAAACTGGCCATAACTGGCCGCTCATACTGACATTAAGGTATTGTTCTCAAAATAAATAACACCAAAATCTCATAGATTCGACATTATGTGAGATAATTATGTAAGATAAAGCCTTTAACACAAAAATACAATAGTATATATAGAGAGTAAATGCTAAAAGGTTAAAAACAACCATTCAGTACCTCAAAGAAAAGTCTACTAATTACAGTATGAAATCTAGACTTCTAGATTTCATACTGTAACAAACATGTTAGGATCATTTCTTCCCTCCTAAAAGTGAGGTTAATCTTGAAGACCACATAGTATAGGTACATGATGCCTATGTTTGTTGTGAGATGGAACTAAAATATCACCTGACCAAAGAACACAGTCCAAAATATCTCATGCAGCATAGAAAAAAAGTTACACTGATGATGATGATGATATATTTATCATGATTTATATAAGAAATAAAACCAGTACACTCTGTAAGGTAGGAAGTGATAGGAAGAGCATCCAGCCATAGAAAACCTGCCAAAGGGTTAGGAGGACACTTCTGCTGTTTGAAAGACAATAAACAACAGATCAGAACTACAAGGAGAAGAGTGGCCACTATGACTGTTTCATGCTTGTGTAACTCAGACAAGTTAAGGAAGACTGCATCATTTTTGTTCTGCATTTAAAAAGGGTATAACCCCGAAATATTATGGGTGAAATATACTTAGTCAAAAAACATTACTTTGTTTTGTCTTTATTCATCATCCTTTGTTTTTTATATCTGTCTACCACATTGTACTAACTTTCTAAAGTACTTATCAATCAATTATTACATATTTCACAATGTTTCATATTAACTATACTATTTGATATATATATATACACATATATAAACATGGGTACAAGCTGAAGCATATAGACAATATGCCCCCACACCCCCCACTGCAAGGTGGTCGTGGAGGTGCCACGGCAAAAAAGCACCCAGCCCACTGTAAAGTGGACGTGTAGGCGCCACGAAAAAGCACCCAGCACTCACTGTAAATGAGGTTGGTGTTAGGAAGGGCATCCAGCTGTAGAAATCAAGCCAAATCAGTTCCTGTATGAGCAAGGCATGGTCAGCCGACCAGACACTGCTCACAACAGGACAACCCGTCTAACCCATGCTATCGTGGAAGAACAGACGTAAAACGGTGATGATGATGATGATATATATATATATATATATATATCCAGCCGTAGAAAACCTGCCAGATAGTCCTATACGAGCGAGACACGGTCACCCAACTAATCTTGCCTCAAGTGGGACAACTCCCACCTAACCCATGCTAGCATGGAAGATAGACGTTAAACGATGATGATGATGACACATACATATAAAGAAATTCATTTTCAAACATAAAACTTGAAAGGTGTAGGTGAAAAAGTTATATCAGCTTAAAATAGGATAATTTAGTACAATAAACTGTACACACAGCTACATACAATATTTTTTTAAAAACCATATAAACAAAACATTCTACAGATTATTGTACGTTTGAAAAGATGAACTTGTTGAGGTATTTATTTATATATTGGTTAATTCCAATGGGTCCCAGGAGGATGAAACAATTGTAAATTTAATTATGATATAAATAATAGTATTTAGTAACATATTTTAATGTGTGTATATATATACACACACACAGAGGAAAATAAAGGCAAAATATAGCTATACAGTATTTTGTCACATATTATTATCATTTTTTTGTTGTTGTTGAAACATACATATAATTTATGTTGAACAAAAGTAGGACAGCTCTGTATCTTAATGATATATACATATACACACATATGATGATGATGATATATATATTTGTATGTATATGCAAGCACAGAAAAATGGACGCTAAACGATGATGACGATGATATATATATTTGTATGTATATGCAAGCACAGAAAAATGGACGCTAAACGATGATGATGATGATATATATTTTTATATATATTCATATACAAATATATATGTATGTATATATATATATATAGAAATATACACACACATGTATAGATGTATTGTAATCAGTGGCTATTTCATAAAACATCTTACTTCAAATAATAAAAACAGAGGATGATGGATAAACTAGAAGAATTAATTGGCATAAAAGTCTCAGCCAGGATTCCATCCAAATAAGCATAAAGAATGCCAAATACAGGCTTCAAGAGGCAAGGATCTCTCTCTTTCTCTCTCTCTATATATGTATATATATATATCTTTCTATCTATCTCTCTCTCTATATATATACATATACTACTGAACATTTTAAGACACTTGAGCATATACTCTCTCTCTCTCTCTCTCTCTAGCTGTGTATCTATCTATCTATCCACCCTCTCGCTCTCTCTATCTCTCCAGCTATGTCTTTATCTATCCATTCTTCCACACTCTCTCTAGCTATCTATGTTTTTATCTATCTATCCTATCTAACCCACCCCCTCATTTTTCTCTCTACCTTTCCTTATATATGTATTTATCTATCTATCCCCCTCTCTATCTATCTTTCACTTTCTATGTATCTCTCTATCCACCCAGTCTCTCTCTATCTCTTTCTCTGCATTTGTCTATCCATTCTCCCCACCCTCACTCTCTACCCCTCTCTATTTATGTATTTATCTCTCTGCCCACTCTCTCCCACCCACTCTCTTTATTTATCTCTCTATATCTTTCAATCTATCTATCTCTCTCTCTATCTATCTATAATTTCACAATGGAATATATGGCACAAAAGAATTTATATGCTAAAACATATTTACAATGATGGAAGTTATTTCAGCATTTTTCATATTTCACACAATGTCCATGGAATTTTGGACAGAGACCAAATTTTTTCAAACCCTGTATTGATACATGTGTCAAATTAATCTTACTGGCCCTACCAATATGTGCTCCTTTACAATGGATTTTTAACAGTGGGGTGGGGGTGGGGTTTTCTGGCCTTTTGACCAGATTTTACATCTAAATAAAACCAGTGAATGGGCAGAGCCGTTATAGGCGTCATTGGATAGAATATTTTGTGGTATTCATTCTGAGTCTCTGGACTCAAAGTTCAAATCCTTCCAAGGTCAGCTTTGTCTTTGATTCTTCCAAGGTTTATAAATAACATACCAGTCAAACACTGATGTAAAGGCATCAAAAATAGGAATGTTCATATTATCCTGCCCTTCCTCCCCCACCACAATCCTATCACCACCACATTTTGGGGGACATAAATAGAAAGGAAAGAAAAAGACCTCTAAATAGGTTTTATCATTTGTCCCTGACCAATGAAATCTTTTCATTGAAGCTTTCATACCTCTTCTGGAATAATATGCAGTAATGCTGCACCCAAAATACATCTGGAGCCGCAGCAGAAAAGACTTCCAACAAAGCTGGCATCTATCCAACTGTTAGTCATTCTATTAAGTGTTATTATTAAAATCCAGTATAGGTCAGTTGATATCTAAATCTACCATCATGTCAGTTGGTGTTGAAGTGTTATAACAAGATTAACTCTTTGAAATTGTTCCAATCATTTGAACTTTTTGTTGAACTTTTCACTCCTTATATAAAAGAGAATTTCTAGAGAAAAATCTAAAATATCCTAATAATTCTTGGCCTAATGGTTCATTTATATTCCACAAGAAATTTCTATCCAAAAATCTATTTGAGTTACCCTTGATGCATCTCAGCTAACCTCTGATGGAGAACTGGCAAGTTCATTAGAACATTGAACAAAATTGCCCCTCCCCTCAAATAAAAAAAAAACAACAACCCTCACCATAAATTCAACCTAGATCCTAAACCCTAATTCTAAATTCTAGCTCAAAACTCAATCCTACCTCTAACCCCTAAACCTTACCACTAACCCTAACCTTGTGAAAGGAAAGAGAAGAAAGCAAAGCTGAGAAAAACATGACTAAAGATGATGGTGACGAGGGATACAGTACAGATGATAAACTAAAATGGAGAATTTTGTCATGGGACCCAGAAGGATCACACCAGCTTTAGCTGAGAGAATAGTCTTGAAATGTTTGTGTGTATGTGTATTAAAATTTTATGCGACAGGATTTCAACTCAGAATATAAAGTGACATATTACTCAAATTAATTCTTAACCTCCTGTAATGATTTACCAGAATGTCTAAAAAAAATCCAGTCTGTTAATTTAAATGTTTACAGTGTCTTTACTGGGGGGACAGACTGCTGTGAAAAATTGCAGTATTAGAATAAAGACTTTAATTTTTAATGTGATGCAGTTATACTTCTGTTTAGTACTCTTTAAAGAATGTTTTGCTAATGTGGTTTCATGTGGTAAAGGATGTTAAGAGTTAAAGAAATTATCTAATTACTTACTTTTATTCTGTCAACAAACTGAAGCTGCAGAAATACTGACCAAATAGACATTACTTGACCATTAAGGAATATCTTCTCACATACCAGTTGCCACTTGGGGAAATTGGTCTCCTATATAAAAATAGTCAAATGAAAAAAATTACATGCAAATGCAGACAGACATACAGTATATGAGTATGACAAATGGAAAACATTCAGTTAATATCATGAATTTAATAGAAGTTGCTAGCATGAAAAGATGGATGTTAAACGGTGATGATGCTATATATATATATAGTATCATCACCGTTTAACATCCATATATATATATATATATATATATATATGGATATTAAACGGTCATGATACTATATATGAGGGAATGGACTCTGTGAGTGAACATCGCTAATTTTCTCCCTCATATCAAGAATTTGAAGACAATTCATTTTCACCTGATGAGATCAGTGATAATTGATCATGACTTCACGATCGATCTATCTCTTATTGAAACATGTGTCATGATTAAATGATTGGAATTTTACCTTGCTTTCGGATTTTCATTTTTATATATATATATATATATGTGGATGTTAAACAGTGATGATACTATATATATATATATATACACACACACATTCAAAGATTCATACATAAGTACACACATAATCCATGCATACCATACATACATGTACACACAAACACAAATATTTACGCACATAATATTACATGTATTATATCCAGAATTTTTCCATGTAAAAGTGTTGGCAATGGAAATATACCAGCATCCAGTTTTAAATGTTACACTTCAATTAGACATGCTCTGGTATAGAAAACATCAACCATTCTCTTCATATAATCAGGATTGACCTAGCTCCAGCCACAACTCTCTTTATTTGGAGAGGCGCCAGACATTGCCTTTACAGATTTGTCGAAACTGATGCCAGCATGGAAAATAGACATTTTAAACAGTGTTAATTCATAGATCTAAACTTCTTAAAGACATTTGCTGATTTTTGACAGAAATAAAGTAGGTCTGAGGCAAAACTTAATATATTGCTAATTAATGAACTTCCTCTTTAAAGAATATATTATTATTGTTGTAGACTGTCAGGAATGGCTCTGTGGTTAGGCCTATCAGCTACGCAACCATCTGCTGTTGAGTTTCATCCAATGGTATTGTGTGGAATGGCACCTTGAACAAGTCTCTTTTTCTATAGCCACACTCAGGTTGGTTGAAGGCCTTGAGAATGGAGTTTGCCAGATGGAAATATTGGGGAAGACGCAGTAGTGGGAGACCATGAAAAACATGGGCAGAGGTGGTGAGAGCAGATCTCAGATCGCTGAAACTCACAGAGGAGATGACGAAGGACCGTGACAAGTGGAGAGATGCTGTGCTGAATAGGACCTGTCCCACCCTTGCCAGCAGCGAAAAGCGGACGTAAAATGATGATGATGATGATATAGTTATAGATTCTTTATTAAGGCTAAGCTTGAGACTTGTTCCTCTGGAGTTTCTCCTGCGAGTACACTGGAAAAACTTCAGAGTAACACGATTCAAGTTTGTTCTTTATAACAAATATATTAATCTTTTCTCTGGTATTGAGTACTCATTCTTGAAACCGTCTTTACTCTAGCATATATATATATATACAGTATATATATATATGGTGATGATGATAGTGATATGGATGGTGGTGCTGAGGGTGAGGATGATTACGGTGGTGTTGATGGTGATGATGATGAGAATGGTAGTGATGGTGTTGATGGTGGTGCCCGTGGTGATGATGATGATGATGATGATGATCGCAGTGATGGTGATAATGATATTTGGTGGTAGAGCTGATAGTGATAAGGATTATGATGATGATGGTGATGATGATGACAACATCAACAACATAACAATGACGATAAGGTAGAAAGATAAGACTAAATATCGTAACAACAACAACAACAACAACACCCATGAATCACAGTCTAAGAATTCCTTAACTTTCTCCCAAATCAGCAGAAATGCAAACCTAAATCTGATAAGTTTTAAGTAGGGACCACCACCACTACTACTACCACTACTACTACCACCACTTCCACTACTATTACTACTACTAACACAACTACTTCTACTACCACTGCCACCACTACTGCCACTACCACTACTACTACCACTACCACTACTATTACTACTACTAATACAACTACTTCTACTACCACTGCCACCACTACTGCCACTACCACCATTACTACTACTGCCACCACTATTGCTACTACAACTACCATAATTAATGGTTGTGATGATGATGATGATGATAGTAGTGATGTTGGCAGTGGTGGTGATGGTGATGGCGGTGGTGATGATAGTAATGGTTGTTGTGGTGGTGGTAGTGGTGGTGGTGGTGGCGTTGGTCGTAGTGGTGGTGGTGGTAGTAGTGGTGGTGGTGGTGGTGGTGCTAACGGTGGAGGTAGTGGTAGTGGTGGTGGTTGTGGTTGTGGTGT
>OZ024751.1:39527201-39529701 GCA_964016885.1 Eledone cirrhosa
TCATTGTTGTATCCCAGCTCTTAGAGTAGTTACACCATATCCCAAGGGGGTGATGCTGATGTAACAGGCATGGCATCTGACTGGAAAAGAATGCTTCAAAAACTCCTGTCCAAACTATGTCAGCATACAATAGTAGATGGTGATGATGATGTCAAAATGTCCTGTCCAACCCATGTCAGCATGCAATAGATGTTGATGATGATGATGAATGTCCTGTCCAACACATGCAATAGTAGATGATGATGATCATCATCATATCATCATCACCGTTTTACGTCTGTTCTTCCACGCTAGCATGGTTTAGACGGGTTTTTTAGGGGAGGGGAAAGTCAATTAAATCGACTCCAGTATGTAACTGGTATTTTATTCTATGGAACCCCAAAGGATGAAAGGCAAAGCTAACCTCGGCGAGATTTGAACTCAGAATGTAAAGGACTATAATTCTATGCTACAAAGCATGGTGTCTGATACTCTACCGATGATAACAATAATGATATGATGTTGATGTTTATCTTTTCATTAAGTCTATATATTAACCCTTTTGATACCAAACTGCCAGGAACTGCTCTTAGTTCCATAATACAAAACTGTTTTATATTTATCTAAAAACAATTCCACTATAATTTTATGTAAGAACCTCTGACCTTAATAATAAAAATGCCAATTATAAAACTAAAACGCTCAAATTTTTTTCAGTTTGTTCAGTATTACCTGAAGCAGTACTCTCCAGGATGGCCTCAGCCAGTCAGCTGGAACAAGTAAAAAAGTCTTTCATAAGAAATATGGTAAAGAAAGAGTTAACATATTTTCATAAATTGTTGTTTAGTTCCATTCTTGCTAAAGTAAATCTATAGCCAGCTGTTGTAGCTTTGATGAAGTAGATTTAACTTTGTCATTACCATGTTTCTAATGAAAGACACTGCCTATATCTTTCAAATCATTTAAAAATAAATTAAGAATTAGGAGGGGTTTAGTAATATAACTAACTTTCTCATTATTTATCTAATGTTTGGAACATAACTTAGCAAAGATTCTAACAAAATTATCACAGAATCTTTTTAGATAAATACACACACTTTAGAATAATCAGCTTTGATCACAAAACCAGAGGAAGTTGGACTGTCTCATATCAAAAAGGTTCAGATTAAAACTGTTACAAGCTTGATCAAGCAGACCTACAATATAAAACAGATCTAGCTTTGATTAAAGGCACTGCTTTGATCAATTAGACTTGAGATGAAATGTGTAATAACCTTAAGATGAAATGTGTAATAGACCTATGGTCAAATATTTCAAACCTTGATCAAGAAGATCTCTTATCAAGTATACTTATGATCTTATGTATCACAGCCTTGATCAATATCTAAGATCAAATGTGTTCTAACCTAGGTCAAGTAGAACTATGATTAAATGTGTTATAGATTAGATCAAGCACCAATAAGGGTAATTGGTAAACCACACACAATTACACACACACACACACACATAGACATACACACACTGACATACACACACTGATACACACACACTTCCTTATGAGGAACCATGCTTGCTAAAAATGGTAGAATTATGATAAATACCAACCTTCAGTTTGGGACAGAAAAACAAACAAAACAAAAACATAGAAACATAGAAAAAAGGTAATAGCAACTTACCTATCACGGAATTAGGGAGATAATTAGCGGAGACTGAACCGATTTGATCTAAAAGTCCAATACCTGTAAGGGAGGGAAAGAAATGGAATAAGAAAGGACATTTTTTTTAAAATATAGAGAATTTTTTTTTATAGAGAAAGAAAAATATAAATGACATAAAAAAAAGAGAGAAACTTTGATGGAAGAATCAAAATTGAAACTAGATTTCTGTTGAGTCGGTAAATATGAACTCAGAAGAGTATAGAGAAATAGTAACATGTTATATACACTCACACACACATATACACTGACACACACACACACACACACATATATACTCACACACACACACACATATATACACTCACATACATATAAACTGCATCACTTAACATTTGCTTACCCTGCTAGCAAAGTTTGGGCTTTATATATATGTGTGTGCATGTGTGTGTATTTTATATATACGTATATATATATATGTGTGTGCGTGTGTATATATAAATATATATATATTTATATGGAGGCACATGGCTTAATGGAGGCACATGGCTTAGTGGTTAGAGCAATGTCCTTGCAATCGAAAGGTTGTGAGTTCAATTCTCAGACCGGGTGATGTGTTGTTTCCTTGAGCAAGACACTTTATTTCACATTGCTCCAGTTTACTCAGTTAGCTGCAAAGTGGTCGTGGAGGTGCCACGGCAAAAAAGCACCCAGCACTCACAGTAAATGAGGTTGGTGTTAGGAAGGGCATCCAGCTGTAGAAATCAAGCCAGCATCAGTTTCCGTCCCACCCTTGCAAGCAGGGAAAAAGCGGACGTAAAATGAAATGATGATATGTACATATATATATATAAATATGTACATAT
>OZ024751.1:39537201-39549701 GCA_964016885.1 Eledone cirrhosa
ATGGGTCCTTCTCAGCACAGCATCATTCCACTTGTCGCATTCCTTCGTCATTTCCTCTGCCAGTCTTAGTAATTTGAGGTCCGCTCTCACAACCTCTGCCCTGGTCTTTCTTGGTCTTCCTCTATAGTGACTTCCTTCCACTGGGATTTCCTGGCATTTCTTTTAATGAAGTGTCTTTCATTAAATATAGGGTAACAAAAGGGTTAACAATCATATGGCTATATCTGATAAGAATGAACATAGAAAAATAGTCCAATAGAAAGCTAGAAGCTGTTAGGTCCTACTTACTTTTTGGAGTAGTTTTAGTTACTCGTTCCAAAATAGTGTAGAGGTTACACACTTCTGGAATAAAGTTAGAAAAAAAGACTGAGATATATATAACATTGGGTTTATTTATTTCAAAATAAGTTTACGATATCAATGTAACCAAAAGAAAAAAAAACACATAAGAAAGAAAAGAGAAAATATAGTGAAGTGTGGTATTGCTTAGAGCAATGCTAGCGTATTGCTAGAAAGTTGGTAGATAATTGCTAGAGAGATGCTAGAGTGTTGCTAGACTATTGCTAGAGTATTGCTAGAGAGATGCTATAGTATTGTTAGAGAGTTGCTAGAGTATTGCTAGAGATTCTAGAGTTTTGCTAGAGAGATGCTTGAATATTGCCAGAGAGATGCTAGAGTATTGCTAGAAATGCTAGAGTATTGCTAGAGAGATGCTTGAGTATTGCTAGAGAGATGCTAGAGTATTGCTAGAAATGCTAGAGTATTGCTAGGGAGATGCTAGAGTATTGCTAGAGAGATGCTAGAGTATTGCAAGACAGATGCTAGAGTATTGCTAGAGTATTGTTAGAGAGATGCTAGAGTATTGCTAGAGAGATGCTAGAGTATTGCTAGAGAGATGCTAGAGTATTGCTAGAGAGATGCTAAAGTATTGCTAGAGAGATGCTAGAGTATTGCTAGAGAGATGCTAGAGTATTGCAAGAGAGATGCTAGAGTATTGCTAGAGAGATGCTAGAGTATTGCTAGAAAGATGCTAGAGTATTGCTAGAAATGCTAGAGTATTGCTTGAGAGATGCTTGAGTATTGCTAGAGAGATGCTATAGTATTGCTAGAAATGCTAGAGTATTGCTAGAGAGATGCTAGAGTATTGCTAGAGAGATGCTAGAGTATTGCTAGATAGATGCTAAAGTATTGCTAGAGAGATGCTAGAGTATTGCAAGACAGATGCTAGAGTATTGCTAGAAAGATGCTAGAGTATTGCTAGAGTATTGTTAGAGAGATGCTAGAGTATTGCTAGAAATGCTAGAGTATTGCTAGAGAGATTCTAGAGTATTGCTAGAGAGATGCTAGAGTATTGCTAGAGAGATGCTAAAGTATTGCTAGAGAGATGCTAGAGTATTGCTAGAGTATTGCTAGAGAGATGCTAGAGTATTGCAAGAGAGATGCTAGAGTATTGCTAGAGAGATGCTAGAGTATTGCTAGAAAGATGCTAGAGTATTGCTAGAAATGCTAGAGTATTGCTAGAGAGATGCTAGAGTATTGCTAGAGAGATGGTAGAGAGATGCTAAAGTATTGCTAGAGAGATACTAGAGTATTGCTAGAGAGTCCCTAGCCACATCCGTGATGCTTATGCTTAAGTATCAAGCGATGGCATTACTTAAAATCGAGTTGCACCCATCATGTATATATACATACATACATGATGGGTGCAATATATATATATATACTAAGAAATTCTACTTCCATTATCAAATTTCTGAACGCAAAAACAAAAATCTTAAAAAACAAATAAAACATAACTCTAAGATGCAAGAAAGATAACTACTACAAATATTTAAAGAGTTGTCTCTCATGAAATTCTTTTTTCTATAGAATTTTTTATCAAGCATAGACCGTACAGACTTTGCCTTAGGTCTAACTGGAGATGTTATTTATAAATACCAGATATACACTGCGGGTTGAATCCCTCGCCTGTACCCCTTCTCTACCCTAAAGATATATAAAAGATCTTGCCCTGATGTAAGAAATAAAATCAAAATTAAGTAAAAAGACAAATGTTGCTCCGCCAGTTTCATCAAAAACGTGTGTTCCAGTTCTTGTTAATTTGGCCTGTATATGGCTGAATATTCCGCAGCCACATCTTGTTGTAAAAACTTAACCTTTTGATAACAAACTCCTAATTTTATGATATAATGCTGTTAGTTTTATGTTTATATTTATAGTAAAAACCATCCATCATTTATGTAAGAACCTTTCTTAAGATCCAACTTAATAATGAGTAACTTAGTTAAATTACTAAATTCCTTTGAATTATTTTATTATTTTAGAAAGTATTTGAAAATCATAAGCAGTGTCTTTCATTTGAAATATGGTAATGTAAGTGTTTATATTTATCTAAAAACCTTCCATCATAATTTTATGTATGTACCTTTAAGTTATGTTCCAAATATCAGCTTAATTCTTTAGCATTTACATTACTCTGTATGTACTATTGTATTTTCGCAGTAAAGACTTTATCTCACATAATATCAAATCTATAAGATTTTGATATTATTTATTTTGGGAACAATACCTTAACATAAGTATGAGTGGCCAGTTATGGTCAGTTTGAATAGCAAAAGGTGAGAGAATTTGTGCTGGTTATTTTACTAAATCCCTTCAAATTACTTGAAAACTATAGGTAGTGTCCTTCATTATAAATATGCTAACCAAAGGGTTAAAATAGGAAAAGTAATGAAACAAAGTTTCTAAGTAAGACAAGCATGTGGACTGACCTTCATCTGAAGGTGGAATGACAATATTTGAAGTATAGAAGACATTATAAATCTGGTGTACTGTCTTGACAATTAACTGAACTACCAGACATATTTGTTGCTTGATACCAATTCCTTGTTGAGATACATGGAACAGTTGCTGAACAGCATTCTAAGAAAGAGAGAGAAATAAAAATATAAATGAAAATATAAAATGAAAATATAAAAAACAATGGATAATTAAATTTTCATGACAAAATTGGTATTAGGAAGGGCATCCAGCCTTAGAAAGCTTGCCAAATAAAGGGTTAGAGGACCCTTTATTTGTGTCGAGAACATGACAGCCTGCCTAATCCTGGTGATCTCCACAATAAAAGCACCCAGTACATGCTGTGAAGTGGTTGGTGTTAGGAAGGGCTTCTAGCCATAAAAAGCTTGCCAAACAAGAGGTTAGGAAGACCCTTCAGTTGTGTCAAGGACATGATGGCCTTTGCTATGTTTATATTTATCTAAACACTGTCCATCATAATTTTATGTAAGATCCTTTGTTAAGTTATGTTCCAAAAACCAGCTTTACAATCAGAGAGAGTTAGTTACATTACTAAATCGCTCCATTATTCTTCACTATTTTCAAAATTATTAACAAAATCCTAAGTGGTGTATTTTGTAAGAAATCTGGTGATGAAAAGGTTAACCCTTTAGCATTTACATTACTCTATATATACTATTGTATTGTCTATATATACTCTATATATACTATTGTATTGTCATGGTAAACACTTTATTTCACATAATTATCTCACATAATATCGAACCTATGAGATTTTGATGTTATTTATTTTGAGAACAATACCTTAACATAAATATGATCAGCTGGTTACGGCCGGTTTGAACAGAATGAGGTGAGAGAATTCTGGCCGGATATGGCCGGTTTAAATTCTAAAGGGTTAAAGATAGAATCGTAACTACAACATCACGTTAAGAAAGAGGTTATATACTCACAGTTCTGGCTAACAGGAACTCATTGAAAACTTGTCGAGGAGTACAATCTTCCAACAAGAGAATGGAACAGAGTGCATTAGCAATTTGCTAAAATAAAAGAATTATATATATATATATGTTAAGTATTTCCGTGGAAAAGGTAAAGCAAAGAAGGGTGCTCTATGTATAGTACAGAGCTATCTAATTATATAATAAACAACACAACATAATTATTCCATTACCTAAGGTTTCACAAAGTGGGTAATGGAATAATTATATTGTGTTGTTTATTTCATACATTTTTATTATTAACTTTTTTTTTTAATATTTATATATACATTGTATTTCCCAGCGTCGAAGACGCTACTTTTTTCCTAAAATAAGTCTAAAAAATCTACCATGCGACCTGGAGGCCGAAGGTTGTTTATTTTTTTTTTTTGCAAATTTTTTGTTGTCAAAATAAGGGTGTTGTTCTCGAGGATGAAGCACCATCAGCGGGAAATACGGTACGTCTCGTGTGATGATGATGTTATTACAATACAAATGAACACAGGCATATATACTTACTTGGTCTGTTGCATTCACTTCTCTCAACAGTTTGCGACATCCCTGCATAAATAAATAGGAAAATGTAATTTGATAAGAAATTTTTAAATTTACAGTTTATGAATGAAAAGAAATGGCCCTTAAGTCCTAATGGATTCATAAGGGTGCGAACCTGTCACACCTGGGAATGTTATACCCTGACAGAGCCTATCCCTCTCCAAATAGAACCAGATCAAAAGCCAAATAGATATATGTGTGTAAAGGGCTGTGAACACAAGAGAGAAACCAGTATTTTAGAAAACATAAACCAGGTAATACGGGAGTGTTCCACCACTCAGGGAGCTTCAAGCAATTGTGAGTGCCGGAGTCATAAATCTGCTAAAAATAGCAGCCAGATCGTCCTCAAATTACACAACACTGACATTGCCCTTATATACAAGCTTACGAAAAGACTAGAAGAGAGAGCCTTTCATGAATGGAAGCCTGGAGCAGGGTACATGAGATGAGGAAAGGATTCTTTCCTGAGACATTCTAACCACATGTCCATAGTATTAGAGCAGAGATCTCTCAATTCAGAGAAGTAGTGGTTCTACCTGGAGTGACTCTCTGATCTCTGAGCTATACACTCTATCAAGTAACGTTACTCCAAAGACCCTTTGGAAGAAACCCATTTCAGATTAAATCAATAAAAAAAAAAATTTAAAAAAAAAAAGTCTTTTACCTGAAGAATGGTGGCTTTAAAATGACTTATGGCAGTCCACTGTCGACTGAGAACTGGAAAACCTGAGAGAATACTGGCAGAACATTGAGCCTCTAATTGTAGCCCAGTGTGGACATGACGGGATAACAAGAAGGCTTGAGCAGCTAGAAGGAACTCTTGGCTGTCTACAGCACTCCACATCTAAGAAATAAGAAATAATATATATGTCAAAAAACAAAAACAAAAAATCATATATACTGTATAAAGTGGTTGGGGTTAGGAAGAACATTCAGCTGTAGAAAATATGCCAAACCAAGACCCCAAGAGGACTTGGTTGTGCCAAGGACATGACAACATCCTTAGTGCTAGTGCTATGATAACATGTACCCAGTACACTCTGTAAAGTGGCAGTGCTGGTGCTATGATAACATGTACCCAGTACACTCTGTAAAGTGGCAGTGCTGGTGCCATTATAAAATGTACCCAGTATACTATGTAAAGTGATTGGTGTTATCAAGAACACCCACCAGTATAAAACGTTAAAAAAAGGGTCAAAAAGACTCATCAGTGGTGTTAAAGTCATGACAACCTCCCTAGTGTTGATGCCAAAATGAAGTGCACCCAAGCTCCTCTGTAAACTGGTTGGGTTTCGTAAAGGCATCCAGCTGTAGAAACCATGTTAAAATTTGCAATTCAGGTGAGGTGCAAGAAATGCCTGCACAGGCGGGAGTGGGGATACACACAAGCCCCCGGCTGTCAGAATGTGTTATGGACTGGATCCTGTTAGGAGGGAGGATTTGCCTCTTGAAGCTTAGGCTGAAAGACAGGTTTCTGTGGGTAGTGCAAGTTTATGCACCAAACAAGGAGTCTGAATACAAGTCCTTCCTTGAAGAAGTCACTGCAGCATTAGATGTAGTTAAGACTGAGTTGTATATCCTGATGGGAGACTTCAATGCACATGTTGGCACTGACAACCTGACATGGAAAGGAGTGATTTGGAAGGAATGGTGACCTTGATCTAAATACAAATGGAGAGGCCTTACTAGACTTCTGTTCTTGCAATGGACTCTCTATTATTAACACCTTCATCCAGCACCAAGATTATTTATCAAAATAAAATTAAAATAAACCAAAACAGATAGAATGACATTAAAATTGTACAAACCTTTTCAGGCATATCAAGTAGTAATTTGATTTGAGAAGCTACACTGTAAAAGTGGTTTTCTGTCTGTTTCCTGTAAAGAATATGGAGATATTAGCAACAAGGAATTAAATATTATATTTAGAGCTCTCGTTACTGCCTTTCTAATAAAAGATATTGCTGATGATTTTAAAATTAATTAAGAATTTGGAAGGACTTAGTAATATAATTAACATAACAAAGGTTCTTTTATAAAAGTATGATGGATGGTTTTTAGATTAATATAAACACTTTAAAATAAAACATTTTATATAGTAGAATCAGAGGAAGTTTGGGATTATTAGATGTAAAATAGAGTTAACCCTTTCATTACCGTATTCTTTATTAAATATTTGTATTAATTAATGAAGAATTTGGAGAATTTACTAAAATTATTGTTTCATTTGCAACAACAAAATATTCTAAGATAAAATTATATTGGAAGGTTTTAATTCAAACAAGATCCTTTCAAATGGGTGGTTTTGTTTCACAGAAAAGGAGCTGGGTTTGGGTGGGTTGTTAACAAAAGGGTTAATAATTTAGTGAAAAACTGGGACACTTACCTGTTTTTGTCAGCTAAAGGTCGACGAATATAAGTGGTTCCTTTTACAAAATGATTCTCTTTTAACTGTTTGCAGAGTTCTTCAATTTTGGAGATTGAATTCATCACCTATAAAGATATTAAGGAAAGTTTTTGCAAAATATCTCTACAAAGTCTTTCTTCTTCATCCTTTCTTCTCCGTCTTTCTCCAATATCATCACCAACACTACAACATCCACCAACAACACCCCCACCACTACTACCATCATCAACACTATAACATCCACTACTACCACCACCACTGCCAACACCTGCTGTAAAATGGTTGGGGTTAAGAAGGGCATCCAGACATAGAAACCATGTCGAAAACAGAGCACAAGAACAAGATATAGCCAGGCCTTAGTACAAGACAGCCTGTCTAACCCATGCAAGCATGGAAAATAGCCGTTAAATGGTGGTGATGATGATGACAATGATATGAGGTTCATTCTTCTGAGATTAGCTTTCACCATTTCTTCTCATACTCTTCCTTGGTCTTCCTCATTCACAGCTACCTTCCACTTGGATTGCTTTACCCAACTGTCATCATCCATACATATTACATGTCCATACCAGTTCAGTCTTCCCACTTGCACATTACATCTGATTCTTCTCATGTCCAGTTTTTTCTCTCACCTATGTGCTAGATTCATCTTTCCCAACCTTCCCAAGTAATGAATACGAATTACACCAGACAATAAGAGAGAGAGAGAGAGAGAGAGCGAGAGAGAGAGAGAAAGAGAGAAGCATCTATGTAGTCACTTGACCTACTAGAAATACCAGCCAAATCTCCCTCAAAACACACACAACTAAATTTGTTTTTAAATAAATGATAGACTGGATAATGTAGTCCAAAATAAAATATTCATGAAAAAAAAAACTGTTTGGTCATGGTTAGAATGCTTTTAATTATATAGATCTGCTCAATCAGAGCTGATCCCTGACCTAGGGTTAAACAACACCAGTGAATGGCTTACATTCTGTGAACTTTTCTTCATGTCTGTAATGGTGTCGGCAGCTTCTATCAAATCTCTGTATCTCTCTCTGCCAATAAAAGAGAAAAAATAAACCATTTGGAGTTTAGTAAACTAAGATTATTATTTAGTCAGACATATAAAGTCAAATAGCAAATATTTATACATGAACATAGCATACATTGGTAGACTTAAGGTAGATATAACTGCAGTTATTTTAATTAGAAGCCTTATTAACGAAGATATAATTACAGGTTTTGAATGAGAAGCTTTCAAACTAGTTAGACCACTACTCAATAGAGTACTCAATACTTGGGGTAGTAGAGTATCGCTATATTATATATGTATCTTCTTCCTGCTATTTCAAGTGTTATACTAATATATTCCTTACATATACTGTACCGATTGTGTTGTTATTTCTGTTTACCTCTTATATATATATATATATATATATATATATATATATATATATATATACACATACATATATATATATATATACATATATATATATATTCTGCTTTCTCTCCTTATAGCCTCTTGGATTGTGTTTACCAATATTCCTTTATTATTGTATAACAAGAACAATAACAAGAACAATACAGTGATCTTTCATCACAGATCTGCTCATTCAGAGTTGACCTGGGGCTAAACAACAACATATATTGAAGAAATGAGACAGTGCTTACCCAACCATTATTCGTAGTTCTTCCTTCTTACGTTCTATATCCACACTGAAAGTTAAGGTGAGGAAACAAATATTAGAGTATTATGGTGTAGCAGAAAAAAATGTTATATATCATAGCAGAGATCTTTATAACACCTCATACAAACTATATATATCAAAGCAGAGAGCTTTATAACACCTCATACAAACTGTATATATCATAGTGGAATTTTATATCTCATACAAACTTTATATATCATAGCAGGGACTATATAATACCTCATACAAACTTTATATATCATAGCAGAGATCTTTATAATACCTCATACAAACTTTATATATCATAGCAGGGACTTTATAATACCTCATTCAAACTATATATATCATATCTGCGACTTTATAATACCTCATACAAACTTTATATATCATAGCAAGGACTATATAATACCTCATACAAACTTTATATATCATAGCAGAGATCTTTATAATACCTCATATAAACTGTATATATCATAGCAGAGATCTTTATAATACCTCATACAAACTTTATATATCATAGCAAGGACTATATAATACCTCATACAAACTTTATATATCATAGCAGAGATCTTTATAATACCTCATTCAAACTTTATATATCATAGCAGGGACTTTATAATACCTCATTCAAACTATATATATCATATCAGCGACTTTATAATACCTCATACAAACTTTATATATCATAGCAGAGAACATTCTTGGAGAGACAATGAAGAGATAAACCTAAGGTTTAATTCTTAACTGTGGAAACTTACCGATTCTTCTTCTCAATTTCACGTATTTCTTGAACTGTGAACTTTTCAAACATCAAATTTGTATCCATTTCATGAAGTGGAAGATCTGAGGAATACAATAACGTGAGATTTAGCATAACAATGATAATGTGATGTTAATATGTTGTATGTATGTTGATAGTTGTGCTGTCTATATGCTGTCTCTATGTTTAAATATATGGTGACATAACCATTAACACATCGACAACACATCTACTGACAAACAACTGCCTTTATCACCGATACATCAACAATAACACCACTGACATATATAGACAGCATACCCAATTACACCTCTGGTGTCATGCAGTAATACAGAGGACCCCCCCACGGGTACAAGTCGAAGCTGAAGCATATAGACAATATGCCCCCACACCCTCCCACTGTAAAGTGGACGTGTAGGCGCTACTGAAAAAAAAGCACCCAGCACTCACTGTAAATGAGGCTGGTGTTAGGAAGGGCATCCAGCTGTAGAAATCAAGCCAGAATCAGTCCCTGTATGTGCAAGACAAGGTCAGCCGACCGGACACTGCCCACAACAGGACAACCCGTCTAACCCATGCTAGCATGGAAGAACGGACGCATGATGATGATGATAGACAACACAACTATCAACATAGACAACACAACTATCAACACAGAGTAAACATAACTATCAACATATAGAATTTCTACTTTTGGCACAAGGTCAGCGATTACCCCAGTGCATCACTGGTACTTTATTTTATCGACCTCGTGAGGATGAAAGGCAAAGTTAACCTCGGCGGATTTGAACTCAGAACGGAAAGGGCCGTAACTATGCTGCAAAGCATGGTGTCTCACGCTCTACCGATACTGCCAAACCAAACTATCAACATAGACAACATAACTATCAACATAGATAACATAACTATCAACATAGATAACATAACTATCAACATAGACAACATAACTATCAACATAGACAACATAACTATCAACATAGACAACATAACTATCAACATAGACAACATAACTATCAACATAGACAACATAACTATCAACATAGACAACATAACTATCAACATAGACAACATAACTATCAACATAGACAATACAACTATCAACATAGACAATACAACTATCAACATAGACAACATAACTATCAACATAGACAATACAACTATCAACATAGACAACATAACAATCAACATAAACATAACAATCAACATAGACAACATAACAATCAACATAGACAACATAACTATCAACATAGACAACATAACAATCAACATAGACAACATAACAATCAACATAGACAACATAACAATCAACATAGACAACACAACTACTGACATACAGACAACAAGCATTGATTGCCACAGACATCACACCCATTGCTGTAAACTCGACATGACAACTGACACACAAACGTTCTGCGGTAAAAGCCGACGAAGGGTGCCTTGAAATAACACATACATTACATACATATATATATACAAACACACACACACACATATATATATATATATATATATATATATATATATATAAATATATATATATACGTAAGTTATTTCTGACATAGTCAGAAAAGCGTAAATGTTTAGTTGAAAGTGGGTGTCAATTATATTGATCCAGTCAACCCTAGAAAGATAAATTACAACGTTGAGCAGAGTGGGACTTTAACAACCCAGAACGTTGAAGACCCTAAATAAATACTATAAGGTATTCTATCGGGCACTCTAACAATTTTTCCAAGCCACCACCTTTGTGTGTATATATTTCTATAATGACGTGTTACAACCGTTGTTCAATATATGAACATAGCAAACATTAACAGCATGTTTCATTAATATATAGATAGACATTTGTTATAGAAACAGCTATAGTGTTTAGTAACTACTTTAAGGTTGGTGTTAAAAGTGACTTAGGTAGAAATAATATACTAAGTCGTATATATATTATGTTTACTTACTGCGAATTTGTTTTTTCGACGCCATACTTAAAATCCTAAATAACACACTTCCAAGGGAAACAATCAAACAGTTGTATGATTCTTACCTCCCTTGCATTTGGTTTTAGTCGTTAGACGTCGGACGTTGTTGGAACACTGCCTTCCAAAGATTTAGTCGATATGGTATCAATTCTCAACACTTATTGTTTCAAGAGTGGTATAAATATATTTATAGCATTATATGCATTATTTAAATTGTGTAAATATTTTTGAGTGTTTACATACAATTGAAATATGTCTGTAGGCCATTTTATTTTAGGGAAAAGGTTGTGCATTTTAATAAATATTGCCCGTATAGGTATACATTTTGGGGGACACCCTCTCTTTCTCTCTCTCTATATATATATACATATATATATATATGTGTGTGTTAGGTAATTCCAAAGGAAAAGCAAAGGAAAAAAGAGTGCTCAATGTATAGAACAGAGCTATTTAATTAGAAAGTGAACAACACAAAATATAACTACTCCATTACCAAAGGTTTCTGGATCACAGACGATATTAATATATGTCTGGATGGTTCGTCAGACAGAGATGTTATAGATAAAAGATATATATATATATTTAAGCTTGTTGTATACCAACAAATTAAATATAACCTTTGCATATATATATATATATATATATATATATATATATATATATATATATATATAAAATAATGAAAAAACAAAGAAACAGTTCCTTATATTAAAAAATTCATCATTTTACGATCGTTTTTAGGATATATATATTTTTTTAATACATCTCTTTTCATGATATTCGGATTTCATACGGATTGGACACTACCGTATATTTTGGTAGATTTATCTACACACTATATATATATATATATATATAACGGAGTTAAAGACTCGAGTTAATCCCCTGAAATTTTTATGAGCTCAAGGAATAAATTACCGGGCTCTCAATAATACACTATATAGAGAAGAAAACACAAAGAAGGGTTATGTTTTCATTTACAAGGGGTAGAGAATCACTATAGTGAAGGATATAACGTCTAGGAAAAGTGGAGAAAATACATAATAATTAAAAGATAAAATTAAAATGTAAAACACCCACCTTTATAACTTTATACACACCTGGACATTCCCAAAGAAGAGGATGTTTCGCCAGAGTGCTGGTAAATAGATATATCTTCCTACATAATTATAAAGATAGGGTGTTCATCTGATATTATGGCCTTAAGGTCATGAGTTCGATTCCTAGCAGCGAGTTGTGTCCTTGTGCAAGACACTTTATTTCACGTTTCTTCATTTCACTCAGCTGTAAATTCAAAGGAGGCCAAATTTGACACAATGTGTTTCACACTGAATCTCCCTAAGAACTACG
>OZ024751.1:39554701-39587201 GCA_964016885.1 Eledone cirrhosa
CATACATGGTGGCTGCCAACTCGTTTTCGAGTACGGCCACTACTTTATATCCATGTAGGAGAACCCCTACTATGCGCTGAGCGAGTGTGATTTTTTAGTCCAGCCAGCGACTTGAAAACTCTGGTACAAACACTGCACTTGTGACAATTATTGACACATAGTGCTGGGCCCATGGTACCATGTGACGACAAGTGCAGAGATCTCTCCAGATATAAAGCCTGTGCCGTGAAGCTTTTATAGTGAGCAAAGGCACTGCACAAAGCCAGTCCCACTCTCTTAACCAAGATGATATTTACCAAAAAGAAGAACAAGTCAACATCATTGGATACCATCAGGGTTGCAGGTGTTATATCAGAGTTTTCCTTCTCCTAGAATTCTGCCTTGACAAAGGCTAAGGGGTCATCTCTCCCGGTGATTTTGGATGGCCATTGACTCTTAAGAGCTCCTTTGCCCTTTGACAGGTTTTGTTTTTAGTCCTGCAGGATGTCCAAAGTCACCCTCCTCACCAAGAAACCTTGGTGGGGTTGCCAGTTTAGTCGCCAACGACCCGACCATGAGACAGGTTGTACTGGGATACATGTTACCAGTAGCACCAACTGGTGACCTGACATACATACATACATACATACATACATACATACATACATACATACATACATACATACATACATACATACATACATACATACATACATATGTATATATATATCACGATAAATTAACGGAGCCATAGACTCTCGCTATTCCCTGTCAATAATGTGCTCAAAGGAGAAGAAATCCTGATCTCTTTAAAATACAAAATGTTGAAAAGGTAACACACTAGAGTGAGATATACAGTGCGCTATCAATAAAACAGGGAAAAACCACCAGTGTATGGAATCTATAACCTATGAAACCACTGTATCTCTCTCTAGTGTGTTACCTTTTGAACATATATATATATATATATATATATATATATATATATATATATATATATATATATATATATATATATATATATATATATATATATATATATATATATATATATATATATATATATATATATATGTATATATATATATATATATATATATGTATATGTATATATGTATATATGTATATAGATATATGTATATATATATATATATATGTATATGTATATATGTATATATGTATATAGATATATGTATATATATATATATATATATATATATATATATATATATATATATATATATATATATATATATATATATATATACATATATATGTATATATGTATATAGATATATGTATATATATAGTAATAATAATAAATTTGAAGACTAACATCCAAAGAGGGCTCGAAAAGTATAAATATATATCAAATATATATATATATAAATATACATACATATATCTACTATATAAATTGGAAGTGGTCGGAATATTTATATATATATATATATATATATATATATATATATATACCTCTCATTTATATATATATATATATATATATATATAATAAACATTTATTGTACTGCCTCTCTGTTTTGTCCCTGTTCAAATTTTTCCATTATATATATATATATATATGTATATATATATATATGTATATATATATATATATAAATATATATATGTATGTGTGAGAGAGTGTGTGTGTATGGGTGTGTAGTGTGTGTGTGGTGTGTGTGTGGGGGTCTGCCTGTGGGTATGTAGTATGTAGTGTGTGTGTGTGTTTGTATGTAAATTTTGTTGACTTTAAGCGATTCAACTCTACTTATCAAATTTTCGTGTCAGAACGCTGCTGGATAGAATGAGGGGAAAATAAGAATAAAGATAGTTTGGGTTTCAATGTAGACAGAAAGAAATTAACATAAAAATATAGTCGCAACATTGCAGATAACTATAATCCTGGACAGGGCCTCCAAGAGAAATTATTTTGTAAGGCGGTAAAAAAAAAACATTTTGGGCTCGAAGCATGCAAAGATTTTTCTCAAAAAAGATGTTGCATGGTTACTGTAGGTCTACTGTAGGTCTTCTGGTTACTGTAGGTCTACTGTAGGTCTTCTGGTTACTGTACCGGCTGGACCCACCCTCATAGGCCCGGATCCTGGATGACGTAGCACATATAAGAGCTTTACGTTCAAGATGAGTAATAAAGTAAATAATTGTTTCTACTTTTGGCACAAGGCCAGCAATTATCCCAGTGTATTACTGGTACTTTATTTTATCGAACCTGTAAGAATGAAAGTAAAGTTAACCTCGGCGGGATTTGAACTCAGATCATAAAGGGACGTAACTCTATGCTGCAAAGTATGGCGTGCGACCCTCTACCGATACTGCCAATCCACCGCCCTAGCATGGCGTGCGACCCTCTACCGATACTGCCAATCCACCGCCCTAGCATGGCGGGCGACCCTCTACCGATACTGCCAATCCACCGCCCTAGCATGGCGTGCGACCCTCTACCGATACTGCCAATCCACCGCCCTAGCATGGCGTGCGACCCTCTACCGATACTGCCAATCCACCGCCCTAGTATGGCGTGCGACCCTCTACCGATACTGCCAACCCACCGCCCTAGCATGGCGTGCGACCCTCTACCGATACTGCCAATCCACCGCCCTAGCATGGCGTGCGACCCTCTACCGATACTGCCAATCCACTGCCCTAGCATGGCGTGCGACCCTCTACCGATACTGCCAATCCACTGCCCTAGCATGGCGTGCGACCCTCTACCGATACTGCCAATCCACCGCCCTAGCATGGCGTGCGACCCTCTACCGATACTGCCAATCCACCGCCCTAGCATGGCGTGCGACCCTCTACCGATACTGCCAATCCAATGACTTATGACATATCTCAGAAACCAGAGTTGAGAACCAGAAGTAGAATCAGTAGAACAGAACAAATGGTATTTTGTGAATAAGTGGCATCGAAATATCGAGATATAAGTCTAAAATCTAGCTTGGGGCATCCAGTCAGATTAATTATTGGAGACTGTTACTTCTGACAGGACCCGCTGGACTGACTGGTTCAGGACTCTGACCCCCAGCACCAGCTCTAACATAGGGGGGACGAAGAAGAAGAAGAAGAAGAAGAAGAAGAAGGAGGAGGAGGTCTAACATCTCAGGCACTGTTATAGTTGCCCGGTGTGATGATAGTTGATAACAATACTGATAACTGATAGTTGAATAAATCGAGTAAAGTACCCCTGGGGAGGAGAAATTATGCGTAGAGACACCTGTGGTACTTACACCGATCTATTACTTATAATTTTCAACTATTATCATATTTATCTGCATTGTGGCGTCAATATTTTCAAATTTCACAATATTTCGTATGTTAACCAAATATATAAATGTATGACTAAAATGTTTCTCTAAAGCATTGCCCCTCCCCTCTCTCTCTCTTTAACCACTCCTGTGTCTGTTTGCCTCACTCTCTCTCTCTCTTTCCATTTCTCTCTCCTTCTCTCTCTCTCTCTCTTTCTCTCTCCCTCCTCTTTGTTTGCATCTCTCTCTACACCTCTCCCCCCTCTCTCTCTCTCTCTCTCTCTCCTACTCTCTCTCTCTCTCTCTCTCCTACTCTCTCTCTCTCTCTCTTTCTCTCTCTCCCTCTCCCTCTCTCTCCCCCTCTCTCTCTTTAACCGCTTCTGTGTCTGTTTGCCTGACCCTCTCTCTCTTTCCATTTCTCTCTCCTTCTCTCTCTCTCTCTCTCTTTCTCTCTCCCTCCTCTTTGTTTGCATCTCTCTCTACTCCTCTCTCTACTTACCCCCCCCCCTCTCTCTCTCTCTCTCTCTCTCTCTCTCTCTCTCTCTCTCTCTCTCTCTCTCTCATCATCATCCGAAATGAGAAAAATAAAAACAAAACAATGTTGCTACCATATTAAGCATGGATCTTAAATTCTGTGAAGTGTCCAAACTTATCAGAATATTTAATTCTGATAAAGTCAAAGATTTGAAAACTGACAGCTTAAAATGTTCTAATAGATTCTGAATAATTAAAACTCTCAGAGGTCTGCAATTAACTAAAATTTACCAATTCTGAGAGACAGGAAAAGGGTCAGAAAAAATTCGGAAGCTGAAAAACCTTGAAGCTATGGTTGTGTGGTTAAAGAATTTTCTTCGTTACTATGGTTGTTCTAGGTTCACTTCCAGAACTTCAGAACACTTCAAATACCGGTTGCTCTCCGACAGGTTTGCGGTTGTACCCTTGGTAGTGGAGACTTCTGGTGCCCTCGGGCCCCAGGGCTACCTCCCTACTCACCACCATAGGCACTGAGCTGGCCAGCCGCAGGTGTGAGCCTCGCGAGCAGGAATGGCTTTTCCAGCGCGTCTCCCTTGCCGTCCTCCGGGGAAACGCCTTCTCCATTCTGTCCGCCGGAGCTGTGGGGAGGCCACCGATATGATTGACTCATTTGTCATTTTATCAGTCAGATGTTCTAATGATTCTGCAAATACTGGCTGACTTCAGAACAACCTTCGCCATCCTCCAGGGAAACAGCTTCTCTATGCTGTCTGCAGGTGTTGCAAGGCGACCAGCGCGTGGGTCCTCATTTGCTTATAATAGTGAGAGGTGTGGAGAGCGAGAGAGAGAGAGAGAGAGAGAGAGAGAGAGGGCAAGACAGAGAAAGAGAATGAGAGGGAGAGAAACGGAGGCAGTTAGTGAAAGTATTTTATTAGGTCTTTGTAATTTCGTGTAAGACCATGGAAGTATTTATGTAGTATACGTATATCTTGGGTCATCAAGTATGAAATTTGTAGACATTTGTAAAAAGAAAAGAAATTTCTACAAATTTCATATTTGACGATCTGATACATATATACATTACGCACCCACTCTCACACAAACACACACACGCACACAAACACATACACACACACACTCTCACACAAACACATACACACACACACACTCTCACACAAACACACAAAATAACAACTGTTTATTACATGATTATATGTATGTAGTTTTAATTAATTGTTGCTATATTCACATTTCGTCTGGTGTTTAGAATATATAATAGAACTGGAGAGGAATTAAACATTCCCTTATGTTTAATATTTCGAGATAATTGCAGAATATATATCTATTAACAATGGGATAAGTATGGTTTATCTCTTTATTACTGTTGCCTCCAAACTGATATTCTTTATATGTATGTATATATATATATATATATATATATATATATATATATATATATACATACATATATATATATGTATATATATATATATATATATATATATATGTATATATACATATATATATATATATGTATATATATATATATATATACATATATATATATATATATAAATATATATATATATATATATATACACACATATATATATATATACATATATATATACATATATATATACATATATATATATGTATATATATTTATATATATATATACATATATATATATATATATATATATATATATATATTTATATATATATATACATATATATATATATACATATATATATATATACATATATATATATATATACATATATATATATATATACATATATATATACACACACACACACACACACACACACATACATATATATATATATATATATATATATGTATATATATATAGATATATATGTATGTATATCTATATATATATCCTTATAAATAAAGAGCAAGATGATATTTATCCTATGAGATTTTGTTAGAATACAACTGCTAATATATAGTAGATATATTGTAATATTGTGAATATATATCAAATATATAATAAATATATATCAAATATATAATAAATATATAGTAAATATATAGTAAATATATAGTAAATATATAGTAAATATATAGTAAATATATAGTAAATATACCAATGTCTGAAGATATATGTAGAATAAATTATCTTCTACCAATGTTTCAGACGAAAGTTTCGACAGATAAGCTGAACATGTTTTTATTTATTAATCATTAATTCTTTCTTTCATTATTTGTTTATGAGTTCAAATCCAGCCGAGGTTAACTTTGCCTTTCATCCCATAAGGGGTCGATAAAATAAAGTACCAGTAATGTACTGGGTTAATTGCTGGCCTTGTGCCAAAAGTAGAAACAATTATTTGTTTATGAGTTCAAATCCCGCCGAGGTTAACTTTGCCTTTCATCCCATAAGGGGTCGATAAAATAAAGTACCAGTAATGTACTGGTTAATTGCTGGCCTTGTGCCAAAAGTAGAAACAATTATTTGTTTATGAGAACTTTGCCTTTCATCCTTACGGGGTCGATAAAATAAAGTACCAGTAATACATTGGGTAATTGCTGGCCTTATGCCAAAAGTAGAAACAATTATTTGTTTATGAGAACTTTGCCTTTCATCCTTACGGGGTCGATAAAAGAAAGTACCAGTAATACATTGGATAATTGCTGGCCTTATGCCAAAAGTAGAAACAATTATTTGTTTATGAGAACTACAATGATAATACGTTTCTAAGATTTAATGAAGGCCAAGGAAATCGAGAAGACTCTACCGAAGACAAACTACCGAATTATTTGATAAAATATCATTATCATGATAATGGTATATCATTATCATGATAATGATATACTGTAATAAACGGAGTGTAATGAACCTCTGTCGGTTTCGACGATGAGTGTTCCCAGACCTGTCAACTCTCCCACCCACTTTGGGGAGGATAAGAGATGTCTTCTCTTCTGAAAATGGGTATAGCTTTCATTATGTAAATTTTTATAGGGTGAGGGATTGGCAGTACCAGTAGAAGGCCGGACGCCATGCTTTGCAGCACAGAGTTACGCCCCTTTATAGTGTGAATTCAAATCCCGCTGAGGTTAACTTTGCCTTTCATCCTTACGGGGTCGATAAAATAAAGTACCAGTAATCTACTGGGATAATTGCTGGCCTTGTGCCAATAGTAGAAACAATTATGTAAAATTGTGCCTTATTTGTCCTCGTTTGGGGGCACTTTTTTTCATGGGATTCCCCGTTTGGATTTTTAGAGGTTAGCAGGTCTGTGTTCCAGTTGGTCGAACAACGGAACTGCCTCAGCTGTTCATGATATCAACTATCAACGTGTAAGTGGCTGAGCATTCCACAAACACGTATCATTAACATAATTCTGAGGGAGATTCTGTGTAACACGCTGCTTGATAAAGCTGGTCCTTGTTGTCTTGCCAATAATTATTTCTACTATTAGCACAAGGCCAGCAATTATCCCAGTGTATTACTGGTACTTTATTTTATCGACCCCGTAATGATGAAAGGCAAAGTTAACCTCGGCGGGATTTGAACCCAGACCATAAAAGGCCGTAACTCTTTGTTGCAAAGCATGGCGTCCGACCCTCTACCGATACTGCCAATCCACCACTCTTGTCTTGCTAATAATATCTGGTCGGTTGGCTTCGATCCCCATATCTAAATGTATTGGATTATCCCAGGGTATCGTTAAATTTTCTTAGTATTAGCATAACTTCCAGTGTATGTAAATCCCAATTCTCTAATATCTGTGAGGCTAAGATCGAACAACCAGCGATATTGTGGTTAATTGTTTCTTCCCCACTTCGATATATTCTCCAGATACTGTCTTCTGCTTCACTATATATTTTTAGTGGCTTCTGTTGAGGAGACTTTGAGCTTTTGCTGCAATTAGAAATTTTTTAGTTTCGAGGTGTACATCAACAAAGTTTAGCCAGTTTTGTGAATTTTCCTTCAATAAGAAATCAATATATAAGTTGATGGGGAGGGGTAGATTGGAAGAATTTGTAAACTGTGGGATAAAATATCATTGTGGTATTTGTCCTGGGACTTTACATTCTGCGTTCAAATTTTGCCAAAGAAATATTTGCCTTCTATCCTCTGAATTCACAACGTAGAGACCTGGCCTGCCATTTCCCCGCCTTGTCAGTATTGACTGAACTCCGCTACAAACTTGTTCTCTCTCTGTCTCTTTCTCCTTCTGTGCATCTCTCTCTCTCTCTCTCTCTCTCTCTCTCTTTCACACACACACACATCTTACTGTGCCTCTCTCTCTCTCTCTCTCTCTCTCTCTCTCTCTTTCTTTGTCCCCCTCCGTCAATCATTGACATTGTGGAAGAGATATACAAATACACAGTTCGTGAGTTCGATTCATAGACTGGGTTGTACACTTTCTTTAACGTTGCTCCAGTATACTCAGGTGAAAATGAGTACCAACAGTAGCTGGGAGTTTAACCCTGCGATGGGCTGGCATCTTATCCAGAGGTGAATTTTCTACTCTCAGTCGCTTAACGTCATGGAACCGAGATAATTCACAGAATTCTGTTTGTATCAGTCATATAGTAGTTTTTGAAGTTTTACTATTTTTCTGTAGGCACATATATCATTCTGTTTGTTAACAAAGCCTAGCTTTATGTCGACTAAATGTCTTTGTTCTCTTGTACAAATAATTTATTTTGGCATATTTAAGATTCTTTCATGGTGTAGACTTTACTTAGCAAAGTTAATTGTTCATCAGAGACCGTATAATATCAACTCCAGACTTTGTATTGTAGCAGTGTAGAAATTCTGTTTCATATAAAATATTAAATGGTATCATGAATACAAATTTTATTTTGTGTTGTGGCTACTTTAGGCTTATTAAGTGGCTGGCTGAGGTTATATATGTATAGTATTATACCACTGATACTGTGTGGTCTAAGATAGACCTGTCAACTCTCCCTGCCCGACGGTGAGATCTCCCACCTACTTTAGAGAGGGTGAGAGATGCCTTCTCTTGTGAAAATGGGTTTAGCTTTCATTCTGTAAATAGCAGTATCGGTAGAAGGTCGGAAATCATGCTTTGACGCATAGAGTTACGGTCTTTGCCATTCTGAGTTCAAATCCCGCCGAGGTTAACTTTGCCTTTCATCCTTACGGGGTCGATAAAATAAAGTACCAGTAATACACTGGGTAATTACTGGCCTTGTGCCAAAAGTAGAAACAGTTATGTAAAATCTCCTCATTTTGCCTCATTTCTCTCCGTTTTGGGGCACTTTTTTTCATGGTACTTCCCAATTGGACTTTTAGAGGTCAGCAGGTCTGCTAAGAGCCTCCGTGAAATGTCTCTGGTACGAAGGGTTTTTCAGATATAGTTTTAATTCCAATTGTATTTTACTGGGTAATAGTATTTAATGTAGTATGTTCTGGTTAGTTTAGGCTTGTAGCTTGTTGTTGGACAGGATTTTGTAAGGAAGAAATAATAGATATTTGAAATATTTTTTTTTATGTTTGGAGTCATGACTTGGATGCCCCCACCTCCTAGAGTATAAATTAAGGGCCGAAACAATTCCTTGAGGAGGGTGGCGTTCTTCTCTGAAGACCTTCTGCTATCCAGCTATCCTGAGACCTTCTTACCACTATATAACTCCTGACAGCGATATGTTACACACATCTTACCTTAAAAGGTTATACATCCATGTATTACAGTTTTCACCAGGGGTGGAGATCGTTTTTTATACTAAAAGGTTGTACTGAAATTAACTAACATCTAATGAAGTTGAAATTTGAAAAAAAAATATTGTCTCACTAAACTTAAGTTATTTATAAAAACCGTAACACAATCTTTAAAAAAAATATTTAAAAATTAATCTTTTAATGGTTTTTTGTGATGGCTTCTTATGGAAAAGCATTTTAATGTTTGGTTCTCACACAGTTCTTAACATAAGCTGCCTTAACACGGTGCTTCCTTCAGAATGTGGCTACAGGACCCCATGTGACCTTTCAGAAAGTCACGTTTGGTCCTAAGGCCACAGATTCATCAACTTTACTTAATCCCATTACTTTAAAATATTAATATTTTATAGAATTGTGTGTGTGTGCGTATGTCTGTATGCATATGTTTGTGTGTATGTGTGCGTGTATGCTTAAGTATGTGTGTGTGTGTGTGTGTGTGTGTGTGTGTGTGTGTGTGTGTGTGTACATCTGTGATACATCTACATCTGTGTGTGTGTATATATGTATGTATGTATGTATGTATGTATGTATGTATGCGTGTATGAAAGTTAACTTTATCAAATGCTCAAAAACGTAAAAAAAAACAAAGAAACTCTCTGGAAATTTTGTCACATCATTCTGAAAATGCACTGAAGTAAGAACTGCATGAAGAATTCTCATTTATCTTACACATATATATATATATATATATATATATATATATATATGTATATGTACATGTGTGTGTGTGTGTGTGTGTGTGCAAACATACACGTACGTGTACATGTGTGTGTATGTGTGTGTGTGCAAACATGCATATGTACATATATATATATATATATATATATATATATATATATATATATATATAGAGAGAGAGAGAGAGAGAGGTTATATTTAATTTGTTGGGATACAACGAGCAAAATATTTTTATAACTGATATAAAGCACTCAACAAATTATTGGAGTAAATATACAATATATTAACAAATGGAAACTATATTTATAAAACCATATTTATTTCATTATACATATTTCAAGGGCCACCAAGGCAAATTATGGTGCGCTTTCATCAGATAAAATATAATATAGGTTAGTTTTATAAATAAATATTGACATACCCTGAAAAAATGCAACCATTATGGTTGGAATCTCCTGGATAGTGGAGTTATTAGATTTATTGTTGGTTTATTATGCAAATTAGTGTCGGAAATATATATATGAATGTATGTAGAGTATATTTGCCAATATACCGTATGTTTAATTAAAAACATTTTGAAGACCTTGCACTATTATTTTAAAGTAGTGACTATGTCACTTACTTCTTTTCGGCGAAATAAGGGAGAGAAGCTGACAGTCTGTTCAGAGCACCGATCCTAATACCTAATTTTTGCTGGACCGGCAATTGCTCTGTATAATCAGCTCCTGATTATTACAGGAATTCTATATGAATCCAGCTTCTATAATTTTCGGCGAAATCAGGGAGTGCGTGGCTCTGATGATCGCCAACAGCGTGAAACAGACTGTCAGCTTCTCTCTCTTCTTTCGCCGAAAAGAAGTAAGTGATATAGTCACTACCTTAAAACCGAGAGCGTAAGGTCTTCGAAATGTTTTTAATTAAACATACGGTATATTGCTAAATATACTATACATACATTCATGTATACATCTCTATTTCAGAGCACTAATCCTAATATATATATATATATATATATATATATATATATATATATATATATATATTTCGTTTTTGAATTTGTTTAGCAAGATTCTTTATCTGAAAACGTGTGTTGAAACCGATATTGTTATACTTTGGGAGGGTCATGTTGCAATAAACAAGATGGCGTATGACAGAACAAAGGAGAGGCACAAAAACAAAGAAAAGAATCCCCAGTCACTGAAGAGGTCACAGATTGTGTGACGAAAGAACTTTGACAATATATAAACAATCATCTGGTTGTGGAACCAACGAACCAACAGGAAATTTATAAATTCCTAAATTTATAAATTTATTATAATAAATTGAAGTGAAAGCAACTGGTGCGTGTGTTTCTTATTGGCAACATGACCCTCCCAAAGTATAACAATATATATATATATATATATACATATATATACACACACATACACACACACACACACATATATATATATATATATATATATAAGGATCGATCGACTTTCATCAAATCGGACCGAGGAAACAATGTTTCCGTCGGTCTTTCCAGTTGCTAGTACTATCTATCGGTCGCAACTCCAGGTAGAAGGAGCAACGTGAAATAAAGTATCTTGCTCAAGGACATAACGCATCGCCCGGTCCAGAAATCGAACTCACAACCTCAAGATTGTGAATCCAGTTCTCTAACCACTCAGTCACACGCCTATATATATATATAATATTAATAAATGTATCTTTTAGGCATCTGCCACTGAATAGAGAAAGTACAAGGTAACAAAGTATATATATAGGTCCTCTGAAATCTCAAGATATTTTCTCAGGCACGATATGTTTGGCTACGATACCAATCTCAAAATATGTTTGTTTTTCATTTTTTTTTTTTTCGTTTCCTGTTGTTTTGTTATATTTATTTATTTATTCTTTTCTGTTTTGAGGTTGTCATGACACTGTAGTTGCCTGCAGTGATAATCTTATTATTGATGTTTGGTGTTGTCTTGAATAATGTTATAGGTTATGTTGATAACGATGGTGGTACTGCTGGGTATATCGTGCTGGTGTCGTGGTCGGAAGTTTTGCTGATAAGAATGATGTCATTACTCTTGGTTTTTGATAAAAAATAGATGTTGATGGTGGTAGTAGTAGTAGTAGTAATAGCAGCAGGAGCAGCAGTAGTAGTAGTAGTAGTAGTAGTAGTAGTAGTAGTAGTAGTAGTAGTAGTAGTAGCAGTAGCAGCAGCAGTAGTAGTAGTAGTAGTAGTAGTAGTAGCAGTAGCAGCAGCAGTAGTAGTAGTAGTAGTAGTAGTAGTAGTAGTAGTAGTAGTAGCAGAAGTAGTAGTAGTAGTAGTAGTAGTAGTAGTAGTAGTAGTAGTAGTAGTAGTAGTAGTAGTAGCAGAAGTAGTAGTAATAGCAGCAGGAGCAGCAATAGTAGTAGTAGTAGTAGTAGTAGTAGTAGTAGTAGTAGCAGCAGCAGTAGTAGTAGTAGTAGTAGTAGTAGTAGTAGCAGTAGTAGTAGTAGTAGTAGCAGAAGTAGTAGTAGTAGTAGTATTAGTAGAAGTGTATATATGGAGCCATGTACGATATGTTTATGTATAATATACTAAAAGATCTTAAAGGTGCGATCATGTCACAGCTCCCCCAGTCGCTGTATGAGAATGCCAGGCATTGATATTTCAAGATTTAGTTATAGTGTTTATTTAGTGGTGACACTACAGACATGCCAACCTCTAAAAAAACCCAAACGGAGAGTACCATGAAATATAGTGCTCCAAAACAGGTATAAATGAGGCAAAATGGGGGCAGATTTTACATAATGAAAGCTATACCCATTCTCACAAGAGAAGACATCTCTCACCCACCACAAAGTGGGTGGGAGATCTCCCCGTCGGACGGGGAGAATTGACAGGTCTGGTGTTGTGTTGATAAAAATGACGGTGTTGGTTTCACGATGTTGATAAATTATAGAGGTGTTGGTAACAGAGTTTGTCGTAGTGTTGTGTTTATTGGAAGTGTTAGTAAGAGACATTTTATGAAGATGGTTGCCTTTAGAATAGTTTCTCTAAGTATGACAATGCAACTATTATATACGAAATCCTCTTAGATATCTAATATAATCCTGAATTTTTATTCACTATTACCTTCATCATCCACAGAGTTGAGTTTCTCTGTCTCTCTCTCTCCCACTCTCTCTCTCTCTCTATCTATCTATCTCCCCCCCCCTCTCTCTCTCTCTCTCTCTCTCTCTAGCTGCCTTGAACAATCGAAATATCATAGAAACTATGTTTAGAAACAGAAACATGCACAAGAGCCGAGAAATATATGATTCAACAAAATCTTAAACCTTATAACAGCGAACAAAAGAATATCCAAGTAAGCCGTTTTCAATTGTTATACGTGGTAATATATTTCAAAGAATAATTACCAGGAGAAGAACCTTGCGGTTCGATTATTCTTAAAACCTTGACAACAGAAAGTCCCAAATGATGACATTATGTGAAGAGTCAGCGAACGAGGCTATCAAATAAGATATGATTTGGTTCATAGGAATGTGATGTTGGTATTGTGTTAACAGAATTGAATTATACTAGAAGGTATCTTTCAATGATCCTTAGAATGCTGACTTGGTGGATCACATTTGTAAAGGAATATATACAGAGAGAGATATACAAGCTTGTTCAAACATAAATTTATTTATTTCTATATAAATATGATGTCCATCACTAGACTTCTGTTATACAACAAAAGTGTTTGGAATGAATGAAAACCTTCAGGACAATTCTCATTTTGTATATACTAGATTTAAAACCTCTCTTTCTCTCTCGCTCTCTCTCTCTCTATATATATATTTATTAAAATACCAGATTAAAGTTTAAGCAAAGAATCGCTGCTTTCACCCTTAACGGGATCTTCTGAAACTAACAAAATCAATCTGTGAACGCAGAAGTGAATATTTTTTCCTCATTCTTTGCCAGGGAACGTTTCCACGAACCAAAGTATCGTCTTCCTGTCTTCCTCCGGTTGCAACGTTTTTTGAAATATTCACTTCTGCGTTCACAGATTGACTTTGTTAGTTTCAGAAGATCCCGTTAAGGGTGAAAGCAGCGATTCTTTGCTTAAACTTTAATCTGGTATTTTAATAAATATTTGCTCTACGGTTCTTATATATTTGATATATATTTATCCTTATCGAGCCTTCTTTGGATTTTAGTCTTCAAATTTATTATTATTACTATATATATATATATATATATATATATATATATATATATATATAACTTTGAATAACTTTGAAATGTTTTGGCCAGTATTGGCCCAGGCCATGTCTAACTTAATAGCACCACCTGGCGAAGTCTTTCAATTCAGGATTTGGGCACCATGGCCCATTCGAGAAGAGAATTACTGTTTGCGGAGACATATCCGGGTGTGGGTGGTTTGTCCGGGATTACTTGGAGGAATTTGTCCAAAGACTTCTTGAATTTTGTGTGGTCAGTTTCTGTTTTGACGTGTCCTGGTGTGATGTTGAAGAGAGCAGGGCCGATTGAGGTGAAATAATTGTGCCGTATTGTTGTTATGAGTTGCGATTTAGATTTTTGAATGGGACGGATAGCACGGGGCCCAAGCCTTGGGTGTATCTTGAAGGCGATGCCAACATCATTTGGGCAGTGATGATGGAACATTTTCCACATCATGCAGATAATATAACGCTCACGGCGACGTTGGAGTGAGTAAAGTTTCAGGTTTTCCAATCGACCCCAGTAGTCAAGGTCTGACATGCCATCTATCTTTTTCGTGATTGCCCTTTGAGGAGCTTCAAGTTTCATGATACTTTGTTTCGTGTGGGGAGACCACAGTGGACAACAGTATTCAAGGTGTGGTCGGGCGAAAGTAGAGAAGAGAAGGATAATGGTGCGGGAATCTCTCGACTGGAAGGTTCTGAGGATCCAGGAACACATTCTGCGGGCCATGTCAACTTTGCTGCTTATATGCGTGGTCCAGCTTATGTTGCTGTCCACGGTTACTCCCAAGTCTCTGATGTTGTTAGATGCCACGAGAGTTTCCCCGGAGGGAAGGGAGTACGGGAGTTTCAGAGCATCCTCTTTTCCAAAGTGGATCAGTTCGAATTTGTCTTCGTTCAGTAACATGTTGTTCTTTTCTGCCCATTGGGTAACAGCCAGTAGGTCTGACTGAAGGCTTATCCGGTCATCCACGCCATTGATGACCTTTTGGAGCTTGGAATCATCAGCGAAAATTTTAATGTTGCTGTGTTTGATGATGTCAGTGATGTCATTAATATAGATGATGAAGAGAAGTGGGCCCAACACAGTGCCTTGTGGGACTCCACTACTGACTTTGGCTGGGCTTGATTTGACTCCCTCAACTACAACATGTTGGGTTCTGTTTGACAGGAAGCTCTTGATCCACTGCAGCAGCTTTCCAGTGACACCAATATTGGACAGCTTTCTCAGTAGAATGTTATGATCAACCCTGTCAAAGGCCTTGCTGAAATCAAGGTAGATAACATCAGTGTTGGAACCCTCTCCCAAGGCTCTCAAAATGTCATCAAAGTGATGCAGTAGTTGCGTCAGGCAATCCCTTCCATTACGGAATCCATGCTGGTTGGAGTTCAGAATATTGTTACTCTCAAGGAAGTGGGTCATTCGCGATCTCACCACTCGCTCAAATACCTTAATGATATGAGAGGTGAGTGAGATTGGACGGTAATTCACGGCAAGGGATTTGTTTCCCTTTTTGAAAACTGGGACAACAGACTGGGATAGAAGGTTTTCTGGCACATATCCAGCATCCAGTGAGTTCCGCCACAGATTGGCAAGAGGAGAAGCAAGTTGGTGTTGACACGCCTTCAAGACACAAGCAGGGAACCTATCGGGACCTACTGCTGAATTATGCTTGATTTCCTTTATTGCTGCCAAGACATCAGGGGCGCCAAACGTTATGTCCGATAAGGTGTAATGGGGAGTAACATCGCCGATACAGCCCAGATCGGCCATATCAGGATTGCTGAAAACAGAGCAGTATTGTTTCTGCAGTATCTCACCCATGGTCTTAGCATTGTCTTGAAGAGTGCCATTTTCATCAATTAGAGGGCCAACAGTAGAGCCAGTGATTTTGTGTTTTTTTGCAAATGAAAAGAACACTTTGGGATTGAGTTTGATCTTCTCAATGGCCCAGGCCTCTTCAGCTCTTCTCTGATTGTTGATGAGGGACATTATGTTGTTTTGGAGGTTATGTTTTTTAATCTCTAGTGATGAAATGGCAGTCAAGTTGATGTGTTGCTGCTGACAGTATTTCAGCTTGTTGATTTTTTTGTTCGTTCTCTTAATTTTTCTGATGAGCGTTTTTCTATTTCTAGGGATTCTGCTCTTAGATTTGTTTATAGTTCTTAATGGGGTGTGTTTAGCACATATGTTTGTAACAGTGTCCACAAATGTCTGCCAGGACTTTTTGATGTTAGTGGGTGTATGAGTGTGCGTGAAGGACCAGTCGACATGTGCAAGATCATGACTGATCGCTTCCCAGTTTGCATTGTGGAAATCCATAGCGTCAAACGGATGGACAGGAGAGATGACATTGGGTTTGTATATTGGACGGTGGAATCTCAGATCACAGAGAACCATGTCATGATCAGAGAGTAGAGTTTTCTCCACTGCAATATTGTGGATATTGTCAGTGTGATTGCTGAAAATTAAGTCTAGGACGTTTTTGTGGCACCTCGTTGGTTCGAGCACTAGTTGGGATAGGAAGAAATCATCCATGAAGTCAAGAAGCGATATATATATATATATATATATATATATATATATATATATATATATATATATATATATACCAATCTATCTATCTATCTATTTATCTATATATTTTTCTCTCTCTCTCTATATATATATATATATATATATATATCGGTTTCAACACACGTTTTCAGATAAAGAATCTTGCTAAACAAATTCAGAAACGAAATATATATATATATATATTTAATATTGAAAGGCTTCTACAGGACTAGAACTATTTCATTCGGGAGAAATCATCATGATTTCTCCCGAATGAAATAGTTCTAGTCCTGTAGAAGCCTTTCTATATTAAATATGTATACTCTGCTTTGTATTGAGTACCTTACTTACTGTGGTTACCCCCGATTGAACCCGGGATATAGTTATATATATGTGTGTGTGTGTGCGCGTGTGTGTGTGTGTGTGTGTGTCTGTCTGTCTGTCTATCTATCTCTCTACTTACACTCATATATGTATGTGTACATGTGTGTAAGGAGGTGAATTGACAGAGTCATTAGAACATCAAATAGAATGCTTTGCGGTATCCGTTCAGGGCCTCCGCTCTCTGAGTTCGAATAACTCAATATCGACCTTCATCCTTTCGAGGTCGATAAATAATACCAGTGTAATACTGGGGTCAATTCTTCCTTTAAATCCCTCGATGTTGATAAATAGTACCAGTCTAATACTGGAGTGAATCCCTCTTCCACATCTGTCGATGTTGATAAATAATTGTTTCTACTTTAGGCACAAGGCCAGCAATTACCCAGTGCATTACTGGTACTTTATTTTATCGACCCCGTAAGTATGAAAGGCAAAGTTAACCTCGGTGGGATTTGAACTCAGACCGTAAAGGGACGTAACTATGCTAGAAAGCATGGCGTCCGACCCTCTACCCATACTGCCAATTGTTGATAAATAATACCAGTGTAATACTGTGGTCAATTATTATTCTACATCTCTCGTGGTTGATAAATAGTACCAGTATAATACTGGGGTGAATTCTTCCTTTAAATCCCTCGATGTTGATAAAAAGTACCAGTCTAATACTGGGGTCAATTCTTCCTTTAAATCCCTCGATGTTGATAAAAAGTACCAGTCTAATACTGGGGTGAATTCTTCCTCTACATCTCTTTCTCACATTCTCTCCTTCCTTGACATTGACTTTGCTTTAGTATGTTTACATTTGGCAAATATATTTAAATATTTGTTGATATATAATCATTAGCTGCGTTGATCTTTACGAAGATTGGTTTTTCTATTAATAACGACCGACATCTTCACTGCTATGTTGATAAACCTTGGCATGTTTGTGGTTTCCTAGACAATGAGGGCATTCAACTCTTATCTAGTTGTTGAGATGGCTTCGTAAGAGGTTATCGATCTCTAGGTCATACCTGATTGTGCTGGTGGTTTTCTAGATATTACGGGCACTATATAACCCAAGATGTGTTGTCTATTAACGTTTGCCGTCCCCAAACGGGGAGTAGCATGAAAAAGAATACCTCAAAACGGGTAGAAATGGGGCAAAATGGATAGATTTTACACGAAGAAAGCTATTCCCATTTTCACAAGAGAAGACATCTCCCACTCACCCCAAAGTGGGTGGAAGATCTCCCTGTCGGACGGGGGAGAGTTGACAGGTCCGCTTCGGTTCATTCTCGCCGGGTTAAGCTGGGGGAAGAAGCCTGCAGCATCCAAGCCATGCTTTGCTTTATGATCTCGTTGAGAGCAACATATCGTGGAATGTGACCGGAACTGTAGCGACAGGACATCGGGTGGAGGCCGAAAGAGGCACTGTGGAGACAGGACATCGGGTGGAGGCCGAAAGAGGCACTGTAGCGACAGGACATCGGGTGGAGGCCGAAAGAGGCACTGTGGAGACAGGACATCGGATGGAGGCCGAAAGAGGCACTGTGGAGACAGGACATCGGGTGGAGGCCGAAAGAGGCACTGTAGCGACAGGACATCGGGTGGAGGCCGAAAGAGGCACTGTGGAGACAGGACATCGGGGGAAGGCCGAAAGAGGCACTGTGGAGATAGGACATCGGGTGGAGGCCGAAAGAAGCACTGTAGCGACAGGACATCGGGTGGAGGCCGAAAGAGGCACTGTAGCGACAGGACATCGGGTGGAGGCCGAAAGAGGCACTGTGGAGACAGGACATCGGGTGGAGGCCGAAAGAGGCACTGTAGCGACAGGACATCGGGTGGAGGCCGAAAGAGGCACTGTGGAGACAGGACATCGGGTGGAGGCCGAAAGAGGCACTGTAGCGACAGGACATCGGGTGGAGGCCGAAAGAGGCACTGTGGAGACAGGACATCGGGTGGAGGCCGAAAGAGGCACTGTAGCGACAGGACATCGGGTGGAGGCCGAAAGAGGCACTGTGGAGACAGGACATCGGGTGGAGGCCGAAAGAGGCACTGTAGCGACAGGACATCGGGTGGAGGCCGAAAGAGGCACTGTGGAGACAGGACATCGGGTGGAGGCCGAAAGAGGCACTGTGGAGACAGGACATCGGGTGGAGGCCGAAAGAGGCACTGTAGCGACAGGACATCGGGTGGAGGCCGAAAGAGGCACTGTAGCGACAGGACATCGGGTGGAGGCCGAAAGAGGCACTGTAGCGACAGGACATCGGGTGGAGGCCGAAAGAGGCACTGTAGCGACAGGACATCGGGTGGAGGCCGAAAGAGGCACCGTGGAGACAGGACATCGGGTGGAGGCCGAAAGAGGCACTGTAGCGACAGGACATCGGGTGGAGGCCGAAAGAGGCACTGTGGAGACAGGACATCGGGTGGAGGCCGAAAGAGGCACTGTAGCGACAGGACATCGGGTGGAGGCCGAAAGAGGCACTGTGGAGACAGGACATCGGGTGGAGGCCGAAAGAGGCACTGTGGAGACAGGACATCGGGTGGAGGCCGAAAGAGGCACTGTAGCGACAGGACATCGGGTGGAGGCCGAAAGAGGCACTGTAGCGACAGGACATCGGGTGGAGGCCGAAAGAGGCACTGTGGAGACAGGACATCGGGTGGAGGCTGAAAGAGGCACTGTAGCGACAGGACATCGGGTGGAGGCCGAAAGAGGCACTGTAGCGACAGGACATCGGGTGGAGGCCGAAAGAGGCACTGTAGCGACAGGACATCGGGTGGAGGCCGAAAGAGGCACTGTAGCGACAGGACATCGGGTGGAGGCCGAAAGAGGCACTGTAGCGACAGGACATCGGGTGGAGGCCGAAAGAGGCACTGTGGAGACAGGACATCGGGTGGAGGCTGAAAGAGGCACTGTAGCGACAGGACATCGGGTGGAGGCCGAAAGAGGCACTGTAGCGACAGGACATCGGGTGGAGGCCGAAAGAGGCACTGTAGCGACAGGACATCGGGTGGAGGCCGAAAGAGGCACTGTAGCGACAGGACATCGGGTGGAGGCCGAAAGAGGCACTGTAGCGACAGGACATCGGGTGGAGGCCGAAAGAGGCACTGTAGCGACAGGACATCGGGTGGAGGCCGAAAGAGGCACTGTAGCGACAGGACATCGGGTGGAGGCCGAAAGAGGCACTGTGGAGACAGGACATCGGGTGGAGGCTGAAAGAGGCACTGTAGCGACAGGACATCGGGTGGAGGCCGAAAGAGGCACTGTAGCGACAGGACATCGGGTGGAGGCCGAAAGAGGCACTGTAGCGACAGGACATCGGGTGGAGGCCGAAAGAGGCACTGTGGAGACAGGACATCGGGTGGAGGCTGAAAGAGGCACTGTAGCGACAGGACATCGGGTGGAGGCCGAAAGAGGCACTGTAGCGACAGGACATCGGGTGGAGGCCGAAAGAGGCACTGTAGCGACAGGACATCGGGTGGAGGCCGAAAGAGGCACTGTAGCGACAGGACATCGGGTGGAGGCCGAAAGAGGCACTGTAGCGACAGGACATCGGGTGGAGGCCGAAAGAGGCACTGTAGCGACAGGACATCGGGTGGAGGCCGAAAGAGGCACTGTAGCGACAGGACATCGGGTGGAGGCTGAAAGAGGCACTGTAGCGACAGGACATCGGGTGGAGGCCGAAAGAGGCACTGTAGCGACAGGACATCGGGTGGAGGCCGAAAGAGGCACTGTAGCGACAGGACATCGGGTGGAGGCCGAAAGAGGCACCGTGGAGACAGGACATCGGGTGGAGGCCGAAAGAGGCACTGTAGCGACAGGACATCGGGTGGAGGCCGAAAGAGGCACTGTGGAGACAGGACATCGGGTGGAGGCCGAAAGAGGCACTGTAGCGACAGGACATCGGGTGGAGGCCGAAAGAGGCACTGTGGAGACAGGACATCGGGTGGAGGCCGAAAGAGGCACTGTGGAGACAGGACATCGGGTGGAGGCCGAAAGAGGCACTGTGGAGACAGGACATCGGGTGGAGGCCGAAAGAGGCACTCTAGCGACAGGACATCGGGTGGAGGCCGAAAGAGGCACTGTAGCGACAGGACATCGGGTGGAGGCCGAAAGAGGCACTGTAGCGACAGGACATCGGGTGGAGGCCGAAAGAGGCACTGTGGAGACAGGACATCGGGTGGAGGCCGAAAGAGGCACTGTAGCGACAGGACATCGGGTGGAGGCCGAAAGAGGCACTGTGGAGACAGGACATCGGGTGGAGGCCGAAAGAGGCACTGTGGAGACAGGACATCGGGTGGAGGCCGAAAGAGGCACTGTGGAGACAGGACATCGGGTGGAGGCCGAAAGAGGCACTGTGGAGACAGGACATCGGGTGGAGGCCGAAAGAGGCACTGTGGCGACAGGACATCGGGTGGAGGCCGAAAGAGGCACTGTGGAGACAGGACATCGGGTGGAGGCCGGAAGAGGCACTGTGGAGACAGGACATCGGGTGGAGGCCGAAAGAGGCACTGTGGAGACAGGACATCGGGTGGAGGCCGAAAGAGGCACTGTGGAGACAGGACATCGGGTGGAGGCCGAAAGAGGCACTGTAGCGACAGGACATCGGGTGGAGGCCGAAAGAGGCACTGTAGCGACAGGACATCGGGTGGAGGCCGAAATAGGCACTGTGGAGACAGGACATCGGGTGGAGGCCGAAAGAGGCACTGTGGAGACAGGACATCGGGTGGAGGCCGAAAGAGGCACTGTGGAGACAGGACATCGGGTGGAGGCCGAAAGAGGCACTGTGGAGACAGGACATCGGGTGGAGGCCGAAAGAGGCACTGTGGGGACAGGACATCGGGTGGAGGCCGAAAGAGGCACTGTGGAGACAGGACATCGGGTGGAGGCCGAAAGAGGCACTGTAGCGACAGGACATCGGGTGGAGGCCGAAAGAGGCACTGTGGAGACAGGACATCGGGTGGAGGCCGAAAGAGGCACTGTAGCGACAGGACATCGGGTGGAGGCCGAAAGAGGCACTGTAGCGACAGGACATCGGGTGGAGGCCGAAAGAGGCACTGTGGAGACAGGACATCGGGTGGAGGCCGAAAGAGGCACTGTAGCGACAGGACATCGGGTGGAGGCTGAAAGAGGCACTGTGGGGACAGGACATCGGGTGGAGGCCGAAAGAGGCACTGTGGAGACAGGACATCGGGTGGAGGCTGAAAGAGGCACTGTGGGGACAGGACATCGGGTGGAGGCCGAAAGAGGCACTGTGGGGACAGGATATCGGGTGGAGGCCGAAAGAGGCACTGTGGAGACAGGACATCGGGTGGAGGCTGAACGAGGCACTGTGGAGACAGGACATCGGGTGGAGGCCGAAAGAGGCACTGTGGAGACAGGACATCGGGTGGAGGCTGAACGAGGCACTGTGGAGACAGGACATCGGGTGGAGGCTGAACGAGGCACTGTGGAGACAGGACATCGGGTGGAGGCTGAACGAGGCACTGTGGAGACAGGACATCGGGTGGAGGCCGAAAGAGGCACTGTGGAGACAGGACATCGGGTGGAGGCTGAACGAGGCACTGTGGAGACAGGACATCGGGTGGAGGCTGAACGAGTCTATGCTGAATCCACAACGTCTAATCTAGTTGTATTTATGTTGAGACGTACGACCTTGTAATGTAATCGTTTATCTCCATCTCGAACCTGATTATGCTGACATACGATGAAAACCATTTCAACCATGACCATCATGTATTATCTACGTGTCTACGTGCGTTATCTTGGATTACATTAAATCAGTATTTTAATGAAATGAGGTTATTTTGGTTTGTAATTTCGAGTGACTATGTATTGCCACATTCGCTGATTCTTTGTAAATATATTATATTACAAGCTGGTGTGAAAGTGTTGTGGCTTATATAACCAATATAACAATTAATACCTTCTTTTATATCCTCCATGTTTGCTTTAAAATTTATAGGTAATATTATATTCAGTAATTTGATTGTTCAATGGCTTCCAGGCAAGCGGTTTATTGCAGGTGAAAAAGGTTATAATTTAAACATTTTACATTTTCCTAGCCTATTATTAATTTTAGTTTATGACTAGGTCTAATGCAAGCTCTGTTCTACATTTTTGAACTGTTGGTTTTATTTATTTTTTAGTAATATCTTCTTCTATTCTAAGCAGAACAAACTCAAACTTCTCATACGTCAATGCCTAAAGATAATTATGAAAGTAATCATAATTTATCAACATTTAAACTGGGGGGGGGGGGGGTCTTCTATAAACGTATTCACTTCGTTTCATTATTTTTGAAGAGAATGGAATGCAAAAGATATTAGATTTGTAAGATTTAATAAACTTTAGAATAATAGTGAAAAATAAATAGGCAGAGATTTATCTGAAGAAATACGCAATTTTTATTGAGTTTGTCAACAAATTTTGAAAATGGTTAAAGCAAAATTACATAACGTATTGCTATACGTGTGTTGAAATTTCGATAGGAACCGACGACAACGAGTGTTCCAATTGTTTGATCAACGTAACAGCTTGATCATGAAATTAACACACACGTGTACCCATAACGTATTTCTCAGGGAGATTCAGCGTTACACAGTCTGTGGCATGTCTAGCTGTTTGAATTATATGTACAATTCATTATTTTCTCAGTCGAGTGGAATAGGCGGTGGATTGGCAGTATTGGTAGAGTGTCGGATGCCATGCTTTGACGCATAGAGTTACGGCCCTTCCCATTCTGAGTTCAAATCCCGCCGAGGTTAACTTTGCCTTTCATCCTTACGGGGTCGATAAAATAAAGTAGCAGTAATACACTGTGTAATTGCTGGCCTTGTGCCTAACGTAGAAACAATTATTTTCTCAGTCGAGTGGATTTTATATGTACAATTCATTATTTGTTCAGGGCGGTGGATTAGAAGTATCGGTAGAGGGTCGGACGCCATGCTTTGAAGCAAAGAGTTACGGCCCTTTGTGGTCTGAGTTCAAATCCCGCCGATGTTAACTTTGTCTTTCATCCTTACGGGGTCGATAAAATAAAGTACCAGTAATGTACTGGTTAATTGCTGGCCTTGTGCCAAAAGTAGAAACAATTATTTTCTCAGTCGAGTGAACTGAAGCAATGTTAAATAAGGTTTTATTTTGTTCAAAATACAAAGCGAAACCGGGAATCGAACTCACAATCGCAAGCTAAAATATAATTAATAATCAATAAGCCACGCTGCGTCTACACAGTACACACAGCAGATAACGTTTAAAACCAAAGACAGTGTGAACGCCCCAGGCTAACTAATGTTGGAATAGATAAATAGAGAGGAGAACTACAGCGACATCAGATGAATTCATAAGAATGAGGAAAGAAGAGAGACATTGTTTTCAACAGAGTAAAAAAGTATATGTTTTGTTTACTGATTCTGTTCGTGAAAATGTGAATGAGATTGTGAGGTGGGTGTAAGTAACACGCATAGTCAAGCTTGGAGGCATAATAAATTGAGGCAGGCATAAATAGAAGCTGGTGAGCTAGAAATAGATGAGGAGAGGAACAATTTGTTGTGTTTTCATTAATTATTTATTCCTAGGGGCGTTAGATTGGCAGAATAATTAGGGCATCGGACAAATATGTAGTAGTAGTAGTTGTTACGGATCTTTACGTTCTGGGTTCAAATCCCACCAAGGTTAGCTTTGCATTTCATCCTCACAGGGTCGATAAAATAAAATACCAGTAATACACTGAGGTCAACTTGATCGACTTTGCGCCAAAATTAGGAACCATTATTTATTTCTAGGCGACAGCGGTGGATTTCCAGAGTCGATAGAGCGTTGGACAAACTCTTTTGTGGTATTTATTTTAGGACTTTCTAAATTCTCAGTTCAAATATCACCTTGATTAAATTTGTCTTTCATTATTCCGGTATCGAAGGGTGGTGAACTGGCAATATCGGTAGAGACTCGGACGCCTTGCTTTGCAGCATAGAGTTATGGTCCTTTACGGTCTGAGTTCAAATCCTGCCGAGGTTAACTTTGCCTTTCATCCTTACGGGGTCGATAAAATAAAGTACCAGTAATGCACTGGGGTCGATTAGATCGACTCCCCCCCCCCCAAAAAAAAAAAATTACTGGCCTTGTGCCTATAGTAGAAATCATTATTCCGGTATTGGTGAAGTACCAGTCAAGTACTGGGGATGGGGGTGATATAATTGACTTTATTTTTCTACCATTAAAAACAGAAAGAATTATTTTATTCGCAGCAGATCGTAGCTACGATAAAATGTCTTTTAATATTGTTTATTTCTATTTTTTATGTTATTTTCTTTTTTTTTTTTTAGCTCTCAGAGAGGTTCTTTGTTTCCGTCTAATTCTGTTAGTTTGTTTGCCAAAGGAAACTAATTCTAGACACACCACAAACAGAACAAAAATAAATGTATTCATTTATACATCATTGTCTATAGATAATTATAAATTGGATTTACACCTTCAGCAATTGTTTTACCTGAGATATCTTGTAAATAAATAAAAGGCTGTATAATAGGTACAATAATAGAGGTGTGGTTAAGGAGTTCACTTCGTAGCATTGTGGCCACGGTAAAATAAATAAACTCACACACACACACACACACATATATATATATGGAAATGTGGTAAGGAACTGAACCAGGTGGACCATAACGCACCAAAGTACTCAATACTTGAGGTAGTAGAGTGGGTAATATATATATAATAGTAATAAACGAAAGATATATATATACTTTATATCATCTCTATTTATTTCATTATACATATTTCGAAGATATAAAGTTTTATGTATAACATAAAGCAAAACATGTCCTCCTCAGATAAAATACATAGAAAATGTATAATTTTTGTCATGATATGCTGGTAGATATACGAGCTAGACAGATCGATGACCACCATATATATATATATATATATATATATAAACGGAAAAAATGAAACGAAATTTCATTTCCCACTCTTAGTACGGCTGTTACTTAAATATAAGTATGTACACGTACATACATATATGTATACAGACGTACAGTAGTATGTATATATACATGCACACATATATATATATGTACGTATGGATTCACTGAACATTTATTATAATGCTCGGTGTGTTTGTAAACAAACATCCCGTATTAAGCCGTAGTGTCTAGCAACCATCGTTGCTCGTTTGTTCAACACTGACAAAGGAACGCTGTACTAGTTTCAAGCTTATTAGCTATCGTCAGCAACGTATACCTTCCTGCCAGATTGTTGAACGTTTGAAAGTATATACTTTCCTTATGCATATTAATGGCTGAGTAGCCCAATTTGCATATCGAGTGGGTTAATCGGCCGGGTGCACCGAAAAGCTTGAAAAGCTTGAAAAGCTTGAAACTAGTACAGCGTTCCTTTGTCAGTGTTGAACAAACGAGCAACAATGGTTGCTAGACACTACGGCTTAATACGGGATGTTTGTTTACAACCACACCGAGCATTATAATAAATGTTCAGTGATCCATACGTACATATATATATGTGTGCATGCATGTATATATATATATATACATACTACTGTACGTCTGTATACATATAAGTATGTACGTGTACATACTTATATATATATATATATATATATAAATATATATAAATCAAGAAAGAAGGGTGACACGGTTTGCTATACAATAAGGGCTTTAATCACATTGCTGACAATTGTTTCTCTGAACTGGTAGGTCTAGAGATCGCTACCCGCCTGTTTCTGCGTCAATCGATCACCAATACATAGTTATAACCAGTCAATTCATCAGAGGTTGCGAGAAAAGCCCTTATTGTATAGCAAACCGTGTCACTCTTCTTTCTTGATTTATTATTACTCCAAGTGTAAGCAACATAGAAATCACCGCTTACTCGCAACATCACTATGGAAACGCCTTGTTGAGTTAAACTTAGCCAAGCGTTGATACCATCCACTACTCAGAGTACCCTAACTGGACTACATCTAAGTGGACTACCTATAACAATAATCTGTTATCCCGTATATATATATATATATATATATATATATATATATATATATATATATATATATATATATATATATATATATATATATATATATATATATACATATATATTGCAAGGTATTTGACGTTCTCGTTAAATTTTAATGTTACCTACGTAACTATGTGTGTTAACACTCTTTACTAATTATCCCCTGTAATTGTTTGATGTGTTTATTTTATATATATATAGAAGTGGTTACACAACAGTTAGTCCACCATACCGAGAACAATTGTTTCACCTTCGCGGATCTTCAGCTCGGGATGTGTATGGTTATAGGAACAGGAAGGACAACCGTACGAACGCGCATGCGCAGAAACTCGGTCACTTCACACTGGCAATACTAGACTGCGTGCGGGAGGTGTAAGGGAGATAACTGCGAAAGTCCGGAAAGTTTTTAGGTTGAAAATAAAATTAAAAAATTAAAAATAAAATTACAAAGAATCAGTCCGGAGCCTTGCAGTTATGCAATAGATGTTTGGTGACGTGTGGACAATGTGTGAAAAATTCACTCCTCGTGTTTAGGCAATCACTATTGCGTAATCTCTTTAGGATAGTTATTCGTTCGTCAATACATAAGCCACACGTTGGATTTCCCCTTGCGTATGGCTTGGACTTAGTGATGGCTTTCCATTGAATGGAGTAGCCTATACTTGAGTCCTTGAGGAACCATACGTGGCTCGCGAGTTTCGTGGATGAACGTCTGTCCGGGTATCTGAAGGTAGACTGGTGGTTCAGGAAATGGTCCTTGAATCGGCCCTCCGCCATGCCCACATAGGATTTGACCTCCTGTGGTTCGTTTGGTCGGTTGGAAGTGACCACAGCTTCATAGATTACAGCTGGTGTGTTGCATTGCTGTTGAGGGGGGCAAGCTTCAGGCTTACGGCAAGAGCACCCTGGTGGGGTATTGCTCATAGGGCTGCTGGTGATGTGGGTCTTCATGTTCTTAGCGCAGGAGTATCCTAGTTCTCGGTATGGTGAACTAACTGTTGTGTAACCACTTCTACCTAACTCGTCCCTTGGACTGAGTGCTCTACCACTACGGATATTACCTTCCAGTGTTCCACCACTATATATATATATATATATGTGTGTGTGTGTGTGTGTGTGTGTGTGTGTGTGTGTGTGTGTGTGTGTGTTTGTGTGTGTGTGTGTGTGTGTGTTTGTGTGTGTGTGTGTGTGTGTGTGTGTGTGTGTGTGTGTGTGTGTGTGTGTGTGTGTGTGTGTGTGTGTGTGTGTCAATTGATTTTTAATTTAATGCTATATATATAGATTAAGTTTAACGAAGCTATCTGTTTACAATCCGGCCACTGTCTACTCACTCAAAGATTTTACAAAGGTTGTATGTTGTATGTTGTATGTCCCTGAAGTGGAACTTTATTAACACCAAAGTAATGAGTGTCAGAGATGACATCATCTAGATGTGAGATCACAGTACAGAGCTGAAGCAAATACGGAAGCATTTAATCTCACACTCTATTAAACTTGTCAATGATTCCAAATTAAAATAATGAAGGAGCAATGTACTTCTCGGGATAGCAATATCTGTTCAATGTTAAAAGGCAATATACATTATTTTTAAAAAATTCCCAATCAAAAAAATGTATACAATAAAAAAGTATGAATCGATAAATATTAGAACGATAATGATCATTGTTTTCTGTCGAATCAATTCTCTTTTTACGCCTATGCCTTTTATTTGACTTCGATCCCCTTCGATTCATTGTTAATTCATTTTAACTCCACCTTTTAAACCCATTTCGTTCTTAATCAATTTTGATTAATTTTATCAATTTCACCAATTTCATATTCTATAATTCTATATATATTTTTTATTAATTTGTAATTTTTATCGCATATTTAATGCTTCATTATTCTCCGTTCTTTTGAATATCAGTGGTGGTTATGAGCTGTGATGGCTGTGGTGGTTTGATCTGTCGTTGATTTCATGTGTGGTGATATAACCTTTAGTAGGTTTGATCCGTGTTTCGATTGATCTTTGGTGGATTTGATCTCTGGTAGGGTTGGTATGTAATGGGTTTAATCTGCTGATCTACGGTGGGGGTTGATCTACCTACGGTGGAGTTTATCTCTGTTGTGTTTGATCTGTTGTAGCTGTGATATATGATGTGTTTGGTCTCTAATGGGTTTGATCTATGGTGGGTATTATTTTTATACAAGCGTTTATCATCTTTAAGCGGTGAATTGGCAGGGTCGTTAAAATGTTGAATAAAAAACTTCGCGGTACTCATTTCAAACCTCTACGTATATTTGCATGTATGTATGTATATGTATATAAGCATATCCGTTATGTATATATGCATGTATGTACGTATGTATGTATGTATGTATGTATGTATGTATGTATGTATGTATGTATGTATGTATGTATGTATGTATGTATGTTTAGAGAACGAAAGGAAATGACGTCATAATTCGAAAATCCTTTGAATACATAATGTATTCACATTTCAGTTCTAGATTCTACAGAAGTACATCCCCTCGTACACTTTAGTACGTCTTATATATAGCTATATATATATATACATATACATATATATATATATATACATATATATATACATATATATATATATATATACACATACATATATACATAAATATACACATACATACATACATATATATATATATATATATATATATGTTGCGTGTACTTGTATGTATCCATTATTAGGATAACAATAAAGTATCAATATGTCCTCTGATGTAGGAAAGAGAGACTTTAGTTCCTCAGAATCCCTTGATTGTATCAGAGAGTATTTCGCAACGCTTGTCTGTTGTTGCTGTTGTCGTTCGTGTAATTTTGATGAGAGTGATAATTATTGTGATAATGGTGACAATGATATGAAAAAAGTATTAGAAAAAGACTTTTTATAAGTATAAAACACCATAAAGACTTCATCACATTTAACACGAATATCTTTATTCTAATATTGCAAATCATCGCACCGATCTGTCCACTGGTAAAGATACTATAAATATTTGGATTAACAAACCTGTTTTTTTTTCGATAATTTCTGTTAAATCATTACAGGTTGTTACGAGATGTGTTAGGTATCAGGTGAAGCCCGACTAACGAGATGAATGTAAATAATTAATCCAATTGTGACCACACCGTCTTTTACATTGAAGCATAGTGTATTTAAGAATTGTAAGGTTTCATTTGAAGATTCTGCTGTTATTTCTAACATATCAAGTGATCAACAAATACGGTGATATATATTTTTCTGCTCTCCCTTTGTTTATAAAATGTATATTACTGAACAGAATATCTAAGATAAATTACCTTGATGAGAAATTAGATAGGAGTTTTTTTCAAAAAATTTGAAAACAAAAATTTCCGTTAATGTTATTCCAAAATCTAAGATATTTGCATGCAGAATATTTATCTACAGTTACATCTACATTCCATTCCTTTTAAATAATTTCTAATTCTAATGAATTTAAGTTTCCAAAGAGGATTAGATTGGATTGGAACACGATTAACTAGATTTCTGGATCGGTTTAATCTAACCACTCAAACACATATTCTAGATCCATGGAACATTTATCAGGAAATGTTACTGTATCAGTTAATAATTGTAATTGTGTTGTCCCTTAATTGCACAACTCAAGAAAGAACCCTCCGCAACCAAGGCTTTCAGTTGTATGAATTATTTTGCATCGTGTTCAAGATTCTTACATTTGATTTCATTGAAGACTTGAAAGATTTATTTTCTAAATTACGTTGAAATATCTCAAGTTTACACTCAAAACTCTTGATGAAGCCCAGCATATAGGGCAACAGAATTTTTAAGCCCCTGCTGGCTAATAATAAATTGATTCAGATGTAATAAAGAGATCAAAAGTCCGTGAAAATATATACATTTATTCAGCCAAGCAAGATTATTTAGCTTCGCAAAATCATACTCTATGCTTTTCATGCCTTAGTGTGATCTAATAGTGTGATTTGACTGAAATACTTAACTCACCATTCAAACATTTGACCACGGCTCAACCACTGAACATTTGTAAACCATTGTAAATATTTTTTAGAGTGATCTAATATTGGGATTTCACTGAAACTTTCATGGAATCATTCAAATATTTGACCGTGGCTCAGCCATCATTCATTATTATTTGTAAAACTGATGAAATTTCATTTCAAAGTAAATATTTCTTGTTTATGCAGAACAACAACAGCTGTCAAATTTGTTATGTTTTTCAAAACTCTCTTCATATCATTGACAGCATTAAAGTCTACTTTCGCAAACAGTACTTCCTGATTTATAATAATACACTGGAAGAATACACGAGGGGGTGACCAACAGCTTCTGTAGATTTCCTAAATAGAACCAACATTTCGACTTCCTATAATACTAGGAGTATTTTAAGACTTACACACCGAAACTGACTTTCATGAAGCATTTTAACATATATCATAATGGAAAAAAGACAACAAAACAGGGTGGACATGACCAACACCTTCTGTAAATTGCTTAAACAAAGCTTACATTTTGACCCCCTATAATAGGGTTTTCAATAGCAGTAAACACTAAAACTTATTTTTGACAAACCTAAATTGTCTTTTATGAAACATTTCAACAACGCAGCCATTTACGACTTTTCTTGGCGTGATTTCAAACAAATTTTCTAACGATATCAATTTTTCAAGAACACTTTCTATAATACTAGCAAATGGAGCTGATGATGTCACAGGTATTTAAGTATTCTTTGAATCAAATTCTTTGAATCAAATTCATGTTAGCATTTAATTTTATAATTCTATCTATAACAGCATTTCTGCTTAATGCTAACTCTGTCATACGTTATGTAATAGCGCTATTTATGAAAGTCATTAAATGAAACATGATCCAATTTTTTTGTCTATTAGTGTATTCTTACAGCATGTCTTCAACCCGTGATTCCACATCTATCTGCACCAAGTGCAACAAAGACTGTCACTCAGGAATCAGTCTGCACAGTCACAGCAGACGATGTCAGTGACCATGTCTATTATACCAGGATTTTCTAACGCTCTTATCACTATAGAGAATCTAAGAGTTCAAATTCCAGCGGGGCTAGCTTTCCCTTTGAATTCTTAGATTCTCTATAGTGAGAAATACCCTTAGAGGCATAAAATAAATGACAAACAACCACTACAGAAAATCGAATCTTGTGTCTCTTGAACTCCG
>OZ024751.1:39592201-39639701 GCA_964016885.1 Eledone cirrhosa
ATATATACATATATATGCACACACAGGAGAGAGTGAGAGGTGAGTGTTTGTGTTCGTCTGTTTGTGTGTATATATATACAAATAGGAGGTGGGTGCGGAGAGAGTGAGATGGGGCGAGTGAGAACCATGTAAATATATGTTCAGCTATAGATTATATGCGTACAAATGTTATACTTTCGGATAATAACAATGCCAAAGAGGTAATGCTTTCAATGGAGAACTGTCACATCAATAAAATTTGTATTCAGAAGACATAAAATACGACACAGCAGCAAACCAAACAATAATTGTGTTTAATAAGGCATTGTTCACAATGTTATCGGTTCAGTTGGAGAACAAAGCTTCTAGTAAATTCTATTCCACTTGCGAATCTTCCAAAAAACTAAAACTATAATATAAATACAATACTAACGAATAAAAGAAAAACGGACACTTTGAGCATAAATAATCAGTAGAATTGGTTACATGTAAACAGAAACATGCGTTGGCATCGCTAAACTTCAACTAATAACCTTAAACAGTGTTCAACAATAAAAAATGTTGCCATGTGTTGTATTAACTTTTATTTTTATTATATTCTTTTATTTTTCATTTTATGTCATTTTTATTTTTATTTATTTTATTTATTTATTTATTTATTGAAAGGATAGAAAATTATCGAAATTCCGTTTCATTTGGTAAAAGATAGAAATGAATTTTGGGAGAATACGAAAAGAACTTTTCAGGCATATATATTCATATGTAAGTACATGCACATCTTGACCAGGATTGAACCCAAGACCAGGATCTCCACCGTCTCTAGCACTTACCGCTAGGCCACTGAGACAACTACAGTGTGTGTGTGTATTCAGTGAGTCGGGGCTGTGTGGTTACTGATAACGAGTGTTAGAAAGTAAGGAAAATTGATTGACAGTTTCCTTTCATCAGTTGTCTACTACGGGTCACGGATGTTTCAGCACATTATAGACAATACATCTATCCGTAGCGCTCCCAAGTATTATTTAATCAATATTACAGTGAAGCTTCTAACTCTGTTTCAAATCTAAATTTCGCTCGTTGCTTTCCAAACACACTTTCTTTGTTTACATATAGCAAATATACATTTAAAGAATAAGAACAATAACAACAACAAGTAGAAAAATATTTTTAGCGTGTTTATCAAAAATATCTTAGCCAATCAAGAGCTGAAATCAAACCCAGTTCTGCTATAATTCCGGGTTATCGTTGCTCACAAATGGCTTCGTTGTCGTTTTATACGCTCATATCTGTTACACCGGTTGTAGAAATCAAGGCTATAAAGTCTAGTCAGATTTCGAAACATATATTGTTAATATTATCTAAAGATAGATAGATAGATACATACATACATATACACACACATATACACAATATATATACATATGTATATACATATTTATACATATATATATATATGTGTGTGTATGTGTGTGTGTATGTGTGTGTGTGTGTGTGTGTGTGTGTGTGTGTGTGTGTGTGTGTGTGTGTGTGTGTGTGTGTGTGTGTGTGTGTGTGTGTGTGTGCGTGCGTGTGGGTGTGTGTGTGTGCGTGTGTGTGCTTGTATATATGTATGTGTGTAGGTGTCACATGGTATTTTAGAGGTGAAATCATTATATCTGTTCATAGGGGAGAGTAAAATCTCACGTGTCATGTTGCATCAACAAGCCGACGACATGCAGACGACATTGTCGATCGCAAGTATTCTATCAATTACACCTTCAAGCCTAACTTTCTTCCATTTTCTGTGATAGCACTATGATGTAAAACCCAACAAGGCATTTCAGACCTTATTATATTGTTTCTGAAATTTAAAATAGCGTGTTCAATGTAGAACCTTCTGTCGGGTGATACAAATCTCAGTTTGCCGATCGTTTGTCCTTTGGCGTTCTTTTTCGTGTGTCTCAGTTTAGCTTTTAGGTGCATGAACTTTCCTGAAATGATTGATTATATATTATCGATGATTGACTATTAAGACGAAAGGAATGACGGTGACTGTTAATCGGGAATTGCAGTTTTAAGAAACATTTTACAGGCACATATTCACCCACAGTTACACAAATATACACATACACACATACCTGCATATATACATATTATACATATATACATATATACATATTATGCATGTATGAATGTATATTTATATATGCATGAATATATTTATACTTATATATGAGTTATATATATATATATATATATATATATATTAATAATAATATTTATACTTATATATGAGTTATATATAATTATAAATATGGAGGGTAGTACTAAGCACTAGCCAATTACCAGTAAGAGAAAAGGCTCAATGTAAATTATCAAGTGTATTACAGAGCCGAGATACAAAATGTAAAACAATCAAATTTTAGTTTAATACATTTAATTGCTGACAATTGTTTCTTCTAGACAAATGTCTGGATCATCGGAGCATACACAATGTTTAAACAAGTAATTATAATCCTAGTCCTCAGAACATTGATAAGGATACATTAGTATTGACAATGTCAGTGATATCATATTGAAAAGCAGGAGTGACAAAGATGTTATGTGTCAGATATCACAGTATAAGGAGCAATGATGAAAAGTGAAATATTGAGCATATTATATATAAAGATATTCTTTAAGGTAATACAGGTGCAAGAGATACCAAGCAAAAAGGTGCTCCAGAAGATAGATAAAAGATATCATAACATTAAAAACGTAATAGTAAGGGTCTATAATGCAAAACATTTATAATAAATATATAATAAATTAATTTTTTTTAATTTCGAGATATTATTAGGATAGATTTAACATTGCCAAATTGTGAAATCATCCACTTACCAATATAACCTTTGACATTTTTCGAGAATCCTTTTCCGATGACCACGTAGAAGTTTAGATAGTCTACCTTTGTTGGTCTGTGTCCAGCTAATGAGCGTTTGACGAGGAAGTGTTGAGAGTTAGACACCTTTATCATTAGATTATGACCGTCTCCTGTGATTTCTAGATTGGAAATATTGGAAATGGCCCTTGTCTCGTTGCTCCACGAGAACTTCTGTCCGTTAAAGAAAACATACTGAGGTGTAACGATCATATTGGTGAAGCGTGATTGGATGAATATTGTACCCATAAATGTTTTGATGCCGCCAGTTCTGTACTGATCTTTGCCTGCTATCATTTCTGTTGTAACCTCAAGACCTGTGGAGGATGAAGGGCAAAAGAAAGAAAGATAATTTATAATAGGAATTGGTTAATGTGTTACCATTAAATAACATCATATTAAAGAAACATTTAACAGACAGAAAACTTCCCCTCTTCAGACCTTTCTTCTTATACCTCGGCTCTCAAGTACATGAGAAGTCGATATAATCAACTTGGCAGTCATATTTGTAGCCAGTTATTCACGTTAGAAATTCTATTTTAATTAAAGGTAAGTTATATTTATACATATAACCAGTTATTCACGTGAGATATTGTGATAGTTCAATTAAGGTAAATTATAAAATGTCTGAAGAGTTCCTTACCATTTTCTGGATCAGATATTAGCGTCATTTTATCACCTTCCGGTGCAGGAACGTCGAAACAAATGGGATAAGTCAGGTTTTTCACGTACACAAGGAAATGTGGATCTCCGGACGCTAATAATAATAATAATAATAATAATAATAATAATAATAATAATAATTATGCTCAGAATTGTACTGAAGGAGAGGACAATAGACCAGGGGATGTCCAAGGAGGAAATAACAACAAGGAGAAAGAGCAGCCTTCATGAAAAATCCCTTCATAGTACCTTCTTTGAGAAAACTCAATTCAGAGATCCACAGACATGGAACTGGTTGAAAAGAGGAGACCTTAAAAAGGCTACAGAAGGAATGCTAATGGCTGCGCAAGAGCAGGCCCTCAAAACGAAGTGGTTGAAACACCATATTTACAAGGAGGAGGCTAGCCCACTGTGCAGGATCTGTGGAGAGAGAGAGGAGACTGTGGCTCGCATTGTATGCAAGTGTAAACACCTAGCCCAGACTCACTATAAGGGCTGGAGACATGATGTGATGGGCAGGGTGATCCACTGGCATCTATGCAAAGTAAACAATTTACCACATTCTGAGAAGTGGTATGAGCATAAGCCAGAGTCGGTGATAGAAAACGATCAGGTGAAGGTGCTGTGGGATTTTAGGATACAGACGGACAAAAAACTGGAACACAATAGACCTGACCTGGTGGTTTTGGACAAGGAAAAAAGATCGTGCCTGATTGTGGATGTGGCCTGGCCATTCGACACAAGAGTGCAAGAGAAGAAGAGAGAGAAAATTAACCGATACCAGGACTTAAAGTGGGAGGTAAAAAGGATTTGGAACTGCCATGAAGTCAAAGTGGTCCCGATTGTCATTGGCGCACTGGGGACTATCTCCAAAAGTTTCCAGGGACGGTTAAAGAAAATTGGCCCCGCCACGCTTTTTGGAACGCTTCAAAAGGCATGCTTGCTGGGAACAGCAAGAACCCTCCGATACGTCCTGAATATCTGAGGCTGCAGGTAGTGGCTTGATATTCATTTCAACAAACTTTCCAGTTAAATACCATCAATGACTGAGACTCAAAGAACAATAATAATAATAATAATAATAATAATGGTTTCAGATTTAGGCTCAAGGGTAACAAATTGGGGGAAGGGAAAAGTCGATAAAAATCGACCGCAGGTGTGTGTGTATGAGAGGAGGTGGATCGTGATGATGTTGATGATGATGAGGAGGAGGAGGAGTGTAAATGTTGGAGGAGTAGGAAGAGAATAACCATTATGATGACGCTGGAGATGATGATGATGATGATGATGATGATAATAATTGTTTCTATTTTTAGCACAAGGCCAGCAATTACCCCAGTACATTACTGGTATTTCATTTTATTGACCCCGTAAGGATGAAAGGCAAAGATAACTTCGCCGGGATTTGAACTCAGAACGTAAAGGGCCATAACTCTATGCTGCAAAGAATGATGTCTGACGCTCTACTGATACTGGAGGATGATCATGATGATGACGATGATATACTCACCACCACCGCCACCGCCACCACCACCACCGCCACCACCACCACCACCACCTCCATAACGCCGTCTGGAAGGTTTGGGTTCTATAGTGATAAGAAAAGAAAATCATAAATAAAATGGTGTTAGTTGATTGTCAACATTTGAAATACAAATAAAACGATAGGATAAACTAATTTACACCCAACACACATACACTCAAACACAGACACATATCCACATCTCTCTCTCTCTCTCTCTCTGTCTCTCTCTCTCTTTCATATAGAGGACAAACTAGATTTTCTCAACAGACTCAACTAACATGGCTGTGTGGTTAAGGGGTTCATTTAACAGCCACATACTTTCGGGTTTAGTCACACATGTACGTATGTATGTATGTATGTATGTATGTATATATATATATATATATATATATATATATATATATATATATATATATATATATATATATATATGTCAGGTCACCAGTTGGTGCTACTGGTAACATGTATCCCAGTACAACCTGTTTCATGGTCGGGTCGTTGGCGACTAAACTGGCAACCCCACCAAGGTTTCTTGGTGAGGAGGGTCACTTTGGACATCCTGCAGGATTAAAAACAAAACCTGTCAAAGGGCAAAGGAGCTCTTAAGAGTCAATGGCCATCCAAAATCACCGAGAGAGATGACCCCTTAGCCTTTGTCAAGGCAGAAGTCTAGGAGAAGGAAAACTCTGATATAACACCTGCAACCCTGATGGTATCCAATGATGTTGACTTGTTCTTCTTTTTGGTAAATATCATCTTGGTTAAGAGAGTGGGACTGGCTTTGTGCAGTGCCTTTGCTCACTATAAAAGCTTCACGGCACAGGCATTGCTTTATATCTGGAGATCTCTCTGCACTTGTCGTCACATGGTACCATGGGCCCAGCACTATGTGTCAATAATTGTCACAAGTGTAGTGTTTGTATCAGAGTTTTCAAGTAGCTGGCTGGACTAAAAAGTCACACTTGTTCAGCGCATCGCTAGGAGTTCTCCTACATGGATATAAAATAATGGCCGTACTCGAAAACGAGTTGGCAGCCACCATGTATGTATGTATGTATGTGTACCTTGGATGTATACACACACACACCAATATATATGTATATATATATAATTGTTTCTACTTTTGGGACAAGGCCAGCAAATACCCAGTACATTACTGGTACTTTATTTTATCGACCCCAAAAGGATGAAAGGCAAAGTTAAACTCAGTAGGATTTTGGTGTGAATATTATATATATATAATATTCACACCCAAGACACATACACGCAAACGCAGTCACATATCCACATCATTCTCTGTCTGTCTCTCTCTCTTTCTCTCCCCCTCTCTCTCTCTCTCATGTATATATATATATATTATATATATATATATATATATATATTATATATAAATATATATATATATATATATATATATATATATGTATTATATATATATATATATATATTATATATTATATATATATATATTATATATTATATATATATATATTATATATATATATATATATATATATATATATATATATATATATATATATATATATATATATATATATATGTATTATATATATATATATATATATATAATACTCAGATCTTAATTATTAAGGCCTGGTGATTACTAAGCAGATGTGAGGCTGTATTATCTCTCCAATAAAATGATCTGTTCCGGTAGGAAACTAACGTTAACCTACATAGTGTTATTATATAACTACATAGCTCTTTACTAATAACGATCTCTTGGGGTGCCATATATACGGTCATTTTTAAACATGGCGGAACCCTGTCTTCTCCAGTATTAAATACAGCAGATTTTTCCATAGAAAGCTAGAGAGAGCGAGAGAATGAAAGGAAGGAAAAATATAGAAGAAAAATCGATCCCAGTACTTGACTAGTACTTTTTTATCGACCTCGAAAGCGTGAAAGGTAAAGTCGACCTGAGTGGCATTTAAACTCAGAGACCGGAGAGTCGAAACGAATACCGTAAAACATTCTTTCCGGCTTTCTAACGACTCTACCAATTCGCCGCCATTTTAGTCTAACATGAACATAATATAATTACTTGTAACAGGTTTGAATGCTTCAGCATGAAATGCCTCTTCACTTTCCGGTTTTATAACTACCATTGACGTCACTGGTGTTACAAATTGATACTGAAAAGGTTAAAAATTAATATAAAAATAATGCTTTCTTATATAGGCACAGTATTTTTGGTGGAGAGGGGTAAGTCGATTAAAGCGACCCCAGTGCGTGACTGGTACTTTATTTTATCGACACCGTAAGGATGAAAGGCAAAGTTAACCTCGGCAGGATTTGAACTCATAGAGGGGCGTAACTCTATGCTACAATGCACAGAGTCCGACCCTCTACCGATTATGTCAAGCAAAAAAGAAAAAAGAAAGTGTATGAAATATGTTTTACTTTCAAAGATAATTTTACGGCTTGCTGCTTCAATTCTTCCTTCTTTTTTACAGAATTTGTTTTTATTATCTTCTCTAGAAGCTGCTTGATAGTTAGATAAGCCCAGAGTTTCTCGGGAATACCTTTAATGTCCTCGTCTTTAAGCAGATTGATTCCTTCCCCAACCTCCGATGGATCGAACACTTCTGATGTATCAGAATGATCGACACTACCAGTATTTGTACTTCCGACTAGATTCCATCGAAGAGTCGAGATCGAATCATCGTTGAGACGTCCAGCTATAACGGATTCTGTTCCTTTGAAATAACGGTGGAATTCGCTAGTTGTCAGGGAGGTGCTTTCGACCTGAAATGTAATAATAATAATAATAATAATAATAATAATAATAATAATAATAATAATAATAATAATAATGGTAATAAGATGGTAATGGGGAATTGCAGGAGGAGACACACTGATCTTGCCATGGGATGGATAGACTACAGAAAGGCATTTGACATGGTGCCTCATTCCTGGATCACCAAAAGCCTGGAGATCTTCAGGGTGGCAGATAACATCAGACAGTTGCTGGGCAGGAGTATGGGGTCCTGGGAGACAGAGTTGACATCAACTGGAGTATCCTTGGGAAGCGTGAAGATCAAGAGAGGTATCTTCCAGGGAGATAGCCTGTCCCCTCTGTTGTTTGTCCTTGCCCTGATGCCCTTGACCATTATGCTGCGAAAAGTGAGAGCAGGATACAAGTTGGGAAGGGGAGAGCTTACCATCAATCACCTCCTCTTCATGGACGATCTTAAGCTCTTCGGGAAAAGTGAGAAGGAGTTGGATGTGCTTGTTGACACTGTCCGTATTTTCAGCAGTGATATATGTATGCAGTTTGGTATTGGTAAATGTGGAGTCATTGTGATGAAGAGGGGTAGGTTGAGCAGAAGTAACGGGATCCAGATACCAACAGGTGAGATGATAAAGGAAATTGACTCTGAGGAAGGATACAAGTATTTGGGCGTTCTGGAGGCTGATGGCATAAAGAACAAAAAAATGAAGGAATTGTTAAGAACTGAATACATTCGGAGAGTAAGGAGCGTATTGAAGTCACATCTGAACAGCAGAAATGCCATAAGCGCAGTAAATTCCCGAGCTGTGTCTATTATTAGGTACAGTGCGGGAATTCTGAGATGGAATGTTGCTGAACAAAAAGAAATGGATAGGAAGACTAGGAAGCTATTGACTATCTACAACATGTTCCACAAGAGGAGTGATGTCGATAGACTCTACCTAAGGAGATCTGAGGGTGGAAGAGGTCTTATCAGCATAGAGGACTGTGTTCAGATGGAGAAAAACAACCTATACAAATACGTGACCTATAGTAAGGAGCCAATGCTCAGAGCTGTACTGAAGGAGGGGACAGTAGGCCAGGGGATATCCAAGGAGGAAATAACATCAAGGAGGAAGAGCAGCCTTAAGGGAAAATCCCTTCATAGTACCTTCTTTGAGAAAACTGAATTTAGAGATCCACAGACATGGAACTGGTTGAGAAGAGGAGACCTCAAAAAGGCTACAGAAGGAATGCTAATGGCTGCGCAGGAGCAGGCCCTCAAAACGAAGTGGTTGAAGCACCATATCTACAAGGAGGAGGCTAGCCCACTGTGCAGGATCTGTGGAGAGAGAGAGGAGACTGTGGCTCACATTGTGTCCGAGTGTAAACACCTAGCCCAGACCCACTATAAGGGCTGGAGAAACGATGTGATGGGCAGGGTGATCCACTGGCACCTGTGCAAAGTAAACAATCTACCACATTCTGAGAAATGGTATGAGCATAGGCCAGAGGCGGTGATGGAGAACAGTCAGGTGAAGGTGCTGTGGGATTTTAGGATACAGACGGACAAAAAACTGGAACACAATAGACCTGACCTGGTGGTTGTGGACAAAGAAAAAAGATCGTGCCTGATTGTGGATGTGGCCTGCCCGTTCGACACGAGAGTGCAAGAGAAGGAGAGGGAGAAAATTAACCGATACCAGGACCTAAAGTGGGAGGTGAAAAGGATTTGGAACTGCCATGAAGTCAAAGTGATCCCGATTGTCATAGGCGCACTGGGGACTATCTCCAAAGGTTTCCAGGGATGGTTAAAGAAAATCGGCCCCTTCACGCTTTTTGGAACGCTTCAAAAGGCATGCTTGCTTGGAACGGCAAGAACCCTCCGATACGTCCTGAATATCTGAGGCTGCAGGTAGTGGCTTGATATTCAATCCAACGGACTTTCCAGTTAACCAACATCAATGACTGAGATTCAAGGAATAACAATAACAATAATAATAATAATAATAATGATAATAATAATGTTTTCTTTATTAACCACAAGGGTTTACATAAAGTAGACATTAAGGACAGTACAGGACAATACAGGACGGCGATTTCTTTATTGGCCACAAGGGCTGACCTGAAATGTAATAATAATAATTGTTTCTACTTCAGGCACAAGGCCAGCAAATACCCAGTGCATTACTGGTACTTTATTTTATCGACCCCGTAAGGATGAAAGGCAAAGTAAACCTCGGCGGGATTTGAACTCAGACCATAAAGGGACGTAACTATGCAGGAAAGCATGGCGTCCGACTCTCTACCGATACTGCCAATCCACATAATAATAATAATAATAATAATAATAATAATAATAATAATAATAATAATAATAATAATAATAATAAACTGGAACACAATAGACCTGACCTGGTGGTTGTGGACAAAGAAAAAAGATCGTGTCTGATTGTGGATGTGGCCTGCCCGTTCGACACGAGAGTGCAAGAGAAGGAGAGGGAGAAAATTAACCGATACCAGGACCTAAAGTGGGAGGTGAAAAGGATTTGGAACTGCCATGAAGTCAAAGTAATCCCGATTGTCATAGGCGCACTAGGTACTATCTCAAAAAGTTTCCAGGGATCGTTAAAGAAAATTGGCCCCTTCACGCTTTTTGGAACGCTTCAAAAGGCATGCTTGCTAGGAACAGCAAGAACCCTCCGATACGTCCTGAATATCTGAGGCTGCAGGTAGTGGCTTGATATTCATTTCAACAAACTTTCCCGTTAACTAACATCAATGACTGAGACTCAAAAGTAATAACAACAATATAATAATAATGATAATAATAATAATAATACTTTCTGATTTAGACAGAAGGCCAGCAATGTTTGGGGGGGCAGTCGATTAAATTGATCCCAGTGCATTAATGGTACTTTATTTTATCGAGCCCGTAAGGATGAAAGGCAAAAACTAACCTCAATAATAATTAATTAATTAATTTGATTAAAAACAATAACATACTGTGTCTCCGAAATATTCAAATTTCAGATTGGTCATCAAAGCAGCAGATATTTCCTTATAAAAGTTCTTTAGCTGTACAACAGTATCCGAGGCCTCGTAAATACGTCTGGCTACGGCATGGTTCTGAAGAGAGATCTTCTGTAGAAGAGGAAAGTCTGCGTCAGCTCCAAATGATAAAGAAAATAGAGGAATTTCATTTGTGTTTTTTTCAGCTATGTTGTTTTGTATTTGCAATCCATTAGTCACACCGCTAGAAGCAGCGCCGTCTGTTAAAAATATTATCAATGGTGACCGACCTTCTTTCTTGGAAAGTTGGAAATCCTGCAGTAAGTCTAATCCTTTAAGTAGAGCCATGTTGATATTTGTAGCTGTTATAAAGAATTTTTAAAAATACAGTCAAGCTAAATACAATATGTATGTATGTATGTATGTATGTATGTATGTATGTATGTATGTATGTATGTATGTATGTATGTATGTATGTATGTATGTATGTATGTATGTCAGGTCACCAGTTGGTGCTACTGGTAACATGTATCCCAGTACAACCTATCTTATGGTCGGGTCGTTGGCGACTAAGCTGGCAACCCCACCAAGGTTTCTTGGTGAGGAGGGTGATTTTGGACATCCTGCAGGACTAAAAACAAAACCTGTCAAAGGGAAAAGGAGCTCTTAAGAGTCAACGGCCATCCAAAATCACCGGGAGAGATGACCCCTTAGCCTTTGTCAAGGCAGAATTCTAGGAGAAGGAAAACTCTGATATAACACCTGCAACCCTGATGGTATCCAATGATGTTGACTTGTTCTTCTTTTTGGTAAATATCATCTTGGTTAAGAGATTGGGACTGGCTTTGTGCAGTGCCTTTGCTCACTATAAAAGCTTCACGGCACAGGCATTGCTTTATATCTGGAGATCTCTCTGCACTTGTCATCACATGGTACCATGGACCCAGCACTATGTGTCAATAATTGTCACAAGTGTAGTGTTTGTACCAGAGTTTTCAAGTCGCTGGCTGGTCTAAAAAGTCACACTCGTTCAGCGCATCGGTAGGGGTTCTCCTACATGGATATAAAGTAGTGGCCGTACTCGAAAACGAGTTGGCAGCCACCATGTATGTATGTATGTATGTATGTATGTATGTATGTATGTATGTATGTATGTATGTATGTATGTATGTATGGACCGTCTGCTGACACACATTGCAGATTGTGTTCTTCCTTTGTGTGTGTGGAGAGAGAGTGGTGGAGAAATAGAGAGAGATAGGTAGATAGATAGATTACTTACATCCCGATGAAGATCGTTTTGTTATCCATGCCAAAGCGTCTTTTTCGTTTTTTTCATTCCAAAGCATCATGTTCTGTTTCCAGAATTTTACAGAACTGTCAAAGTCCATTATATTAAATCGATCTCCTTCGGTCATATCTTGGACAATTTGGTCCATGGCACTTTTCACTTGAGTCGTCTTACGTCCAGACATGGACCCACTTGTGTCTATTATGAAGAGAACATCTTTTGGAATTGGTTCTAAGTCAGTTGGAGCAAAGAAATGCACAAAGTAACCATTTACTGCCTGCAAAAATATTAAAAATGCAATGAAAAGTTACAGCTTACATCCTACATAGTTGGTTTCGGGTGTTTTAATGAAAGGGGTGCCAGTTCCATCATGTTGTTGCTTCAGCTCACACCTATACAAGAGTAACTAGTCTCCTACATAGTTGTTTCATATAGTTTGTTTCAGGTGTTTTAATGAAAGAGACCCCAGTTCCATCATGTTGCTGTTACAATTTACATAAATACAAAATTAGCTGGCTTCCTACATAGTTGCATCTCATAGAAAGTTTATGGGTCCCAGTTCTGTCATGTGAGTCGATAAAATAAGATAAAGTACCAGTGGTGTACTGGTAGTCGATTTACTCTACTGTCCACTTTTCCCGAAATTGCTGGCCTTGTGCTTAAATCAGAAAGCATTATTAATTAAATTCGTATTTCTTCTTTTATATCACATATTATATGCAAGGAAACGTATTGTGTCGTGTTGCGCGATATGTGACATGGCGACTGTATCGTTGTTTACTGATATTGATGTGAATATATATTTCATCTTAAGTGAGATTCTGTGTTGCAGGTACTGGAGCATTATATAGCTGTGTGGTTATTGTTTTCTGTCAATGGTAGCGCAGTCTTTAGTGTAATGAGGCGCCATGTTGTTCTATCTGCTACAATGGTTTGGTCTCGACTTGGTCAGCTTTTTTTTATTCTTTAAATTCTTAGCCACCAAAATATATATAAATATGCAGATGAAGGACAATCAGTTCGTTGTCGGGTCGGGTTGCGTGGAGATGGGTCAATTGATGAGGCGTTACTACTACTACTACTACTACTGCTACTACTACTGCTACTACTACTACTACTACTACTACTACTACTACTACTACTACTGCTATAGTCGTGGAAATGACACACACACACACATATATATGTGATATGTGTGCGTATGTGTGTGTGTGCGTCTTTTTGTCGAAGCGCTAAGGTGCAGGATATATCCTTCAACAGATCGAAGTTTATATATTTATTCAACTTACCATTATATCTCCGTTGAATTTTTCTCGGCGATCGATATCATATTTAATGACAAAGATACCTTCTACTGTATCATTTGGAGGTTTGTATGTAATATGAGCCGACTTTATTGATGGACGAGATATTTCAGCGTATTGGTTATCTACTCCTAAAAAGATATAATTGACATTGAAGCAGGTGTAACTGAAAATGTATTTCTGTTAAATGAATTGATATTAATCGAGAAAATTATCGAGTGACTGCTAATCCAGCAATGCTTAGAGTTAAAATACCTGTTTCGTTAAATGTAACTGTCGGATCGATAGGTCTGAGGGGTGGGACTTCTAGGTAACTGATCTCCTTTGATTCTGCTATGAAAACTTCGATCTTAATATCGTTTACAGGTCCTGCTGGGTTCACATAGACGGCATGTTCATAAATGCTGAATTTCCTTTTAAGTAATTCTTGGTACATCAGGGAAAACTTCACTTCTTTATGGGCAGCTACATTTATATCAATCTTGAACTTATTAGCTTCACAGGGTCTGAAAATATATGTAAATATATGTAAATATATGTAAATATATGTAAATATATCAGGTAAATTTACTAAATTGATAAGACCCTTAAATTATGTAGGTTTACTTACTTTTGAGCCACGTGTCCAGCACTTTGTCCCCTTCTCTTGGCAGTCTCGTATGCCCTCTTGGCAGCCTCTTTCTCTTTCACATCCCCGGCATATTCTACCCCATCAATGATCCTGGGTTAGAACAAGAGCAAAAAACAAGATGGAATATTTGTTTACAACAATTAGAAAAATATATAAAACGACTGCGTATATGGAAAAAAATGAAAAAATAAAATATATATATATATATATATATATATATATATATATATATATTTTTATAGATAGATAGATAGATAGATAGATAGATAGATAGATAGATAGATAGATGTGTGTGTACTTACATGGAGAAGTTTGAAATAAATGCTTGATCTGGAAGGTAGACGTTAAATATAACATCTCTAGCGACTTCGAGGTTGTTCGCCATCACACTGGTGATCTCCGTGGTAGCAAACCTCATCCTGATATCAGATTTCACGTGTAAATATTTAATTTCTGGTTCATCTTGACCCTGAAACAAAATTTCAATAATAGACATTACCAACGTAGCAGACGTCACAAATGACATTGATAAAATTAAAATATTTACCCTATCACTGTTTTGTATTGTGTTTTTCTTTTATTAAATCAAGATGAAAGAAGGATTAAAATTGAGATAACAAGTGTGTGTATGTATATATGTGGGTACATGTACGTATATATACATATATATATATATATATATATATATATATATATATATATAGTAATAATAATAAAATTGAAGACTAAAATCCAGAGATTCTTTGCTTAAACTTTAATCTGTTATTTTAATAAATATATATATATATATATATATATATATATATATATATATATATATATATATGTGTGTGTGTATATATATACAACCAATGACCTGCACCCATCCCACTCCCCACCCTCTCCTACCACTTGTAGAGACCTATAAATACCATATTTATTTTTTGATACCCAGATTCCTGATGATTTCTAATGAATGAAACAGTTCTAGTCCTGTAGAATCTCATCTATATTAAAACTATATATATATGGCTAATTTAACCATATATTGGCTAATTTAACCATAGTGACTAGTAACAGCCCCTACGGCCTACTATCCTTCACACACACGCACTTATATGTATACCCATACACATACACACACACATCTATATTTATACACGCACGCATGTTTATACAACCTACCACCTTTCACACTCTTTGTTTTCCAGCTTCTACGGCCCACTATCTTTCACACAGACACACTCACATACATACACACATACACATATACACACACAGTTACACACACATATATATTTACACACACATATTTTACGGCTTTCACACGCTAGCGCACCCTATTGATTTAACCCAATTGGTCAGTAGCTTTTGCCACAGCCTATAACGCGCACGCTCATTCTTTCCCTCGTTTGAATTTTCCCCATAACGGCATTCCTAAGTTTTAACGACAATACAACTTTCTCCGGCTTAGCCTGTTCCCCCCCTTTTGGAACTTTTCCCCCGTTGATGGGCGTGAGCCCGAAATATTGGGATTAAATCTCCTCTACGGTAACCCTTCTACCTTTGTTTTGTTTTCATTTTCATTTTCACTTTTCTCCTATTTCTCACTCACTTCTTACCTCGAGATTTCCCATCTGCATTGTTGTGGCTTTCTAAACTACATATTTTACACATTTCACAATGCTTCAAGCAAACTTTAACACCCTCATATATATATATGTATATATATATATATATATTGGTAAACGGAATAGAAAATGCTGACAAATTGTTCACAGTTGAAAAATGGTTTAATTAGGAATAAAAGAGTATTAGTGATTGTATGGGTTAGTATTCAGTTGTGGTTTTAAGTTTTTAAGTTTTTACCGGTTGCGCATTTCTAATATATATATATATATATATATACATAGATATACATATATACATATATACATATATATATTTATATATATATTACACATATATATAATCGATGTATATATATATTACACTTATATATAATTGATTGATTTAACCTATGCTAACGAAATTTTATTTATACTCTCGCACATTAACACACTACACACACACACACACACATATATATATATATATATATGAAAAATATGGGGAGAAGAAAACTGCATGGTTGCACATGGATTACATATTATAAAATTAGTCCCTCATCAGTGATTTGCCAACGATCATTGGTATTTCATCGCATTAAAAATCATATACCTCACGTTGGTGTGAGCAATAACTAAAATAAGCTATTGGGACAAGTGAATCGCGTAAAGCGAGTGAGACAAGTAAACAACATCGAAGAAAGGCTAACCGAAAATGGGAAGAAAACATGCAACATGGTTATTCGATCAGCGTAAGCTGGGTGAATTCATGAGCGCTTAGCAAACATACCTTTCGCTGGGAATCGGATGTAAGAAAGAAAGATTCGACTCCTAGCGAACGAGAGGAAGTGAGAAGGGGAGAAACAGAGAGTGAGTGAGTGCAAGTGCGAGGAAGAGGTTAGTCGTGAGAAAGTGTTAACTGACAGGGGGGACGAAAGGAAGTAAGAGAAACAGAGAGAACGAGGGAGCAGTAAGAGAGAAAGAGAGAAACAGAAAATCGCAGTTTAGGTAAATATATGAAAAATATGGGGAGAAGAATACTGCATGGTTGCACATGGATTACATATAAAATTAGTCCCTCATATATATATATATATATATATATATATATATATATATATATATACACACACATGCACACACATGTATACATACATATATACATACATGAATACATACATGCATACATACATACATACATACATACATACATACATACATACATACATACATACATACATACATACATACATACATACATACATATATACATACATATATACATACATACATACATACATACATACATACATACATACATACATACATACATACATACATATATACATACATATATACATACATACATACATACATACATACATACATACATACATACATACATACATACATACATACATACATACATACATACATACATATATACATACATATATACATACATACATACATACATACATACATACATACATACATACATACATACATACATACATACATACATACATACATACATACATACAGATACCTGGGGATAGAGCCTAACTGTTTCACCGATATCTGATGACGACTGCTACAGATACCTGGGGATAGATGAGAACATATCCTATAATGGTATCTGTAATAAAGAACGCGTAACCAAGGAATACTACACCCGATTAAGAAAGGTCTGGTTATCGGAACTCTCTGCGCAAAACAAAACACTGGCTCACAATGTGTTTGCTGTGCCTGTCCTAACACCAACGTTTAGAACACTCAATTGGACGATAGACGAAATCCGAGCAGTTGATGTTGGAACTCGAAAAATACTAATCAACACCGGAAACTTCCACATCAACAGTGACATAGATCGTCTTTACTTGAAACGTAAGCAGGGAAGCAGAGGCCTAACATCAGTCCAGACAACATTTGAATGTCGCATCATATCTCTCCGACAACATCTGCGAACCTCGAAGCGTAGGAGCCCGTTTCTCGAGCAAGTCTATCTGCATGAAACAGATAAGATCATGAGAGTTGGGAAGGAAGTCCTCGAGAGATATTCCCTGTGTGATAATCAAAAACTCACACCCAGGGGTGTCGCTCAGCAGTATCGCAGTGAATCCATGAATGAAAAACTGATTGCCTATCAGCAAAAAATCATGCATGGATATGTTGCCAGGAAGCTCCAGAGTGAGAGTAATATAGATAAGGAAAGTAGTCTATCTTGGACCAACAACCGCTATATTGGCTCCCACTTTGAAGGATACGCTTTTGCAATCCAGGAACAGGAGATTAGCACGAAATACCTGATTCACAAAAGAGATAGGGATGCAGGCAAAACACTTAGATGTGATAACAAGTGCAGATTCTGCAGAACTAACATCGAGGATATCACCCATGTCATCAGCAGCTGTCCAAAGATGTAATCGCGGTACTATCTACCTATGAGGCATGATGTAGTGGCCAAAACACTGTACAATGCAGTTCGTAAAAAAGATAGTCCCGATAATAAACACATTAAAAGCTACAGCAATGTGGAAGACATCCATGTACATAATATGAAAGAGTACTGGTGGAATGTTCCAGTAAAAACCCCAATAAAATGCAGGCATAACAGACCAGATATTATGATATGGGACAGGGAGAAGAAAGCATGCACAGTAATGGAAATTAGCTGCCCAGCAGATGCCAATATAATATCAAAGATTAGTGAAAAGGAGAACATTTATGCAGAACTGATGAGAAATCTGCAGATACTCCACCCTGATTACACCTTCAGATTTATGCCTGTGATTATTGGGGCACTGGGGTATGTTAGTAACTGCCTCAATACAAATCTTGAGAAACTACAGAAAGAACACAACTAGTTAGGAAATTACAAGTACAATCCATTAATGAAACAGTAAAAATATGTAAGACATTCCAAATATTTTGCCTCTAATAACTGCATATACACATATACAGATGCAAAGCATATACACATGCACGCATACAACTCAAAACATACACATCCAAACATACAATAACATCCATATCTACACATGCATGCATACATACATACCTACCTAGTTGATATTGTGTAAATTCCAATGAGAGAGTCTTGTGTCTATGCTAGAAACCGACTTCCTCTCTATTGGTAAAACTTGGTGAAATTATAAAAGCAGAAGAACATACATGCAGTAAAAATATGTAAAACATTCCAAAAACTTTGCATCAATTAACTGCATATACACTTGTACAGACACAAAGCATATACACATGCACACATAAGCTAAAACATACACATCCACACATACAATAACATCTATACTTGCACACACATGCATGCAAACATGCATAGATATCTACCATGTTGATGTTGTGTAAATTCCAATGAGGGAGTCTTGTGTCTATGTTAGAAACCGACTCTATCTCTATTGGGAAAACATTTGTGAAATTATAAAACAAGAAGAGCATACATACTTACACAGATGCATACATACATACATACATACATACATATAGACATACATACATATAGACATACATACATACATACATACATGGTGGCTGCCAACTCGTTTTCGAGTACGGCCACTACTTTATATCCATGTAGGAGAACCCTTACCGATGCGCTGAACGAGTGTGACTTTCTAGTCCAGCCAGCGACTTGAAAACTCTGGTACAAACACTACACTTGTGACAATTATTGACACATAGTGCTGGGCCCATGGTACCATGTGACGACAAGTGCAGAGAGATCTCCAGATATAAAGCAATGCCTGTGCTGTGAATCTTTTATAGTGAAAAAGGCACTGCACAAAGCCAGTCCCACTCTCTTAACCAAGATGATATTTACCAAAAAGAAGAACAAGTCAACATCATTGGATACCATCAGAGTTGCAGGTGTTATATCAGAGTTTTCCTTCTCCTAGAATTCTGCCTTGACAAAGGCTAAGGGGTCATCTCTCACATACATACATGGTGGCTGCCAACTCGTTTTCGAGTACGGCCACTACTTTATATCCATGTAGGAGAACCCCTACCGATGCGCTGAACGAGTGTGACTTTTTAGTCGAGCCAGCGACTTGAAAACTCTGGTACAAACACTACACTTGTGACAATTACTGACACATAGTGCTGGGCCCATGGTACCATGTGACGACAAGTGCAGAGAGATCTCCAGATATAAAGCAATGCCTGTGCCGTGAAGCTTTTATAGTGAGCAAAGGCACTGCACAAAGCCAGTCCCACTCTCTTAACCAAGATGATATTTACCAAAAAGAAGAACAAGTCAACATCATTGGATACCATCAGGGTTGCAGGTGTTATATCAGAGTTTTCCTTCTCCTAGAATTCTGCCTTGACAAAGGCTAAGGGGTCATCTCTCCCGGTGATTTTGGATGGCCATTGACTCTTAAGAGCTCCTTTGCCCTTTGACAGGTTTTGTTTTTAGTCCTGCAGGATGTCCAAAGTCACCCTCCTCACCAAGAAACCTTGGTGGGGTTGCCAGTTTAGTCGCCAACGACCCGACCATGAGACAGGTTGTACTGGGATACATGTTACCAGTAGCACCAACTGGTGACCTGACAATATCTGCCTTGACAAAGGCTAAGGGGTCATCTCTCACATACATACATACATACTTACATACACAATCCCAGACTCTCAGAGTGGTCTACCAAAAACATTAGAATGTTGTGAAACCGGACACCATATAAAATTACATTTTAGGTTTTCAGGTCACAGACAGCCGTGGGGGACGGGCACGAGGGTAGAGACAGGGGTGGTGTGTGGGGGTGGAGGCAATGTTTTTTTCAGATATGTAAGATCTTACTCTGGCATAAAGAGCCCATGGAATCAGACTGTGTCCATAAACACACACCACACATACCACACCACACCACACCATACCTCACATAGCGCGAAACAAACACAAAATACGCATATATATGTGTGTATAAACACACACACACACACACACACACACACACATATATATATATATATATATATATATGCATATATATAGAGAGAGATACATATATTTCTTTATTTGCCATAAGGGCGCACAAGAAAAGAGGATAATACAAAGACATATGCCGGGGATTTTACATACAGTCGTGTAAAAATATTATTAAAACAAACAAATTTAACAATCGAAATCCCCAATAGGGGGGAGGCGTTACAAATTGGTTGTTTAATACCCCGTAGATAGAACAACCCACAACTTCAGGAGCATGTTGTGCAAGTGCTCCTTTCTTTCTTTTGCTCTCTTCTTCAACCTACAGGTTCATATAAAGAGAAGGCCCAATCACTCGGCCCATTTTAGCTACATTCACTCACCTTTCAGTAAATTTACTGGGGTGATAGATAGATTTTTTTATTTATTTATTTATTTATTTATTTATTTATTTATTCTTTATTTATTTATTATTGTTTATTGTTTATTCTTTATAGATAGATAGATAGATAGATAGATAGATAGATAGATAGATAGATAGATAGATAGATAGATAGATAGATTTCTTTATTTACCATAAAGGCATAAAAAGAAGGGACAAATACAAAGGGGGAGTTTACATATAATCGAGTAAAAAGGGTGTAACATGAAAATAATCGAAAATAACCTCAAAAGAGAGGGGACGTGATGGGGGTTGCACACACTCCCGAAAAAGTGTGCAATCCTTTGCCCGGGGAGCACATGGAGAAGGTGCTCCCCTCTCCTTTACTTCTTTACCTACAGGATGGTATACAGAGAAGGCCCATTTACACGAGCCATTCTCGCTACTATCACCCACCTTTCATAAAACTGCCTGTGGCCAAGCACCTCTCTCTCCATTCTTATCCTTCTTCCGAAGTGATATCGGAAGAAGTAGACCAGACTATGGCCAGAGAGGAAGTTGCCTGACCTCAGACCTTTCAATCGTGTCCACCAAACAACCTCTTTCAACATGGCTATTACGCACAGAAAAACCGCCTTTGCTTCCTTTGTGAAGAGGGGAGGCGGTTTGATTGTCATCACGGACTCGGCGGTCAATTTAATCGGCGCCACCCGCGACAGCAGTCGTTCGGCGTAGCCCCACAGATCAGCCACGCCCGGACATTGCACCAATGCGTGCGCAACGGTTTCTTCGTGACGCACGCATCTAGGGCAAATCTTTTTTGAGGGATCCCTGCCCGGGCGCCCGTGTCTGTAGAGCCTCTCTCGAACGGGTAGAGCCCCCCGGTAGCACTGCCAGGCCAGTGACTTCTGGAAGTTGTCCATTGGTCCTGGGCCGAAAGTCCTACCGAACAGGCTGGCCAGTTCGTCTTCCTCCATGTCCAGCGACTCTCCAAGGGTGTCATCGCCCCTGCTAGCCACCAGCCCTCTATAGAATGATGAGGTGGATTCTCCACCGATGGCCTGGCACGCTTGCCAGAGAGCCCTGAGCGCCTGAGCACACTCAGTGTGCCAGTCTCCCAGTTTTCCGGATCTTTGCTTGACCCAGGACTGTAGCTCGGTGAGCGAGACGAGTCTCGGAAAGGCTCGTTTCACGAACGGAGCCCACACCGGTTGACCAGTGAGGAATACCTGTAGGTGCCGTAGCCTTAATGCGTGCCTACGCATCATCAACCACGGCATCCCCAGCCTTCCTTTCGAAGGTTGTTGGCAGCAGATGGATCTTCTCACCATAGGAGGGCGCTTCTTCCAAAGAAATTGGAAGAGCATGCGTTCCATGGTGGTGAGTGTTTCCTTAGGGCAAGACACGACAGTCAGGCGGTAGTAAGTGACGGACGCTATGTAAATGTTCGCCACCTCCGCCCGGCCTTTTAGGGACAGCTTACACTTGGCCCATTTCTGGGTTAGTGCAAACACCTTGTTCGTAACCTCGTTCCAGTTCTTTTCCACCTGGAGGTCCGGTCCAAACCAGACCCCAAGCAACTTTACCGGGCCCTCCGTCCAGTGTCCGACGACACCGTCAGGAGGCATCGGTCTGCCTCTCCACGTTCCGAGTTGCAGCCCGATGGATTTTTCCCGGTTCAGTTTCGCTCCTGACAACCTTTCGTACTCCTCCAGTAAGGTACCGATCGCCTCGATCTCCGAGTCGGTCGATACCATTACTGTTACGTCATCGGCGTAGGCCGACACCGCTTTGCTCAATCCTGGTTCCAGGGGGATACCCTGCAACAACTCCAACTTCCTCAGTAAAGGCTCGAGAGTCAATACGTACAGAAGGGAGGAGAGAGGGCACCCCTGTCGAATGGATCGTGTGATTTCGAACGGCTTCGAAAGGTAGCCGTTCACCTTGATCCTAGAACAGATGTGGTTGCTATGTAAGGCAGTTATCCAGCCTCTGAAAACAGGACCGAACCCAGCCGCCGCTAGCACCGCATCCAGGTAACCATGGTCGACCCTATCGAAGGCCTTAGACTGATCCAAGTTGATCAGGGCCCCACCGAAGCCGGGTTTGTTGCCAACCCTCTCTATGATGTATCGCATGAGGTGGAGGTTATCGTGAATGGACCTGGATGGGATAGCACATGTCTGCGCATCTCCCACCAGGCCACCCACGACAAGCGCCAACCTCTTTGCTAACACCTTGGCCAAAATATTTAACTCTGTGTTTAGCAGGGTTATGGGCCGAAAATTATTTATACTATCCCCCTTGTTCTCGTCCTTCCTCACCAGCGTGACTACGCCCTTGGCTACAGAACAAGGAATTCTCCCGTTCTGCTGCCAATTGCAGTAGACCGCTTCGAGGAGTTCGGAGAAGAAGACCGGCATTGCTAAATAAAGTTCGTAAGGTATACCATCGAGACCTGGAGATTTGCGTCTGCTGCATTGGCTCAGCGCATCTCCGATCTCATCAGCCGAGATTGGTTCCTCGCAGGACTCTGCCTCTTCGCTCGAGAGACGCGGCAGGCCGTCGAGGTATGGACCGAAATCCACGCCCCGGCCCGGACCCTCGCCTCCCCCGAACAATCGGGCAAAGTGCCTTTGAAAGGCCTCGCACATCTGCTTAGGCTCCCGGATCACCCGTCCATCTTCGTCTTGCAACGACCGGATGGTGGATCGATTTCCACTCTTAGCTTCTGTCACGCGGGCCCATCCAACGGCTTTGGCCCCCTCATTACCTAGAGCACGTATTTTACTTCGAATGACGCAACCTTCGTGCTTTGCATCGAAAAACTGGTTCAAGGCCGTCCTCGATGCCAGCACTCTGGCCACATCTTCGCTCTTGATTGCCTCTTCTAATTTACCTGTTAACTCTTTCTCGTTTCTATTCCTATCGGCAGCTAACATCTTGCTATAACTTATTGATTCTGTTCTAATCTCTCTTTTGAGAGATGCCCACCATCGGTTGTTGACGATTGCACCCGTCAACCTCTCCTTAACTAATCTGCTAATCCGGTTTCTGTAAGTCTCTTTTGCCGGTAAAGACAAATTAAGTTTCCAGTAACCGGGACCCTGTCTATGTGTTTTCTCGAGATTGACCACGCAGGTCACTAATTTGTGATCCGTGTAGCCAACCGTGCGCATTTCTGGACAGCTTAATATGTCCCTATCCTTACTTCTAACTAAGAATCTATCTAAGTACGATCTAGATTGACCACTGTGGTTCAAGTCCAGGTAGGCACAGTTGGAAAATCTAGTCGATATCTATCGACCAAGTTAAAACGGTCGAGTAACCCCTTGAGGCTGTTACACCCCCCTCTATTAGGACATGCTCCTGCATAGTCCCAACGTGCATCCAGGATGTCATTCCAATCCCCCGCTAGAAGCAGGGAACGCGACGTTCCCAGAAAAGTCTCCAAACGCTGGAAGAAGTCGGGCCGTTCAGCTCCGAAAGGGGAGTAGACGGCGACCAGTCTCAAGGCCGCACTTTCACTACTGCCAACGTCTAGCACCAACAAACGACCCTCCGGGTCCGAGTGCACAACCTGTACGGCAAGACCCAGGTGTTTTTGCAGCAGTACGACAACCCCACCCCCACCTCCAGGTTGACAGAGAGATGCATGCACCTCAAAGTCATCGAAGGTGGGGCCAGCTGCCGCACGACGCTGATTCGAGTCTCACAGATAACCATTACATTTATACTACATGACCTGAGGTCATTTAGAAGCTTTGCTTGCTTCCAAGTTGAGCCCAGGCTACGTGCATTCAAACATCCTACTCTTAACACATCCATGTGGGCGGCAGAGCCAAAGGAGAGTGTAGAGACCTACCTTTCCGCTTCCCGGGTTCGGGTTGCACGACTTCCATGGGATCGGGGGTGTTGGGTGAAGGGGTGTCTTGTGGTGGTGTGGGGTCGTCAGTGTGTGGTGGGGTTGGGGTGTTTGGAGTTGTGTTGGGGAGGGGAAGGGGAGGGGGAAAGCTTTTTAGTAGGACGCGGTTTATGGGTTTGACAGAGGGTGGTCCTACGTCCTCCTTAAAATCCTTTTTTAGTTTTTGGTAGAGGTTCATTGGGATCTTTATTAATTTTAAATGTGGGTAGTTTTCTGACGAAACAAAGTTTACACCTTCGGTTTGTACCGAAGGATTATTGTATATGAGTTCATTTAATTTATTATTGTTTCTGTTGATGTAAGTATAGTGTAATGTCTTTTTTTCGGATGGTGTGAGTGTTTCGAAGAGGGGAGGGGCAGATTTGGTTTTGTTTGTTGCTGGAGGGGTGTTTTCTGTTTTGTTGGATTGTGTTGAGATTTGGGTGGGGGTTGTTTGTCCTTGTGTGTTTTGCACATGTTTTCTTTTTTTCCTTTTAATCTGTCTGAAGGACTCCGTTTCTTCCTCCGAATTCGTTGGGTTATCTTCAGTGTTGGAGGGAAGAGGTATGTTTGCTGGTAATGTTTCCGTGTTGGTTTTCTTTGTGGGGGAGATGGATGTCACTATGTTAGACTGTGTTGTGTGTTGTGTCTGCGGTGGTTGTGTTGTTTTATTGAGTGAGAGGTTGGGTGGGCCTGTATTTTGTTTTGGGGTAATGTGTTGTGACTGTTTGTGTTGTGGTGGTGTTGTGGTTTTACTGAGAGACGGGTTGGGTGGGACTGAGTTTTGTTGTTTGTTTATCTGTTGTGGTGGTGGTGGTGGAGCTGGTGTTGGTAGCAGGGTTTTCTTTTTGTTGAGTTGGGGACAAGCGGCCTTCAGGTGCCCTCTGCCTGCACAGATATGGCAGGACGGCCTTCTCCCCTCCACGCTAATGTTTATATACCCGTGGTCTTCTAATAGGATTCTGTCGGGTATTTGGGCGATGCGTTCAGGCTTCATTTGCACTACCAGCTCTATACCTGTTCCACTGAACGCATTGCCTGTGGTTTTCCCAATGGAAATCACGTTGTTATTCACTGGATCGATGAAGCCAGCTATGAGCCAGCAGTAGTCCACATCTGGCATCATTGCATCCAGCCATATGCGTTGAGTTCTTTTCCCCATATAAGATGGATAAAAGGTGAAATTTTTCGAACGAATCGGTGACAAAGCACATTTTTTTGCCGCCGATTCGTTCTTCATGATAATTGCTAGGCTTCCATACAGTCTGTCTTTTCTTATGAAAGTGGTTTCATTAAGTACTTCTGTGAGTACTGTTTTGATATCTGCTTGAGAAGGCTGTTCAGGTTTTTTTGTACTGTTGTTGATGGTCCGAAACTTGACCGTTCGGCTTTCAATGTCTTTGGTGAATTCTTGAGGCATTTTTACCGATAAAATACCATTCTCTCCTTCACTTATGTATTGTTTGGCGTCTGTGATCCTTCGTGCCACATCTGAAATATTTTCCGCTATATAAGTCAAAGATTTCTTTGTTTTCTGTGCAAATGAAATCTTGTCGTATGCTTTGCTTTCTGATATGGTGTTATTTTCAAATGTTATTTTTGTGTTTGTTGTGTCTTTGTTTGTGTTATTAGTATTGTCATGCAATTTTTCAAATTTTTTTTTTTCGTTGTTGGAATCCATGTCCAGATTTGTGTTTTCGTCATTTTTTTTCTCCGCAGATTCGTCTGTTTTTATTTTAATTTTTCCTTCCTTCTCTATGACGTTAGTTGGGAAGGAAGGGGGGGACTAAAGCGTGCGAGCTTACAACTCTTACCGCTGTCCCCCCACCACTATTTTCGTTCGCTGCGTTTAACATTTCTGTTAGACGATTGAAATTTTTTACACAAAATTTTTTTAAAACAGGTTTTTCACCACTAGGAGGGGTAAAGATGAGCTGACCCACCGCCTGACAGTTCAGACGGAGGGTCAAGCTACACAATTGTATCAAAATTAAGTTTGAACTCACAAAATTTCCTCAATAAATTTGAACAAAACTTCTGTGCGAAGTGAATGACATCCACACTGTAGAACAGACGACAGCTAGATTATATAGATAGATAGATAGATAGATAGATAGATAGATAGATAGATAGATAGATAGATAGATAGATGTACATATACATGTATAGATAGATGTACAAACACACACACACACACACACACACACTGAGAGAAAATATATTTAATGCTTTGTAACATAATTTTCATTTTGCTGTGTATGTGTCTGTATGTGTGTATGTGTGTGTATATGTGTATATGTGTATCTGTGTATGTCTGTATACGTGTGTGTATATGTGATACACAGATAATATTGACGTTATATAACCTTGGGGTCATATTGTGACCTTGATAACTTATTACGGGGACCGAGTTCTAGATATCTTGCATGTTTACATGTAATGATAGTATATGATAATTTAGAATACACATTAAATATACATAGTACGTAAGTGTATAAAGTGGGTATATAGCAGCGCATAGATTAATAGATTAACTATACGTATATATATATATTTATATATATACCCTATATATACACACACACACACACACACACACACACACACACACATATATATATATATATATGTGTGTGTGTGTGTGTGTGTGTGTGTGTGTGTGTGTGTGTGTGTGTGTGTGTATTAGTAAAAGGAAAAGAAAATGCTGACAAATTTTTCCCAGTGAAAAATAGTTTAATTATTTTTGAAAAGCATTAGAAATGCGCAACCGGTAAAAACTTAAAACTAAAACTGAATACTAACCAATACTTATTACTAATTAAACTATTTTCCACTGGGAAAAAATTGTCAGTATTTTCTTTTCCTTTTACTAATATATCACAACTCGTGTGTTACACCTCTATTTTTTAAAATATATATATATATATATATATATATATATATATATATATATATATATATATATGAATGTATGTATGTATGAATATATATATATTTCGTTTCTGAATTTGTTTAGCAAGATTCTTTATCTGAAAACGTGTGTTGAAACCGATATTGTTATACTTTGGGAGGGTCATGTTGCCAATAAGAAACACACGCACCAAATGCTTTGACTTCAATTTATTATAAATTTCCGGTTGGTTGGCTGGTTCCCCAACCGGATGGTTGTTCAATCATCCGGTTGTGGAACCAACCAACGAACCGGAAATTTATAATAGATTGAAGTGAAAGCAGCTGGTGCGTGTCTTTCTTATTGGAAACATGACCCTCCCAAAGTATAACTATATATATGTATATATACATATATATATATATATATATATATATATATATATATATATATATAGTGTAGGGGAGTCTGAGCCAATCCTCTCCGAAATACACGTACCAGGTTGATACACAATAACAATCTAAGTACATGTGAACGAAACTTCATCGTGTTTTTAATATACATATATATATATATATGTGTGTGTGTGTGTGTGTGTGTGTGTGTGTGTTAGTTTATATATATCGACGATATATATGTATGAATGTATGAATTTATTATAAACATATAACACTTATAGTTCTATATAAATATATACAGTATATGTAAAGTGTTGAGAAGTTTCATTATATATATATATAATGAAAATTCTCAACACTTATCCTTACGGGGTCGATAAAATAAAGTACCAGTAATACACTGGCATAATTGCTGGCCTTGTGCCAAAAAGTAGAAACAATAATATATATATATATATAAATATATTATTTGGGGTAAAGATGCTTACCGTCGCATAGTTGGCCAGTCCCACCAGCAAAACGAGACACACACCGTTCAACATTATGTCAGCAATGACTGATTCTGATGTGAAAGTATTATATCAGTCTACGACCAGCGGGAGTGTTTCCTGTCCATGTTATTCGCTTGTTTTTCATTGGTGATAGCGTTAATAAAAATATGTCTCGCTTCTTGTTTGTTTCTTTCTCTCGAACCCATTCCATAACATTAATTTGAATCACATATCGTCCATGTCGAGGAACTGATGTCTTTCCGACTCTGAATTGGCAGTATCGGTAGAGGGTCGGACATGCTTTCCTGCATAGTTACATACCTATACGATCTGAGTTCAAATCGCGCCGAGGTTAACTTTGCCTTTCATCCTTACGTGGTCGATAAAATAAAGTACCAGTAATGTGCTGCGTAATTGCTGGCCTGGTGCCAAAGGTAGAAACAATTATATTACAGTAACTATTCTAGTTGAAGCAACTTTTCGTTGAACAACTTTTCCTCACACTTTATATCGAAACAACCGCTTGACAAAAATAATTTCTTATTCTAAACGAGATTTTATTGAAATTAGAGTTAAAACACGAGGCTAGGAAAACGGTGATTGAAACATAAGGACTATACTAGAATAAATAATATTTTTTAGTACACATTGGACATTTAAAATTATTTAAAGAACTGGGAGCCATTCTTGTTTCACATAAACTACCAACGTTTCTACATCAACTTATATTCAACTATAGATATAAACACATTTCTAAAGTTAACCTCGCACCAACCATTTTGAGAAAAAATAGACCATTCCACTTTCACAAAGAATATAATTTTGAGATCTGTTTATTACATTATACCTCATTATAGTATATTATACATATATACACACACACAGACACACACACACACACACACACACACACATATATATATATATATATATATATATATATATATATATATATATATATACAAAATACCTACACCATACGTACACACATATATATACATGTGTCTGCGTGTGTGTATGCATGCATATAAATACATATATGTGTGTATGTGTAATACGTATTATGTTTCCTATTTTCTATATATATATATATATATATATATATATATATATAGTAATAATAATAAATATGAAGACTAAAATCCAAAGAGGGATCGAAATATATGACAAATGTATAAGAACCCTAGAGCAATTATTTATTAAAATAACAGATTAAAGTTTAAGCAAAGAATCGGTGCTTTCACCCTAACGGGATCTTCTGAAACTAAAAAAAATCAATCTGTGAACGAAGAAGTAAATATTTCGAAAAACATTGCAACCGAAGGAAAACAGGAAAACGATACTTTGGTTCGTGAAGACGTTCCCTGGCAATTAACGGAAAAAAGCGAAGATAATACGTCGTTATGTGGGGCAAAGTTTCAGAAGATCCCGTTAAGGGTGAAAGCAGCGATTCTTTGCTTAAACTTTAATCTGTTATTTTAATACATATATATATATATATAAGCTTCTTGTTTATAAAACGCTTGAAACTACATTATTTCAGTTTTGTGGAAGTCATAAATTGATTCAGATGTAATAAAGAGATAAAATGTCTTGAAATTATATACACTTATTCAGCCAAGCAAGATTATTTAGATTCACAAAATCATACTCTATGCTTTTCAAGCCTTGGTGTGATCTAATAGTGTGATTTGATTGAAATACTTGACTCACAACTCAAATATTTGTCCACGGCTCAACCATCAGTCTGCACAGTCACAGCAGGCGATGTCAGTGACCAGACATAACTCCAGGTGCATTAAGCATGATCTCCCAAGATTGAGATGCTAAGGATGAAAGAATGTCTTAGCGCCTATTTTACACAAACAAGACAATGTCCGGAAACGGGAATTTTAAAATTATGTATGATTTAACATCTACTTTGGTTGTGCTGAAAATGAATCATCTAACAACCACAGCAGCAAGGGAGCTTGGGCAATGTGGGACTTGCCAAGTTGAAAATTAGATTAACACAGAACTTTCGAGACTGGAGTCCTTTCACATACTTTTCCTCCTCCAATCAATATACGTCACTCTTCCGACACCAACAAATTCCAGAGAATGTAGAGGGTGAGAGACAAGAAGTGAGGAAGAGATATGGAGGAAGAATTGACTCCAGTACTAAACTGGTACCATTTTAAAACCTGGTGGAGTTCATCTCTTCTCCAGGTCTGAATACAGTAGATTTCTTCCACAGAGAGATATAGAGCAAAGAATGATAACAGCTAGACCCTTCAACAAACCTCAAATTTGCTGCGTTGTGCTACATATAACTCACCCAAAATGCAAATATATGTGTGCTCATATCCATCTTTTTCCGTTCAATGAGTTTATATGCCCCATTATTAGACTATATTATTGGCAGTATCGGTAGAGTGTTGGACGCCATGCTTTCTAGCATAGTTATGTCCCTTTACGGTCTGAGTTCAAATCACGTCAAGGTTAACTTTGCCTTTCATCCTTACGGGGTCGATAAACTACACGTAATGTACTGAGTAATTGCTGGCCATGTGCCAAAAGTAGAAACAATTATTAAGTCAATATTACGGCCAAGCTTCTAACTCTGTTTCAATTCTAAATTTCGCTCGCTGCGTTCCAAACACACTTTCTTTGATTAGATATAGCAAGTATAAATATAAAGAATGAGAACAATAAAAACAATAACAATAACACAGAGTAAAATATTTTTAGCGTGTTCTGAATAATTTATTCAAGGTAGTTTATCAAAAATATCTTTGCCAATCAAGAGCTGAAATCAAACTCAGTTCTGCTTTAATTCCGGGTTATTGTTGCTCACAAATGGCTTCGTTGTTGTTTTATACGCTCATATCTGTTACACCGGTTGTAGAAATCAAGGCTATAAAGTCTAGTCAGATTTCGAAACATATATTGTTAATGTTATCTAAAGATAGATAGATAGATAGATGGATAGTTCGATTTGTGCCCGTGTTTTCCAGCCACATGCCATAAAGGCGATCATATAATTATTTTGGAAATTATAATACTTCGCAGTTCTTTTCCACAAAAAGGACTGGGATCTGCCGTCGGGGTTATACATTTTGCTGTATATATATATATATATATATATATATATATGTATATGTATATATATATATATATATATATATATATATATATATATATATATATATATATATATAAGTATGTATACTAAGAGTGAGAAATGAAATTTCGTTTCATTTTTTCCATTTATACATATTTACACATATATATAGATATATATACACATATACACAATATATATATATATACATATATATATATATACATATTTTTAAATATATATATAGGTGTGTCTGCGCTCTTGTATATATGTATGTGTGTAGGTGTCACACGGTATTTTAGAGGTGAAATCATTATATCTGTTCATAGGGAAGAGTAAAATCTCACGTGTCATGTTGCTTCAACAAGCCGACGACATGCAGACGACATTGTCGATCGCAAGTATTCTATCAATTACACCTTCAAGCCTAACTTTCTTCCATTTTCTGTGATAGCACTATGATGTAAAACCCAACAAGGTATTTCAGACCTTATTGTATTGTTTCTGAAATTTAAAATAGCGTGTTCAATGTAGAACCTTCTGTCGGGTGATACAAATCTCAGTTTGCCGATCGTTTGTCCTTTGGCGTTCTTTTTCGTGTGTCTCAGTTTAGCTTTTAGGTGCATGAACTTTCCTGAAATGATTGATTATATATTATTAATTATTGATTACTGAGACGAAAGTAATAATAAATGTGTTGGGTGTGTGTGTGTGTGTGTGTGTGAGTGTGTAGTATGTGTGCGAGCATGCGTATGTATGTGCGCGCGTGTGCTTGTGTGTATGTGTGGTTGTATGAATAAATTTGTATGATTTCGAGATATTATTAGTAAGTGAGAGGGCAAGAAAGAGGGAGAGAGAGAGAGAGAGAGGGGGGGGAGACAGGGATAAATAGAGACAGAGGGAGAGAAGGAGAAAGGGGGAGAGAGAGAAAGAGAGAGAGAGAGGTGGGATGATGGAGTGATATAAACGGTCAAACAAGGCAGACAAGCAGAGATTTAATATTGCCAAATTGTGAAATCATCCACTTACCAATATAACCTTTGACATTTTTCGAGAATCCTTTTCCGATGACCACATAGAAGTTTAGATAGTCTACCTTTGTTGGTCTGTGTCCAGCTAATGAGCGTTTGATGAGGAAGTGTTGAGAGTTAGACACCTTTATCATTAGATTATGACCGTCTCCTGTGATTTCTAGATTGGAAATATTGGAAATGGCCCTTGTCTCGTTGCTCCACGAGAACTTCTGTCCGTTAAAGAAAACATACTGAGGTGTAACGATCACGTTGGCGAAGCGTGATTGGATGAATATTGTACCCATAAATGTTTTGATGCCGCCAGTTCTGTACTGATCTTTGCCTGCTATCATTTCTGTTGTAACCTCAAGACCTGTGGAGGGTGAAGGGGCAAAAGAAAGAAAGATAATTTATAATAGGAATTGGTTAATGTGTTACCATTAAATAACATCATATTAAAGAAACATTTAACAGACAGAAAACTTCCCCTCTTCAGACCTTTCTTCTTATACCTCGGCTCTCAAGTACATGAGAAGTCGATGTAATCAACTTGGCAGTCATATTTGTAACCAGTTATTCACGTTAGAAATTCTATTTTATTTAAAGGTAAGTTATATTTATCCATATAACCAGTTATTCACGTGAGATATTGTGATATTTCAATTAAGGTAAATTATAAAATGTCTGAAGAGTTCCTTACCATTTTCTGGATCAGATATTAGCGTCATTTTATCACATTGCAGTGCAGGAACGTCGAAACAAATGGGATAAGTCAGGTTTTTCACGTACACAAGGAAATACGGATCTCCGGACGCTAATAATAATAATAATAATAATAATAATAATAATAATAATACCATTAAGTAAAATGCTCATGAAACAAAACATGGATATAAAGTCTATGACAAAACCATTAATCACTTGTTCTACATGGATGACCTGAAACTATTTGCAAAAAATGATGAACAATTGCAAGGGCTATTATCCGCTGTGGAGCAGTTCAGTGATGACATTATAATGGAGTTTGGACTAGATAAATGCGCCAAAGCAACGTTCACCAGAGGAAAGCTCCTGAAGAGTTCAGACATTAATCTTGATCGGGGGAACGTGATAAGAGAACTTGATCAAGAAAAAACTTACAAATATCTAGGTGTTTGTGAAGGAGACGGAATCAAGCACTCGACAATGAGGGAAAGGATAAGGAAGGAATGTTACCGCAGAGTAAGAGCAATCTTAAGAACGGAATTGAATGCAAGGAATAGGATCGATGCCATAAACACGCTTGCCATACCAGTAGTAACCTACAGTTACAATGTCATCAACTGGTCAAGCACAGAGATCCGTAGGCTCGATACAAAAATTCGAAAATTCTTAACCATGCACAGAATGCATCACCCTAAGGCAGATATAGATAGAATATATCTCCCTAGGAAAGAAGGAGGACGTGGGTTAATCCAGTTAGACATTGCGTTGAAAACTGCAACAATTGGATTATCTACATATCTAAGGGAATCACATGATTGGATGATCAAACGCGTTTTGAAACACGAAAGCATCAAAAGATCATATTCCATTACAAAAGATGCACAAAGATACAGTAATGGACTACACATTTCAGAAGTCCCATTTACTGCTGAAATGGAAAACACAGAAAAAGCAAAGCAGGTAAAAGTAACTGCAAAGAAAGAACAGCTACAGAAACTGTCTAAGAAATGGCAAGAAAAGCCTCTGTATGGAAAATACCCAGAGCGAGCTAACAATCCTGATGTTGACAAAACTTTAACCCATCAGTGGTTGCCATCCTCTGGACTGAAATCGGAGACTGAAGGACTGATTATATCAGCACAAGATCAGTGTCTGCCAACAAAAAATTACCAAGCCAACATAATTAAAAAATGGATGCAGCCCATTATGCCGTGTATGCAAAAAACAACCAGAGACCATTGACCATATAATTTCAATGTGCAGTCCTATAGCTCCAACCGAATACCTAAACAGGCATGACAGAGCTGCACAATACATACATTGGATAATGTGTAAGCATTTTGATCTGCCCCATCAAAAGAATTGGTGGGAGCATCAACCACCTCCCATACTTGAAAAAGATCACATCTCAATCTTGTGGAACTTTAGCATCCAAACAGACCGAAAAATAGATGCAAATACACCTGATATAATATTGAAGGACTTTAAAAAGAGGGTATGCCTGCTAATTGATATGTCTGTTCCAATAGACAAGAATGTATCTATAAAAACATTTGAAAAATTCAGCAAGTATAAGGACCTGGAGATAGAAATTGGAAAAATGTGGAAATTGAGAACTAAAACAATACCAGTGGTTGTAGGCGCTCTGGGAATGATACCTAAGGGGTCTAACGACTACTTATCGCAAATCCCAGGAAACCCGCGTATAGGAGAAATACAAAAGATAGTACTAATGGGAACTGCCCATATACTAAGGAAGATTCTGTCAATATAAGTACATCACAAGTCTAAACACTAAGGATGCATGTGTGAATATGTATGTTCTTTCTTGAACATAGCGGACCTTGTTGTCTCTTGAGGTCACTGGTTGTGACTTGGTGATAACTCGTATAAACATAAAGCAAGATAAATGCAAATAATAATAATAATAATGGTTTCAGATTCTTTATAATTACCTCCAAATCATTTGTTGAGCAAAATTTGCCGAAATTACTACTGTGACTGATAGAAGTGGCTAGGCTCTGTCTTAATAGCACCCCCACTCCAAGCTGGTTAACCTCAGTGTCACGTGATTGATTCTTTTGAATTTGCCACTTGACCAAGAAGGCAGTGAATTTTTCAATGGCTTGGAATCTAGTCCCGCTCGCTTTTTTCCATCCACTGAATTATTTTTATGGAGTGAAATTTTAGTAAGTAAGTCAATTTTCATAACTTTCTTATTTACGTCTTTCATATATATATATATATATATATATATATATATATATATATATATATATATATATATATATATATATATATCCCCTCTCTCGCTCTCTCGCGTATATATATTATATATAAATATATATAATACTCAGATCTTAATTATTAAGGCCTGATGATTACTAAGCAGATGTGAGGCTGTATTATCTCTCCAATAAAATGATCTGTTCCGGTAGGAAACTAACGTTAACCTACATAGTGTTATTATATAACTACATAGCTCTTTACTAATAACGATCTCTTGGGGTGCCATATATACGGTCATTTTTAAACATGGCGGAACCCTGTCTTCTCCAGTATTAAATACAGCAGATTTTTCCATAGAAAGCTAGAGAGAGCGAGAGAATGAAAGGAAGGAAAAATATAGAAGAAAAATCGATCCCAGTACTTGACTAGTACTTCTTTCTCGACTTCGAAAGGATGAAAGGTAAAGTCGACCTGGGTGGCATTTAAACTCAGAGACCGGAGAGTCGAAACGAATACCGCAAAACATTCTTTCCGGCTTTCTAACGACTCTACCAATTCGCCGCCATTTTAGTCTAACATGAACATAATATAATTACTTGTAACAGTTTGGGATTCTTCAGCATCAAATGCCTCTTCACTTTCCGGTTTTACAACTTCCATTGACGTCACTGGTGTTACAAATTGATACTGAAAAGGTTAAAATTAATATAAAATAATTTTTAATATAAAAATAAGTTAATATAAAAATAATTTTGGTGGAGAGGGGAAAGTCGATTATATCGACCCTAGTGCGTGACTGGTAATTTGAACTCAGACCGTAAAGGGGCGTAACTCTATGGTGAAAAGCATGGTGTTCGACCCTCTACCGATTCTGTCAAGCAAATTAGAAAAAATATGTATGAAATATGTTTTACTTTCAAAGATAATTTTACGGCTTGCTGCTTCAATTCTTCCTTCTCTGTTTCAGAATTTGTTATTATTCTCTTCTCTAGAAGTTGCTTGATAGTTAGATAAGCCCAGAGTTTCTCGGGAATACCTTTAATATCCTCGTCTTTAAGAAGACCGATTCCTTCCCCAACCTCCGATGGATCGAACACTTCTGATGTATCAGAATGATCGACACTACCAGTATTTGTACTTCCGACTAGATTCCATCGAAGAGTCGAGATCGAATCATTCGTGAGACGTCCAGCTATAACGGATTCTGTTCCTTTGAAATAACGGTGGAATTCGCTAGTTGTCAGGGAGGTGTTTTCGACCTGAAATGTAATAATAATAATAATAATAATAATAATAATAATAATAATAATAATAATGATTTCTTTATTAACCACAAGGGTTTACATAAAGTAGACATTAAGGACAGTGCAGGACAATGCAGGACGGTACAAATGGGCATTTCTGCGTGTAAAAAAAACAAAAACAGAGGATGTAACAAAAATAACAATGAAAATAACAATGAAAAATTCCCCAATAGGGGGGGAGACTTCGGAGGGACATTTGTGGAGAAAGCCCAGTAAAAAGCCACAATGACCCTGACCACCAAGGCAAGTGCCCTCTCCCAGTTTTCCACCTTTAGTTTACAGATATATACTCAGAGTCGGCCCATTCACTCGGGCCATTCTTGCTTCTCTCACCCATCTTTCAACAAAATGCTGGGAAGAGAGCACTTCCTTCTCTACTCTGATTTTCCTTTTCAAATGAAATTTGAAAAAGTCAATCAGAGCATCACCGAAGAGGTAAGTGCTCGTCTTCAGCCCTTTCAAACGTGTCCACCATACTATCTCTTTCGCCATGGCCACCAGACAGATAAAAACTGCCTGCCCTTCCCGGCTAAAGGAGGAGGGCGGGGCAATCCTCACGATAGACTCAGATGATAGCTGGATCCGTCCTAAACGCGACAGCAGGTGTTCGACATAAACCCACAAGTCAGCAATTTTCGGACACTGGACGAGTGCGTGCAGGACGGTTTCGTCGCCCTGCGCGCATCTCGGACATGCCCGGCTGACGGCACCTCCATGCCTGTAGAGTTTATCCCGAACTGGCAAGGCTCCTCGGTAGCACTGCCAGGCCAGAGATTTCTGGAAGTTGTCCATAGGCCCTGGCCCGAAAGTTCTTCCGAAGAGATTGGCTAGTTGATTTTCGTCGACGCCTAGAGTTTCCCCAAGTACGTCGTCGCTCTTCCCCTCCACTAATCCTCTATAGAACGCCGAGGTGGAGTTTCCACCGATCACATTGCCCGATTGGTCGAGGGCTGTGAGCGCCTGAAGACATTCCAGTCTCCAGGCGCTCCCTCTCGGTCTTCGCTTGACCCAGGACTGCAGCTCCGTCAAGGAAACGAGCTGGGGAAAAACGCGTCTAGCAAACGGCGACCACACCTGATCACCGTCGAGGAAGAGGTGGAGATGTCGTAGCCTGAGCGCGTGCCTGCGCATCATCAGCCACGGCATGCCCAGCCCTCCACGTAGCGGGTGTTGACAACAGATGGACCGCCTGACCATCGGAGCACGTCCCATCCACAAAAAGCGAAAGAGCAAACGCTCCAGCGCAGTCAGGCGAGGCTTAGGACAAGGTACGACGGTTAGGCGGTAGCAGATGACAGACGCGATGTACGCGTTAGCCACCTCCGCTCGACCTTTCAGGGATAGCTTCCTCTCCGCCCATTTCTGGGTGAGAGAAGCCACCCTGCTCGTCACCTCGTCCCAGTTTTTGTCCGTCTGGAGGTCCGGACCGAACCAGACCCCTAGCAATTTAACCGGTCCGTCCGTCCAGCGCCCGACGACGCTGTTGGACGGCATGGACCTGCCTCTCCAGGTGCCGAGCTGCAGGCCCACTGACTTTTCCTGGTTGATCATTGCTCCTGTCACCGCTTCGTATTCTCTTAGTGTAGTGCCGATCGCCTCGATGTGTTTGGCGTTCGACACCACTACGGTGACATCGTCCGCATATGCTGACACGGATCTTCCGCATCCTAGTTCGCGCGGGACTCCCCTCAACGTCTCCAGTTTGTGCAGTAATGGCTCGAGAGTCAATACGTACAAGAGGGACGAGAGGGGACATCCTTGGCGGACCGAGCGCATGATGTTGAACGGTTCCGACAGGTGACCGTTCACTCTCACCACAGAGCAGATGTCGCTGTGCATGGCAGCGATCCAGCCTCTGAAGACGGGCCCAAAGCCAGCCGCCCTCAGGACTGCCGCTAGGTAACGATGGTCGACCCTATCGAAAGCTTTCGACTGATCTAAATTGATCAAGGACCCACCCGTGCCAGGTTCCCTAGCTACCCTCTCTACGATGTATCGCATGAGGTGGAGGTTGTCGTGGATGGATCTGTCGGGAATGGCGCATGTCTGCGCCTCTCCCACCAGACCACCAACGACAAGCGCCAACCTCTTTGCTAGCACCTTGGCCAAAATCTTAAACTCTGTGTTTAGCAGAGTTATGGGCCGGAAATTGTCTATGTTATCCCCCTTGTTCGGATCCTTTCTCAGCAGTGCCACCGCTCCTCGGCTCACAGAACTGGGAATTCTCCCGTTCTGTTGCCAGTTGCAGTAGACGTCCGCCAAGAGGCCTCCGAACAAGTCTGGCATCTGTACGTAAAGTTCATAGGGCAGACCATCCAAACCAGGCGATTTACCCCTTGTGCAGCCAGTCATTGCCTCCCGTACTTCAGCGGCTGTTATCGGCTTTTCGCAACACTTCGCCTCAGTGGCCGAGAGCCGCGGCAGTCCGTCGAGGTAGACACTAAAGTCCATCCCTCTACCCGGCCCCCCGCTGCCCCCGAACAGCTGAGCGAAGTGTCGCTGAAAAGCTTCACACATTTGCCCGGGATCGAGTAGCATGCGCCCGTCGTGGTCCACCAAAGACCGGATCGTGGCTTTGTTGCCACGACGCGCCTCCGCCACTCGGGCCCATTGAACGGCTTTCGTCCCCTCGTGTCTGAGAGCACGCACCCTAGCTCTGACAACGCAGCCTTCGTGCTTTGCATTGAAGAATTGGTCAAGGGCCAATTTCGCCGCAAGCACGTCGGTCGCAATGCCTTTGCTAAGCGCCTCGTCTAATTTTCTAACTAGTTCTCCCTCTGCTCTATTTTTCTCTATTGCTAAAGCCTTACTAAACCTAATCGATTCTATTCTAATCGCTCTTTTCAGAGCAAACCACCACTTGTTGTTGACGATGGCCCCCGTCAACGCCCGCTTAACTAGTTCGCTAATCCGGTCTCTGTAGGCCTTGCGCGCTGGTAAGGACGCGTTTAGCTTCCAGTAGCCGGGTCCTCGTCTATGAAGCCTATCTAAGTCAAGCACACAGGTCACGAATTTGTGGTCCGTGTAGCTGACTATCTTGAATTGTGGACAGCCTATGCTAGACCTATCTATTTCCCTACAAAATACTCTATCTAGATATGATCTGGATGACCCTATGCGGTTTGTCCAAGTCCACATTGGCACATTCGGGAAATCCAATCGGTACCTGTCAGACAGTTCAAAACGCCTGAGCAGGTTGGTGAGGCTCTTGCACCCTCCACCCCTATCCGCTAATCCCACACAGTCCCAGCGTGCATCTAAGATCCCGTTCCAGTCGCCCACTAACACTAAAGAGCGGGACGTTCCAAGAAAGGTCTCCAGACGCCGGAAGAAATCAGGCCGCCCTGCTCCTGTCGGGGCATAGACGGCCACTAGCCTGAAAGCTTGCCCGTCTCCGCTGGTCACGTCCAGCACCACCAGCTTACCCTCTGGGTCCAGGAAGATGGCCCGTATGGCGAGATCCAAACCTCTCCGAAAAAGCACAGCAACTCCTCCACCGGATCCAGGACGGCTGGGAGATGCGTACACATCGTAGCCGCCGAAGATCGGTGCGAAGGCCCGTGCTTCGGAGATTCTGGTCTCGCTGATGGCCACTACATCTATGTTTAGTGACCTGAGGTCGTTGAGCAGGTGACCCTGCTTCCATGACGACCCCAAGCCACGCGCATTTATGCTGCCTATTCTGAGTGAGGTCATGTTTAAAATAGAGTGGAAAAGATGGGAAAGACCACTTACCGTACTTTTGGTAGAGGAGGGATGGTTTTTACATCCCTTTTCACTTGATCGTCTGGTGAAGGGACCGTTGAATCGTCCCTTCGGCTGGTCGTCGGCTCTTCTAAGAGAATGTCTGAATATACTCTTCGATTAATGGTTCCTCCTAGGTCCCTGAAATCACCAACTGCGTTGGGGAATTTCGTTTTAATGTTTGTGTATTGTTTCTGTGCTATTTTTAGCAGTCTTATGTTAGTTGGCGTTTTGATTGGTGCTGGTATTATGTAGTCCTGTTGTGAAATGTCTGTGTGTTCAATTATGTAAGACATTAGTTTCTTGTTGTGTGTGTTTATTGCCGTGCATTTGTTTTTCTGGGGGTGGGGTGTGGTTCTGCTATTTTCTTGTCGTTGTTGCTGGGTGTGTGTGTTTTGTTGTTGTGTTTGCGATGTTGGTGCTTGTGGTGGTGGTGTTGAAGGTGTTGTTGGCGGTGGGGTTGTTGCCGGTGGTGATGGTGGTGCTGGTGTGGGTGGTGATGGTGTTGGTGGTGTTGCTGCTGTGGGTCTCTTTGCAGTAGACTTTACCCTTTTCTCATTTCTTTCCTCCCTTTTCAAAGGCGACGATGCGCTGCTTCTGCGTTTGTGCCTTCTTGAGACCTTTTGCCATCCCTCTCCCACCTCACACTCCATGTCTGATTCTGTAAGGTCGGGGAGGGGTACCAGCTCCACTCTTTCACTTGTTGTTGTTGGTGATGTTTGCACTGGAGTCTCTGTTGCAGCTGCATTTGGTATTGCTGTTGTTGTTGTTAATATTTCCACTGCTGCTGCTGTCTTTGATTTCCGTGGAGTGGGTATGGGTGCCACGGACCTATCATTCCTGGTTGCCGCTTGTCCTGTTGCTGGTAGCCGTGGAACCGGATTCGGGAGGAGGGGGGTTTTCTCCTTTCTCATGGTCTTCTCGTTGCAGAAGGCCCTGAGGTGAGTCTTCGATCCACAGCGAAAGCATTTCGGGCGTTTGCCCTCAACACTTATGGGCAGTTGAGTGCCGTTATCGAAGTCTATCACATCCGGGATAGCTTCGATGCACTCCTGGTTGGTTTGGATTAGCATCTCAATGGAGGAGCCGACCCAATCTTCTCTTACTTTTTTCTGTACTTGCAGTACAGTTGTTTTGTCCTCGATTCCGACGAGGACAGACGCGGCCAGCCAAGAAGGGGTCATTCCGGGAGGGACGTGGGTCAGTTTGACCCTCACAATTTTTTTTGCCCGCAGTAGGAGGGCACCAACACCATTTCCTCGCTCCTTAGGGTCACTACTGATTGGGCCTTTGCCTCCTGGGGTGTGGCAAAAAGTACGTCTACGGTGGCGTATTTTTTGCCTCGGGTGATGTGCGTTTTCCTCTGCCACACAGACCCCAAGGCTTTTTGTATTTGGGCCTCTGTGGCTCTTTCCACCCTACGGGATTTTGTACTTACTGTACGGTACGTGACCGTACAGTGCTCTTGGGTTTCGAAAAAATTTTTCGCTGCCTTGCAGATTGCTCGGTGTCCGTTCTTTGTCACCATCTTCTTCGCTTCCTCTAATTCCTCATTTGTTATGAGGATTGTTTCCAGGTTTTTCGCAATACCTGCAAATGAGATTGGTTTTTCTCTGCTGTTGTTGTTGTCGTCAGAGCTGCTGGTACTTTTGTTGTTGCTGCAGGTACTACGACTACTGCCTCCGCCGCTGTTGCTGTGGTTGTTGTTGGTGTTGCTGCTGCTAATGCTGTTGTTGTTTATGCTGCTGGTGATGCTGTTGCGGCTGCTACTGTTGTTTTCATTGTCACTGTTGCTGTTGTTATTACGGCTGCTACTGCTATTATTCCTGACGTCAGACGAATGAACTGGGTTTTCGTATTTCCCGCACACCTGTTTCGTCGCTGTCGTCGTCGTCGTGGAGAAACCTTGCACGCTTTGCACGAGACTTTTCTTTTCTTTCGTCGCTTGCGAAAGAGAAGGGAGGGAGAGAGACACATTTAAAGAAGGGAGGGAGAGAGACAATCTTCTCTCTGCTGTAGTGATGATTGAGGAAGAAGAAGACGGAATGAGTGGGAGTGACGTATGAAATTTCTTTTTCGTAGCCATGTTTTTTTGTTTAAAATGAAATTTTGGGTACAAAACCCCAATAACTGGTTATTTAACCCCGAAGGGCCAAATAACGGACAGAAAGACCCCTCTCACGAGGAGGAGGGTGTCTTTATCAACAATTTGGTTCAAGTTTTAAACAATTTACAATTGTTTTAACGGTTAAAAATTACTATACCTTACAGAGCCGAGCCTCCGTCAACCATGGCATTCAATAATAATAATAATAATGATTTCTTTATTAACCACAAGGGTTTACATAAAGTAGACATTAAGGACAGTGCAGGACAATGCAGGACGGCACAAATGGGCATTTCTGCGTGTAAAAAACAAAAACAGAGGATGTAACAAAAATAACAATGAAAAATTCCCCAATAGGGGGCAGACTTCGGAGGGACATTTGTGGAGAAAGCCCAGTAAAAAGCCACAATGACCCTGACCACCAAGGCAAGTGCCCTCTCCCAGTTTTCCACCTTTAGTTTACAGATATATACTCAGAGTCGGCCCATTCACTCGGGCCATTCTTGCTTCTCTCACCCATCTTTCAACAAAATGCTGGGAAGAGAGCACTTCCTTCTCTACTCTGATTTCCCTTTTCAAATGAAATTTGAAAAAGTCAATCAGAGCATCACCGAAGAGGTAAGTGCTCGTCTTCAGCCCTTTCAAACGTGTCCACCATACTATCTCTTTCGCCATGGCCACCAGGCAGATAAAAACTGCCTGCCCTTCCCGGCTAAAGGAGGAGGGCGGGGCAATCCTCACGATGGACTCAGATGATAGCCGGATCCGTCCTAAACGCGACAGCAGGTGTTCGACATAAACCCACAAGTCAGCAATTTTCGGACACTGGACGAGTGCGTGCAGGACGGTTTCGTCGCCCTGCGCGCATCTCGGACATGCCCGGCTGACGGCACCTCCATGCCTGTAGAGTTTATCCCGAACTGGCAAGGCTCCTCGGTAGCACTGCCAGGCCAGAGATTTCTGGAAGTTGTCCATAGGCCCTGGCCCGAAAGTTCTTCCGAAGAGATTGGCTAGTTGATTTTCGTCGACGCCTAGAGTTTCCCCAAGTACGTCGTCGCTCTTCCCCTCCACTAATCCTCTATAGAACGCCGAGGTGGAGTTTCCACCGATCACATTGCCCGATTGGTCGAGGGCTGTGAGCGCCTGAAGACATTCCAGTCTCCAGGCGCTCCCTCTCGGTCTTCGCTTGACCCAGGACTGCAGCTCCGTCAAGGAAACGAGCTGGGGAAACACGCGTCTAGCAAACGGCGACCACACCTGATCACCGTCGAGGAAGAGGTGGAGATGTCGTAGCCTGAGCGCGTGCCTGCGCATCATCAGCCACGGCATGCCCAGCCCTCCACGTAGCGGGTGTTGACAACAGATGGACCGCCTGACCATGGGAGCGCGTCCCCTCCACAAAAAGCGAAAGAGCAAACGCTCCAGCACAGTCAGGCGAGGCTTAGGACAAGGTACGACGGTCAGGCGGTAGCAGATGACGGACGCGATGTACGCGTTAGCCACCTCTGCTCGACCTTTCAGGGATAGCTTCCTCTCGGCCCATTTCTGGGTGAGAGAAGCCACCCTGCTCGTCACCTCGTCCCAGTTTTTGTCCGTCTGGAGGTCCGGACCGAACCAGACCCCTAGCAATTTAACCGGTCCGTCCGTCCAGCGTCCGACGACGCTGTTGGACGGCATGGACCTGCCTCTCCAGGTGCCGAGCTGCAGGCCCACTGACTTTTCCTGGTTGATCATTGCTCCTGTCACCGCTTCGTATTCTCTTAGTGTAGTGCCGATCGCCTCGATGTGTTTGGCGTTCGACACCACTACGGTGACATCGTCCGCATATGCTGATACGGATCTTCCGCATCCTAGTTCGCGCGGGACCCCCCTCAACGTCTCCAGTTTGTGCAGTAATGGCTCGAGAGTCAATACGTACAAGAGGGACGAGAGGGGACATCCTTGGCGGACCGAGCGCATGATGTTGAACGGTTCCGACAGGTGACCGTTCACTCTCACCACAGAGCAGATGTCGCTGTGCATGGCAGCGATCCAGCCTATGAAGACGGGCCCAAAGCCAGCTGCCCTCAGGACTGCCGCTAGGTAACGATGGTCGACCCTATCGAAAGCTTCCGACTGATCTAAATTGATCAAGGACCCACCCGTGCCAGGTTCCTTAGCTACCCTCTCTATGATGTATCGCATGAGGTGGAGGTTGTCGTGGATGGATCTGTCGGGAATGGCGCATGTCTGCGCCTCTCCCACCAGACCACCAACGACAAGCGCCAACCTCTTTGCTAGCACCTTGGCCAAAATCTTGAACTCTGTGTTTAGCAGAGTTATGGGCCGGAAATTTTCTATGTTATCCCCCTTGTTCGGATCCTTTCTCAGCAGTGCCACCGCTCCTCGGCTCACAGAACTGGGAATTCTCCCGTTCTGTTGCCAGTTGCAGTAGACGTCCGCCAAGAGGCCTCCGAACAAGTCTGGCATCTGTACGTAAAGTTCATAGGGCAGACCATCCAAACCAGGCGATTTACCCCTTGTGCAGCCAGTCATTGCCTCCCTTACTTCAGCGGCTGTTATCGGCTTTTCGCAACACTTCGCCTCAGTGGCCGAGAGCCGCGGCAGTCCGTCGAGGTAGACACTAAAGTCCATCCCTCTACCCGGCCCACCGCTGCCCCCGAACAGCTGAGCGAAGTGTCGCTGAAAAGCTTCACACATTTGCCCGGGATCGAGTAGCATGCGCCCGTCGTGGTCCACCAAAGACCGGATCGTGGCTTTGTTGCCACGACGCGCCTCCGCCACTCGGGCCCATTGAACGGCTTTCGTCCCCTCGTGTCTGAGAGCACGCACCCTTGCTCTGACAACGCAGCCTTCGTGCTTTGCATTGAAGAATTGGTCAAGGGCCAATTTCGCCGCAAGCACGTCGGTCGCAATGCCTTTGCTAAGCGCCTCGTCTAATTTTCTAACTAGTTCTCCCTCTGCTCTATTTTTCTCTATTGCTAAAGCCTTACTAAACCTAATCGATTCTATTCTAATCGCTCTTTTCAGAGCAAACCACCACTTGTTGTTGACGATGGCCCCCGTCAACGCCCGCTTAACTAGTTCGCTAATCCGGTCTCTGTAGGCCTTGCGCGCTGGTAAGGACGCGTTTAGCTTCCAGTAGCCGGGTCCTCGTCTATGAAGCCTATCTAAGTCAAGCACACAGATCACGAATTTGTGGTCCGTGTAGCTGACTATCTTGAATTGTGGACAGCCTATGCTAGACCTATCTATTTCCCTACAAAATACTCTATCTAGATATGATCTGGATGACCCTATGCGGTTTGTCCAAGTCCACATTGGCACATTCGGGAAATCCAATCGGTACCTGTCAGACAGTTCAAAGCGCCTGAGCAGGTTGGTGAGGCTCTTGCACCCTCCACCCCTATCCGCTAATCCCACACAGTCCCAGCGTGCATCTAAGATCCCGTTCCAGTCGCCCACTAACACTAAAGAGCGGGACGTTCCAAGAAAGGTCTCCAGACGCCGGAAGAAATCAGGCCGCCCTGCTCCTGTCGGGGCATAGACGGCCACTAGCCTGAAAGCTTGCCCGTCTCCGCTGGTCACGTCCAGCACCACCAGCTTACCCTCTGGGTCCAGGAAGATGGCCCGTATGGCGAGATCCAAACCTCTCCGAAAAAGCACAGCAACTCCTCCACCTGATCCAGGACGGCTGGGAGATGCGTACACATCGTAGCCGCCGAAGATCGGTGCGAAGGCCCGTGCTTCGGAGATTCTGGTCTCGCTGATGGCCACTACATCTATGTTTAGTGACCTGAGGTCGTTGAGCAGGTGACCCTGCTTCCATGACGACCCCAAGCCACGCGCATTTATGCTGCCTATTCTGAGTGAGGTCATGTTTAAAATAGAGTGGAAAAGATGGGAAAGACCACTTACCGTACTTTTGGTAGAGGAGGGATGGTTTTTACATCCCTTTTCACTTGATCGTCTGGTGAAGGGACCGTTGAATCGTCCCTTCGGCTGGTCGTCGGCTCTTCTAAGAGAATGTCTGAATATACTCTTCGATTAATGGTTCCTCCTAGGTCCCTGAAATCACCAACTGCGTTGGGGAATTTCGTTTTAATGTTTGTGTATTGTTTCTGTGCTATTTTTAGCAGTCTTATGTTAGTTGGCGTTTTGATTGGTGCTGGTATTATGTAGTCCTGTTGTGAAATGTCTGTGTGTTCAATTATGTAAGTCATTAGTTTCTTGTTGTGTGTGTTTATTGCCGTGCATTTGTTTTTCTGGGGGTGGGGTGTGGTTCTGCTATTTTCTTGTCGTTGTTGCTGGGTGTGTGTGTTTTGTTGTTGTGTTTGCGATGTTGGTGCTTGTGGTGGTGGTGTTGAAGGTGTTGTTGGCGGTGGGGTTGTTGCCGGTGGTGATGGTGGTGCTGGTGTGGGTGGTGATGGTGTTGGTGGTGTTGCTGCTGTGGGTCTCTTTGCAGTAGACTTTACCCTTTTCTCATTTCTTTCCTCCCTTTTCAAAGGCGACGATGCGCTGCTTCTGCGTTTGTGCCTTCTTGAGACCTTTTGCCATCCCTCTCCCACCTCACACTCCATGTCTGATTCTGTAAGGTCGGGGAGGGGTACCAGCTCCACTCTTTCACTTGTTGTTGTTGGTGATGTTTGCACTGGAGTCTCTGTTGC
>OZ024751.1:39644701-39649701 GCA_964016885.1 Eledone cirrhosa
TGCCTGAGCAAAGCTGGTTTTATTAGACACAAACAAAGTCATATCAGTAGATCTCATGTAAATTATGATACGAACAGGTGTAAGGAGTATGGCGAAGAATGTGCTAGCATGGGAGGTCTTAAAAGACACATGAAAACACAGCCAGAACAAAGCAATGGAAAGTCACAGGGGAGCCTATAGTTGCCATGTATGTGCCAGAGAGTGCAATTCTTTGGCTGGTTTAAGGAGCCACATTCGTGCTTCACATTTTTGAGCAATTGATCAGGCGATGGCAATGCTCGAACACGAGCTTGCGACCATCATTTATATATGTATTTATGTATGTGTTTGTGTATACATGTATCTATGTGATGTGTGTGTGTAGAGAGAGAGAGCGAGAGAGCGAGTCAGAGAGAGAGATTACTTACATCCCGATGAAGATCGTTTTGTTATCCATACCAAAGCGTTATTTATGTTTTTTTCATTCCATGTATGTATGTATGTATGTATGTATGTATGTATGTATGTATGTATGTATGTATGTATGTATGTATGTATGGACCGTCTGCTGACACACATTGCAGATTGTGTTCTTCCTTTGTGTGTGTGGAGAGAGAGTGGTGGAGAAATAGAGAGAGATAGGTAGATAGATAGATTACTTACATCCCGATGAAGGTCGTGTTTTTATCCATGCCAAAGCGTCTTTTTCGTTTTTTTCATTCCAAAGCATCATGTCCTGTTTCCAGAATTTTACAGAACTGTCAAAGTCCATTATATTAAATCGATCTCCTTCGATCATACCTTGGACAATTTGGTCCATGGCACTTTTCACTTGAGTCATCTTACGTCCATACATGGACCCACTTGTGTCTATTATGAAGAGGACATCTTTTGGAATTGGTTTTAAGTCAATTGGAACAAAGAAATGCACAAAGTAACCATTTACTGCCTGCAAAAATATTAAAAATACAATGAAAGGTTACAGCTTACATCCTACATAGTTTGTTTCAGGTGTTTTACTGAAAGAGGCCCCAGTACTATCATGTTGATTTTACAATTAACATAAATACAAAATTAGCTGGCTTCCTACATAGTTGCATCTCATAGAAGGTTTATGGGTCCCAGTTCTGTTATGTTCTGTCATGTTGGCGACTGTATCGTTGTTTACAGATATTGATGAGAATATATATTTCATCTTAAGTGAGATTCTGTGTTGAAGGTACTGGAGCATTATATAGCTGTGTGGTTATTGTTTTCTGTCAATGGTAGCGCAGTCTTTAGTGTAATGAGGCGCCATGTTGTTCTATCTGCTACAATGGTTTGGTCTTTAAATTTGTAGCCACCAAAATGGAAATGACACACACTCATATATATATAGGTGTGTCTGTGTGTGTGTGTGTGTGTGTGTGCGTCTTTTTGTCGAAGCGCTAAGGTGCAGGATATATCTTTCAACAGATCGAAGTTTATATATATAAATGTTATTCAACTTACCATTATATCTCCGTTGGGTTTTCTTCGGCGATCGATATCATATGTAATGACAAAGATACCTTCTACTGTATTATTTGGAGGTTTGTATATAATATGAGCCGTCTTTATTGATGGACGAGATACTTTAGCGTATTGGTTATTTAATCCTGAAAAGAAATAATTGACATTGAAGCAGGTGTAACTGAAAATGTATTTCTGTTAAATAAATTGATATTAATCTAGAAGATTATCGATTTAGTGGCGTTATTGGGGTGGCGTGTGTATCGCAGGAACGAGTGGAGACTATGTGGGATGCCAGTAGTTATTGGGAGCTGAAGGTTTGTATGTCTGGGTGTCTGTGTGTGTCTGTCCGTGATTTTGTGTGTTTGCTTGTGTCAGTGTGTGTGTCTATGTGTGTCACAATGTGTGTACGTGAGCCTGAGTGTCAGCATGTGTCTGTGTGTGCATGTCTGAGTATATCTGTGAGTGTATCTGTATGTGTATCTGCGAGTCCCACCGAGGTTAACTTTGCCTTTCATCCTTACTGGGTCGATAAAATAAAGTACCAGTCACGCTGGCCTTGTGCCTAAAGTAGAAACAATTATGTTATAGCCGCATCCTTACAGCCACCTGCCCTTCCTCTCTAAACTTCTTAATAATGTTTTCTGATTTAGGCACAAGGCCAGCAATTTGAAGGGAATGGAAGGGGAAAGTTGATTAAATCGAACCCAGTGCGTGACTGGTACTTAATTTTATCGACCTCGTACGGATGAAAAACAAACCTAATCTCAGCGGGATTGAAACAGAGGGCGTAAAGAACCGTAACTCTATGCCGTGAAGCATGGTGTCCGACACTCTACTGATACTGCTAATCCAGCAATGCTTAGAGTTAAAATACCTGCTTCGTTAAATATAACTGTCGGACCGATAGGTCTGAGGGGTGGGACTCCTAGGTAATTGATCTCCCTTGATTCTGCTATGAAAACTTCGATCTTAATATCGTTTACAGGTCCTGCTGGGTTCACATAGACGGCATGTTCATAAATGTAGAATTTCCTTTTAAGTAATTCTTGGTACATCAGGGAAAACTTCACTTCTTTATGGGCAGCTACATTTATATCAATCTTGAACTTATTAGCTTCACGGGGTCTGAAAATATATGTAAATATATGTAAATATATGTAAATATATGTAAATATATGTAAATATATCAGGTAAATTTACTAAATTGACAAGACCCTTAACATTTTCATGGCTAAATGGGAAAAGAGAATTATGTAGGTTTACTTACTTTTGAGCCACGTGTCCAGCACTTTGTCCCCTTCTCTTGGCAGTCTCGTATGCCTTCTTGGCAGCCTCTTTCTCTTTCACATCCCCGGCATATTCTACCCCATCAATGATCCTGGGTTAGAACAAGAGCAAAAAACAAGATGGAATATTATTTTACAATTAGAAAATATATAAAATCTAAAAGCGACTGCGTATATGGATACATCTCTCTCTCTCTCTCTCTCTCTCTCTCTATATATATATATATATATATATATATATATATATATATATATATATATATATATATATATACATACAGAGAGAGAGAGAGAGAGAGAGAGAGAGAGAGAGAGAGAGAATAGGAAAAGAGTCAGGACCCGTGGTCCTGACGTTTTTCCTACTAGCCACTCTACTACACTAAGTATCGAGTACTCTGGTGCGTTATGGTCCACCTGGTTTCTTACCAATCTTTCTTTGTTAGATAGATAGATAGATAGATAGATAGATAGATAGATAGATAGATAGATAGATAGATAGATAGATGTGTGTGTACTTACATGGAGAAGTTTGAAATAAATGCTTGATCTGGAAGGTAGACGTTAAATATAACATCTCTAGCGACTTCGAGGTTGTTAGCCATCACACTGGTGATCTCCGTGGTAGCAAACCTCACCCTGATATCAGATTTCACGTGTAAATATTTAATTTCTGGTTCATTTTGACCCTGAAACAAAATTTCAATAATAGGCATTACCAATGTAGCAGACGTCACAAATGACATTGATAAAATTAAAATCTATTAACAATTGGTTTGCCAAAATATTCATTTTGGATTCACCTAAAATCTGTTGACCTAGTTTATCTCTAGATAGAAGATGGTTCTACAGTGCTTGTGTTAGGTGGAAGGTGAGAGATGAGGAGAGGATATGTGGCGCGTGCGTGTGTGTGTATATATGTGGGTACATATACGTATATATATATATATATATATATATATATATATATATATATATATATATATATTACACTTATATATAATTTATGTATATATATATTGATATTACACTTATATATAATTGATTGGACCCACGCAAACGAAATTTTATTTATCTTCTCCCACTCACACACACACATACACACACGCATATATATATATACATATATACATGCACACACATATATACATACATATATACATACATGCATACAAACACACATACATACATACATACATACATACATACATACATACATACATACATACATACATACATACATACATACAGTAAAAATATGTAAAACGTTCTAAAATTTCTGCATCTAATAACTGCATATACACTTGTACAGATACAAAACATATGCACATGCACACATATAACTCAAAACATCCACATCCACACATACAATAACATCCATATCTACACATACATGCATACATACATACATACATACATACATACTTACATACATACATACATACATACATACATACATACTTACATACATACATACATACATAATACTTACATGCATACATACATACATACATACATACATACTTACATACATACATACATACATACATACATACATACATACATACATACATACATACATACATACTTACATACATACTTACATACATACATACTTACATACACAATCCCAGACTCTCAGAGTGGTCTACCAAAAACATTAGAATGTTGTGAAACCGGACACCATATAAAAATACATTTTATGTTTTCAGGTCACAGACAGCCGTGGGGGACGAGCACGAGGGTAGAGACAGGGGTGGTGTGTGGGGGTGGAGGCAATGTTTTTTTCACACATATAAGATCTTGCTCTGGTATAAAGAGACCATGGAATCAGACTGTGTACATAAACACACACCACACCACACCACAACACACCATACCTCACAACAACACACCACACCACACCACACCACACCACACCACACCACACCACACCACACTACGCACACCACACCACAACACACCACAACACACCACACCACACTATACCACACTACACCACACTACACCACACCACACCATACCACACTACACCACACTACACCACACCACACTACACCACAGCACACCACACTACACTACACTACATTACACCACACTACACTACACCACACCACACTACACCACACCACACAACACCACACCACACAACACCACACCACACTACACCACACTACACCACACCACACCACACTACACCACACCACACAACACCACACCACACAACACCACACCACACTACAC
>OZ024751.1:39659701-39677201 GCA_964016885.1 Eledone cirrhosa
TTATGTGGGGCAAAGTTTCAGAAGATCCCGTTAAGGGTGAAAGCAGCGATTCTTTGCTTAAACTTTAATCTGTTATTTTAATACATATATATATATATATAAGTTTCTTGTTTATAAAACGCTTGAAACTACATTATTTCAGTTTTGTGGAAGTCATAAATCGATTCAGATGTAATAAAGAGATAAAATGTCTTGAAATTATATACACTTATTCAGCCAAGCAAGATTATTTAGATTCACAAAATCATACTCTATGCTTTTCATGCCTTGGTGTGATCTAATAGTGTGATTTGATTGAAATACTTGACTCACAACTCAAATATTTGTCCACGGCTCAACCATCAGTCTGCACAGTCACAGCAGACGATGTCAGTGACCAGACATAACTCCAGGTGCATTAAGCATGATCTCCCAAGATTGAGATGCTAAGGATGAAAGAATGTCTTAGCGCCTATTTTACACAAACAAGACAATGTCCCGAAACGGGAATTTTAAAATTATGTATGATTTAACATCTACTTTGGTTGTGCTGAAAATGAATCATCTAACAACCACAGCAGCAAGGAAGCTTGGGCAATGTGGGACTTGCCAAGTTGAAAATTAGATTAACACAGAACTTTCGAGACTGGAGTCCTTTCACATACTTTTCCTCCTCCAATCAATATACGTCACTCTTCCGACACCAACAAATTCCAGAGAATGTAGAGGGTGAGAGACAAGAAGTGAGGAAGAGATATGGAGGAAGAATTGACTCCAGTACTAAACTGGTACCATTTTAAAACCTGGTGGAGTTCATCTCTTCTCCAGGTCTGAATACAGTAGATTTCTTCCACAGAGAGATATAGAGCAAAGAATGATAACAGCTAGACCCTTCAACAAACCTCAAATTTGCTGCGTTGTGCTACATATAACTCACCCAAAATGCAAATATATGTGTGCTCATATCCATCTTTTTCCGTTCAATGAGTTTATATGCCCCATTATTAGACTATATTATTGGCAGTATCGGTAGAGTGTTGGACGCCATGCTTTCTAGCATAGTTATGTCCCTTTACGGTCTGAGTTCAAATCACGTCAAGGTTAACTTTGCCTTTCATCCTTACGGGGTCGATAAACTACACGTAATGTACTGAGTAATTGCTGGCCATGTGCCAAAAGTAGAAACAATTATTTAGTCAATATTACGGCCAAGCTTCTAACTCTGTTTCAATTCTAACTTTCGCTCGCTGCGTTCCAAACACACTTTCTTTGATTAGATATAGCAAGTATAAATATAAAGAATGAGAACAATAAAAACAATAACAATAACACAGAGTAAAATATTTTTAGCGTGTTCTGAATAATTTATTCAAGGTAGTTTATCAAAAATATCTTTGCCAATCAAGAGCTGAAATCAAACTCAGTTCTGCTTTAATTCCGGGTTATTGTTGCTCACAAATGGCTTCGTTGTTGTTTTATACGCTCATATCTGTTACACCGGTTGTAGAAATCAAGGCTATAAAGTCTAGTCAGATTTCGAAACATATATTGTTAATATTATCTAAAGATAGATAGATAGATAGATGGATAGTTCGATTTGTGCCCGTGTTTTCCAGCCACATGCCATAAAGGCGACCATATAATTATTTTGGAAATTATAATACTTCGCAGTTCTTTTCCACAAAAAGGTACATCTTTGTAAACAATCATAGATTCAAATAAATGTGTCAACTCCTACACGCTTATATACATACATATATATACACACATATACACAATATATATTCATATTTATATATATATATATATATATATATATATATATATATATATATATATATATATATATATATATATATATAAATATGAAAAAATACGGCGAAAGTTTCTATTCTCTCTCTCTCTCTCTCTATATATATATATATATATATATATATATATATATATATATATATATAGAGAGAGAGAGAGAGAGAGAGAGAGAGAGAGAGAGAGAGAGAGAGAGAGAGAATAGAAACTTTCGCCATATTTTATACTAAGGAAATTTTAGCCTGATAATGAGGTTTAGGACCCTCTAAGAAATGGAAAATGATGAGTAATACTCATCTTTTTCCATTCCCCCGAGGGTTCTAAGCCCCATTATCAGGCTAAAATTTCTCAAGTCAAAAACAAGGCGGAAGCTTCTATATATAATTTCAAACTCGCTTGATGTTTCAAAACAAACTTTCTATATATATATCTGTATAGGTATATGTATGCGTATGTAATTATACAAATATATATATATATATACATATATGTAGTCCAGAAATAGCCGTCGAAACGGCTCTTGAGATCTGCCGTCGGGGTTATACATTTTGCTGTATATATATATATATATATATATATATATATATATATATATATATATATATATATATATATATATATATATATATATATATATATATATATATATATATAAGTATGTATACTAAGAGTGAGAAATGAAATTTCGTTTCATTTTTTCCATTTATACATATATAGACATATATATAGATATATATACACATATACACAATATATATATACATATATATATATACATATTTTTAAATATATATATAGGTGCGTCTGCGCTCTTGTATATATGTATGTGTGTAGGTGTCACATGGTATTTTAGAGGTGAAATCACTATTTCTGTTCATAGGGGAGAGTAAAATCTCACGTGTCATGTTGCTTCAACAAGCCGACGACATGCAGACGACATTGTCGATCGCAAGTATTCTATCAATTACACCTTCAAGCCTAACTTTCTTCCATTTTCTGTGATAGCACTATGATGTAAAACCCAACAAGGCATTTCAGACCTTATTATATTGTTTCTGAAATTTAAAATAGCGTGTTCAATGTAGAACCTTCTGTCGGGTGATACAAATCTCAGTTTGCCGATCGTTTGTCCTTTGGCGTTCTTTTTCGTGTGTCTCAGTTTAGCTTTTAGGTGCATGAACTTTCCTGAAATGATTGATTATATATTATTAATTATTGATTACTGAGACGAAAGTAATAATAAATGTGTTGGGTGTGTGTGTGTGTGTGTGTGTGTGTGTGTGTGTGTGTGTGTGTGTGTGTGTGTGTGTGTGTGTGTGTGTATGTGTGTGTGTGTGTAGTATGTGTGCGAGCATGCGTATGTATGTGCGCGCGTGTGCTTGTGTGTATGTGTGGTTGTATGAATAAATTTGTATGATTTCGAGATATTATTAGTAAGAGAGAGGGCAAGAAAAAGGGAGAGAGAGAGAGAGGGGGGGGGGGGGAGAGACAGGGAGAAATAGAGACAGAGGGAGAGAAGGAGAAAGGGGGAGAGAGAGAAAGAGAGAGAGAGAGAGGTGGGATGATGGAGTGATATAAACGGTCAAACAAGGCAGACAAGCAGAGATTTAATATTGCCAAATTGTGAAATCATCCACTTACCAATATAACCTTTGACATTTTTCGAGAATCCTTTTCCGATGACCACATAGAAGTTTAGATAGTCTACCTTTGTTGGTCTGTATCCAGCTAATGAGCGTTTGATGAGGAAGTGTTGAGAGTTAGACACCTTTATCATTAGATTATGACCGTCTCCTGTGATTTCTAGATTGGAAATATTGGAAATGGCCCTTGTCTCGTTGCTCCACGAGAACTTCTGTCCGTTAAAGAAAACATACTGAGGTGTAACGATCACGTTGGCGAAGCGTGATTGGATGAATATTGTACCCATAAATGTTTTGATGCCGCCAGTTCTGTACTGATCTTTGCTTGCTATCATTTCTGTTGTAACCTCAAGACCTGTGGAGGGTGAAGGGGCAAAAGAAAGAAAGATAATTTATAATAAGAATTGGTTAATGTGTTACCATTAAATAACATCATATTAAAGAAACATTTAACAGACAGAAAACTTCCCCTCTTCAGACCTTTCTTCTTATACCTCGGCTCTCAAGTACATGAGAAGTCGATATAATCAACTTGGCAGTCATATTTGTAACCAGTTATTCACGTTAGAAATTCTATTTTAATTAAAGGTAAGTTATATTTATACATATAACCAGTCATTCACGTGAGATATTGTGATATTTCAATTAAGGTAAATTATAAAATGTCTGAAGAGTTCCTTACCATTTTCTGGATCAGATATTAGCGTCATTTTATCACCTTCCAGTGCAGGAACGTCGAAACAAATGGGATAAGTCAGGTTTTTCACGTACACAAGGAAATGCGGATCTCCGGACGCTAATAATAATAAAAATAATAATAATAATAATAATAATAATAATAATAATAATAATAATAATAATAATAATAATACCATTAAGTAAAATTCTCATGAAACAAAACATGGATATAAAGTCTATGACATAAACCATTAATCACTTGTTCTACATGGATGACCTGAAACTATTTGCAAAAAATGATAAACAATTGCAAGGGCTATTATCCACTGTGGAGCAGTTCAGTGATGACATTAAAATGGAGTTTGGACTAGATAAATGCGCCAAAGCAACGTTCACCAGAGGAAAGCTGCTGAAGAGTTTAGACATTAATCTTGATCGGGGGAACGTGATAAGAGAACTTGATCAAGAAAAAACTTACAAATATCTAGGTGTTTGTGAAGGAGACGGAATCAAGCACTCGACAATGAGGGAAAGGATAAGGAAGGAATGTTACCGCAGAGTAAGAGCAATCTTAAGAACGGAATTGAATGCAAGGAATAGGATCGATGCCATAAACACGCTTGCCATACCAGTAGTAACCTACAGTTACAATGTCATCAACTGGTCAAGCACAGAGATCCGTAGGCTCGATACAAAAATTCGAAAATTCTTAACCAGGCACAGAATGCATCACCCTAAGGCAGATATAGATAGAATATATCTCCCTAGGAAAGAAGGAGGGCGTGGGTTAATCCAGTTAGACATTGCGTTGAAAACTGCAACAATTGGATTATCTACATATCTAAGGGAATCACATGATTGGATGATCAAACTCGTTTTGAAACACGAAAGCATCAAAAGATCATATTCCATTAGAAAAGACCGAAAAATAGATGCAAATACACCTCATATAATATTGAAGGACTTTCAAAGGAGGGTATGCCTGCTAATTGATATGTCTGTTCCAATAGACAAGAATGTATCTATAAAAACATTTGAAAAATTCAGCAAGTATAAGGACCTGGAGATAGAAATTGGGAAAATGTGGAAATTGAGAACTAAAACAATACCAGTGGTTGTAGGCGCTCTGGGAATGATACCTAAGGGGTCTAATGACTACTTATCGCAAATCCCAGGAAACCCGCGTATAGGAGAAATACAAAAGATAGTACTAATGGGAACTGCCCATATACTAAGGAAGATTCTGTCAATATAAGTACATCACAAGTCTAAACACTAAAGATGCATGTGTGAGTATGTATGTTCTTTCTTGAACATGGCGGACCTTGTCTCTTGAGGTCACTGTTTGTGACTTGGTGATAATTCGTATGAACATAAAGCAAGATAAATGCAACTGTAATGATAATAATAATCATAATAATAATAATAATAATAATAATAATAATAATGGTTTCAGATTTAGGCTCAAGGCCAGCAATTTGGGAAGGGAAAAGTCGATAGAAATCGACCCCAGGTGTGTGTATGAGAGAAGGTGGATGGTGATGATGTTGATGATAATGATGATGTTAATAATAATGATGATGATGATGATGATGATTATGATGATGATGATGATGTTGTCGATGATATACTTACCAACACCACCACTACCACCACCACCGCCACCTCCATAACGCCTTCTGTTAGATACTTGCTTTTATATAATTGTTCTGCATCCCCGTGCGTGCATAGAACCACAAAGTTACTAAGACAAAAGATATATATCTGCTAGCATAGGTATGCATCTGTATACATATGTCGGTAGATATATTAATTCTTTATAATTAACTCCGAATCATTTGTTGAGCAAAATTTGCCAAAATTACTACTGTGACTGATAGTAGTGGCTAGGCTCTGTCTTAATAGCACCCCCACTCCAAGCTGGTTAACCTCAGTGTCACGTGATTGATTCTTTTGAATTTGCCACTTGACCAAGAAGGCAGTGAATTTTTCAATGGAATCTAGTCCCGCTCGCTTTTTTCCATCCACTGAATTATTTTTATGGAGTGAAATTTTAGTAAGTAAGTCAATTTTCATAACTTTCTTATTTACGTCTTTCATATATATATATATATATATATATATCCCCTCTCTCGCTCTCTGGCGTATATATATTACATATAAATATATATAATACTCAGATCTTAATTATTAAGGCTTGATGATTACTAAGCAGATGTGAGGCTGTATTATCTCTCCAATAAAATGATCTGTTCCGGTAGGAAACTAAATGTTAACCTACATAGTGTTATTATATAACTACATAGCTCTTTACTAATAACAATCTCTTGGGGTGCCATATTGATATACGGTCATTTTTAAACATGATGATGATGATGATGATGATGATGTTGTCGATGATATACTTACCACCACCACCACCACCACCACCACCACCGCCGCCACCTCCATAACGCCTTCTATTAGCTACGGATGGAATTCTGGGTGCTATAGTGAAAAGAAAAAAAAATCATAAATAAAATGGTGATAGTTGATTGTCAACATTTGAAATACAAATAAAACGATAGGATAAACTACTTTACACCCAACACACATACACTCAAACACAGACACATATCCACATCTCTCTCTCTCTCTCTATATATATATATATATATATATATATATATATATCCCCTCTCTCGCTCTCTCGCGTATATATTTTATATATAAATATATATAATACTCAGATCTTAATTATTGAGGCCTGATGATTACTAAGCAGATGTGAGGCTGTATTATCTCTCCAATAAAATGATCTGTTCCGGTAAGAAACTAAACGTTAACCTACATAGTGTTATTATATAACTACATAGCTCTTTACTAATAACGATCTCTTGGGGTGCCATATATACGGTCATTTTTAAACATGGCGGAACCCTGTCTTCTCCAGTATTAAATACAGCAGATTTTTCCATAGAAAGCTAGAGAGAGCGAGAGAATGAAAGGAAGGAAAAATATAGAAGAAAAATCGATCCCAGTACTTGACTAGTACTTCTTTCTCGACTTCGAAAGGATGAAAGGTAAAGTCGACCTGGGTGGCATTTAAACTCAGAGACCGGAGAGTCGAAACGAATACCGCAAAACATTCTTTCCGGCTTTCTAACGACTCTACCAATTCGCCGCCATTTTAGTCTAACATGAACATAATATAATTACTTGTAACTGTTTGGGATTCTTCAGCATCAAATGCCTCTTCACTTTCCGGTTTTACAACTACCATTGACGTCACTGGTGTTACAAATTGATACTGAAAAGGTTAAAATTAATATAAAATAATTTTTAATATAAAAATAATTTAATATAAAAATAATTTTGGTGGAGAGGGGAAAGTCGATTATATCGACCCTAGTGCGTGACTGGTAATTTGAACTCAAACCGTAAAGGGGCGTAACTCTATGGTGAAAAGCATGGTGTTCTACCGATTCTGTCAAGCAAATTAGAAAAAATATGTATGAAATATGTTTTACTTTCAAAGATAATTTTACGGCTTGCTGCTTCAATTCTTCCTTCTCTGTTTCAGAATTTGTTATTATTCTCTTCTCTAGAAGTTGCTTGATAGTTAGATAAGCCCAGAGTTTCTCGGGAATACCTTTAATATCCTCGTCTTTAAGAAGACCGATTCCTTCCCCAACCTCCGATGGATCGAACACTTCTGATGTATCAGAATGATCGACACTACCAGTATTTGTACTTCCGACTAGATTCCATCGAAGAGTCGAGATCGAATCATCGTTGAGACGTCCAGCTATAACGGATTCTGTTCCTTTGAAATAACGGCGGAATTCGCTAGTTGTCAGGGAGGTGTTTTCGACCTGAAATATAATAATAATAATAATAATAATAATAATAATAATAATGAAGGGAAGAAGACGCACGAGGTGACGGAGGTCATGAAATCGCTCCCGTAAGTTTTGAATTTTTAACATATTTAAACCATTTGTGAAATAACAACTCTTAGTACAAATGCTACGTAAAGCACCCGGCTTGAGCCCCAAAAAATTCGGACCCAAAATATATTGTTATAAGGCTCAAATATTCAAATATTCAACTTTGTATTGTACACTGTATATCCAAAAAAGAAAATGGCTATAAATGGAAGAAGAACCCCCCCCCCCTCCTCCTCTGTATACACTATATAGAACAGCCAAACTCACCAACACCAGAAACTAGATACACCACCCACCCTATCACCTGTGTACACTAAACCACCACCGATCACTACGGCCATCATTACAACCATTATCCCATCACCGCCGCCACCACCCCTTCACTCCTTCACTGCTGCCACCGCTACAGCACCATCGCTACAGTAATACGGTCACATCACCGCCACCACTGTCTCGGTATCGACATCACCACCACCACTGTCTCAGTATCGCTACCGCCGCCAGTCTCCCACTTCTTCTTTTAGCTGGCTGCTGCCACCACATTATAGAATCCCTACTGCTAAAAAAGAGGAAGGCATCAAAATATATAGATAGACTCAAAAGAAAAAAGAAAAAATAAACAACAAAAGCAGCACAGCAACAACAGTAAAAAACGAGAAAAACAGAGAAAAACAAAAACAAAAAAAGAAACCCCCAAAACGTAAAGAAAATAAGAATGAAGAGAGAGGCAGGCGGACGGACAGAGAAGAGGGGGGAAAAAGTAAAACTTAAAAAACAAAAACTAAGTCAGACATTCGAATACTACATTATAATGAAACTTATGCTTATTCATTTTTGGGGCCCTTTCTGCCCGTGTGTTTGTTTGTTTATGTGTGTCCGTATACAGCGTGGTGATAATGCCACACAAGGGCCAAGTGGGATGGCGGATCCACAGATGGCTATGTAAACATACATTCGCCAATCCTCGATAAGAGTGTTTAAATATCGAACATAAACAGTTCGAATAACGGTGAAATGGAGACTAGAACGTCATGTGACAGACTCTCACCCAACAGGTGCCCCCTGGCTCAGCAGCAGGAACCTGACTGTCAACGAAATACTGCTGATGTTGGAGGAAGAAGAAGAAGGAAAGGGGCCAGAACCAACTGGACGAAAGAATTGAATAGAACTGTTATGCAATGCTACCTGAAAAGTAACCCCAAGGAGAGGGGCTACAGGAGACGGATGCATAACATCTGGAACGAGATTGGTTTATTTAAATTAGATGAACAAAAATTGGCCGGGCAGGCTCGGGTAATAAGAACTAATGGGTGGATAAGCGAGCTGGAACTGGAGGAACTGAGCAGAGAGAATGGCTTGGAGATGGCGGGTGTAGTATGCCAGACAAGCGAGCCGGCGGGAAATGAAGGTGAGGAGGTCCTGAGAGCGGAGGAACCACCCGAAGCAGACAATGATCTGAATACTGAGATAAATAATACCTGGAACAGAGATACGGCCACTGAGGAGATGAATGCTGACGGGCTAGGACAAGATTCGGTTGACATCCTAAATTTAGTGGTAGATGAGTTGAACAATGATAGTGGGAGACCTATGAACCTAAGATTTGTAGACAGGAAAAAGTTAAAAGAAACAACAGCTAAGGTAAACAAAGTCATCCCATACCTTGAGGCGAGGAGTCTTCACCAGTGCAACAATATCCTCAAAGCAACAGCAAATACGGTGAGGAAACTACTTGGTATAAAAGCGAGAGGAAACAACAGACAAGAAAGAGCAGAGCCGTGGTGGAAGAAGCGACTGAGTGGGCAAATCGGGGAAATGAGAAATGACATAGGAAAGCTTGAGTCACTACTGAATGGGACACTAAAAAACATAGGCACTAAAAATAGACTGGAAATAAAATACAAAACTAGGAGTAAAAAGCTAAATATTATCATAGAGGAATTGAAGCAACGCATTGTAGCAAAGAGTGCCAAAATCAGGCGATACGAGAACAGAGTCAGTCAGTATAAACAGAACCGCATGTTCGACAACAACCAGAAGATGCTGTTTGGACAGCTTGAGGGGAAAGAAAGAGGCACCGACTTGATCCCTGGGGCGGAACAAGCTAAAACATTCTGGAGAGGAATATGGGAGCAGGATGTTAGACACAATGCCCAGGCAGGGTGGATTGAGACAGTACAGAGGGAGATCGGTGAGCAGGCACAGCAACAGACTGATTTGAGTATCACAGTTGAAACTCTTAAGGGGCAAGCCAAAAAACTAACCAACTGGAAATCACCAGGCCCAGATGGTGTGCAGGGGTATTGGATTAAACATTTAACATCCCTCCACCCGAAGCTGACGGCCATGTTCAATGACTGCTTGGTGTCGGGTGAGGTGCCAGAGTGGTTGACAAAAGGTACCACAGTTCTGATAATGAAAGACCGAATCAAGGGTAATGATGTTACCAACTATAGACCTATCACATGTCTGCCCGTAATGTGGAAACTGTTGACGAGCATTGTGTCTGAGGAAATCTACCATCACCTCCACACAAACAACTTGTTGCCGGACGAACAGAAAGGATGCCGAAAGAAGTCACGTGGTACAAAGGACCAGTTGCTTATTGATAAGATGGTAATGGGGAATTGCAGGAGGAGACACACTGATCTTGCCATGGGATGGATAGACTACAGAAAGGCATTTGACATGGTGCCTCATTCCTGGATCACCAAAAGCCTGGAGATCTTCAGGGTGGCAGATAACATCAGAGAGTTGCTGGGCAGGAGTATGGGGTCCTGGGAGACAGAGTTGACATCAACTGGAGTATCCTTGGGAAGCGTGAAGATCAAGAGAGGTATCTTCCAGGGAGATAGCCTGTCCCCTCTGTTGTTTGTCCTTGCCCTGATGCCCTTGACCATTATGCTGCGAAAAGTGAGAGCAGGATACAAGTTGGGAAGGGGAGAGCTTACCATCAATCACCTCCTCTTCATGGACGATCTTAAGCTCTTCGGGAAAAGTGAGAAGGAGTTGGATGTGCTTGTTGACACTGTCCGTATTTTCAGCAGTGATATATGTATGCAGTTTGGTATTGGTAAATGTGGAGTCATTGTGATGAGGAGGGGTAGGTTGAGCAGAAGTAACGGGATCCAGATACCAACAGGTGAGATGATAAAGGAAATTGACTCTGAGGAAGGATACAAGTATTTGGGCGTTCTGGAGGCTGATGGCATAAAGAACAAAAAAATGAAGGAATTGTTAAGAACTGAATACATTCGGAGAGTAAGGAGCGTATTGAAGTCACATCTGAACAGCAGAAATGCCATAAGCGCAGTAAATTCCCGAGCTGTGTCTATTATTAGGTACAGTGCGGGAATTCTGAGATGGAATGTTGCTGAACAAAAAGAAATGGATAGGAAGACTAGGAAGCTATTGACTATCTACAACATGTTCCACAAGAGGAGTGATGTCGATAGACTCTACCTAAGGAGATCTGAGGGTGGAAGAGGTCTTATCAGCATAGAGGACTGTGTTCAGATGGAGAAAAACAACCTATACAAATACGTGACCTATAGTAAGGAGCCAATGCTCAGAGCTGTACTGAAGGAGGGGAGAGTAGGCCAGGGGATACCCAAGGAGGAAATAACATCAAGGAGGAAGAGCAGCCTTAAGGGAAAATCCCTTCATAGTACCTTCTTTGAGAAAACTGAATTTAGAGATCCACAGACATGGAACTGGTTGAGAAGAGGAGACCTCAAAAAGGCTACAGAAGGAATGCTAATGGCTGCGCAGGAGCAGGCCCTCAAAACGAAGTGGTTGAAGCACCATATCTACAAGGAGGAGGCTAGCCCACTGTGCAGGATCTGTGGAGAGAGAGAGGAGACTGTGGCTCACATTGTGTCCGAGTGTAAACACCTAGCCCAGACCCACTATAAGGGCTGGAGACACGATGTGATGGGCAGGGTGATCCACTGGCACCTGTGCAAAGTAAACAATCTACCACATTCTGAGAAATGGTATGAGCATAGGCCAGAGGCGGTGATGGAGAACAGTCAGGTGAAGGTGCTGTGGGATTTTAGGATACAGACGGACAAAAAACTGGAACACAATAGACCTGACCTGGTGGTTGTGGACAAAGAAAAAAGATCGTGCCTGATTGTGGATGTGGCCTGCCCGTTCGACACGAGAGTGCAAGAGAAGGAGAGGGAGAAAATTAACCGATACCAGGACCTAAAGTGGGAGGTGAAAAGGATTTGGAACTGCCATGAAGTCAAAGTGATCCCGATTGTCATAGGCGCACTGGGGACTATCTCCAAAGGTTTCCAGGGATGGTTAAAGAAAATCGGCCCCTTCACGCTTTTTGGAACGCTTCAAAAGGCATGCTTGCTTGGAACGGCAAGAACCCTCCGATACGTCCTGAATATCTGAGGCTGCAGGTAGTGGCTTGATATTCAATCCAACGGACTTTCCAGTTAACCAACATCAATGACTGAGATTCAAGGAATAACAATAACAATAATAATAATAATAATAATAATAATAATAATAATAATAATAATAATAATAATAATAAGAAGAAGAAGAAGAAGAAGAAGAAGAAGAAGAAGAAGAAGAAGAAGAAGAAGAAGAAGAAGAAGAAGAAGAATGGTTACTTACATAGGCACAAGGCCAACGATTGGGGGGGGGAGGGGAAAGTCGATTTAATCGACCTCAGTGCGTTACTGGTACTTTATTTTATCGACCCCGTAAGGATGAAAAGCAAAACTTACCTCAATAATAATTAATTAATTAATTTGATTAAAAACAATAACATACTGTGTCTCCGAAATATTCAAATTTCAGATTGGTCATCAAAGCAGCAGATATTTCGTTATAAAAGTTCTTTAGCTGTACAACAGTATCCGAGGCCTCGTAAATACGTCTGGCTACGGCATGGTTCTGAAGAGAGATCTTCTGTAGAAGAGGAAAGTCTGCGTCAGCTCCAAATGATAAAGAAAATAGAGGAATTTCATCTGTGTTTTTTTCAGCTACGTTCTTTTGTATTTGCAATCCATTAGTCACACCGGTAGAAGCAGCGCCGTCTGTTAAAAATATTATCAATGGTGACCGACCTTCTTTCTTGGAAAGTTGGAAATCCTGCAGTAAGTCTAATCCTTTAAGTAGAGCCGTGTTGATATTTGTAGCTGTTATAAAGAATTTTTTTAAATTCAGTCAAGCTAAATACAATATGTATGTATGTATGTATGTATGTATGTATGTATGTATGTATGTATGTATGTATGTATGTATGTATGTATGTGGTCAGGTCGTTGGCGACTAAACTGGCAACTTCACCAAGGTTTCTTGGTGAGGAGGGTGAATTTGGACATCCTGCAGGACTAAAAACAAAACCTGTCAAAGGGCAAAGGAGCTCTTAAGAGTCAATGGCCATCCAAAATCACGGCACAGGCATTGCTTTATATCTGGAGTACTCTCTGCACTTGTCGTCACATGGTGCCATGGGCCCAGCACTATGTGTCAATAATTGTCACAAGTGTAGTGTTTGTACCAGAGTTTTCAAGTCGCTGGCTGGACTAAGAAGTCACACTCGTTCAGCGTATCGGTAGGAGTTCTCCTACATGGATATAAATTAGTGGCCGTACTCGAAAACGAGTTGGCAGCCACCATGTATATGTTCTTTAGGGACTGTTCTGAACTGCCTGCTGTTGAGCAACATCTGGCTTGCCAGCACTGTGGTCGAGTCTGCCTGAGCAAAGCTGGTTTTATTAGACACAAACAAAGTCATATCAGTAGATCTCATGTAAATTATGATACGAACAGGTGTAAGGAGTATGGCGAAGAATGTGCTAGCATGGGAGGTCTTAAAAGACACATGAAAACACAGCCAGAACAAAGCAATGGAAAGTCCCAGGGAAGCCTATAGTTGCCATGTATGTGCCAGAGAGTGCAATTCTTTGGCAGGTTTAAGCAGCCACATTCGTGCTTCACATTTTTGAGCAATTGATCAGGCGATGGCAATGCTCGTACGAGCTTGCGACCATCATTTATATATATATTTATGTATGTGTTTGTGTATGCATGTATCTATGTGATGTGTGTGTAGAGAGAGAGAGAGCGAGAGAGCGAGTCAGAGAGAGAGATTACTTACATCCCGATGAAGATCGTTTTGTTATCCATACCAAAGCGTTATTTACGTTTTTTTCATTCCAAAGCATCATGTCCTGTTTCCAGAATTTTACAGAACTGTCAAAGTCCATTATATTAAATCGATCTCCTTCGGTCATATCTTGGACAATTTGGTCCATGGCACTTTTCACTTGAGTCATCTTACGTCCATACATGGACCCACTTGTGTCTATTATGAAGAGGACATCTTTTGGAATTGGTTCTAAGTCAATTGGAGCAAAGAAATGCACAAAGTAACCATTTACTGCCTGCAAAAATATTAAAAATGCAATGAAAGGTTACAGCTTACATTCTACATAGTTTGTTTCAGGTGTTTTACTGAAAGAGGCCCCAGTACTATCATGTTGATGTTACAATTAACATAAATACAAAATTAGCTGGCTTCCTACATAGTTGCATCTCATAGAAGGTTTATGGGTCCCAGTTCTGTTATGTTCTGTCATGTTGGCGACTGTATCGTTGTTTACAGATATTGATGTGAATATATATTTCATCTTAAGTGAGATTCTGTGTTGCAGGTACTGGAGCATTATATAGCTGTGTGGTTATTGTTTTCTGTCAATGGTAGCGCAGTCTTTAGTGTAATGAGGCGCCATGTTGTTCTATCTGCTACAATGGTTTGGTCTTTAAATTTTTAGACACCAAAATGGAAATGACACACACTCATATATATATATAGGTGTGTCTGTGTGTGTGTGTGTGTGTGTGTGTGTGTGTGTGTGTGTGTGTGTGTGTGTGTGTGTGTGTGTGTGTGTGTGTGTGTGTGTGTGTGTGTGTGTGTGCGTCTTTTTGTCGAAGCGCTAAGGTGCAGGATATATCTTTCAACAGATCGAAGTTTATATATATAAATGTTATTCAACTTACCATTATATCTCCGTTGAATTTTTCTCGGCGATCGATATCATATTTAATGACAAAGATACCTTCTACTGTATTATTTGGAGGTTTGTATGTAATATGAGCCGACTTTACTGATGGACGAGATACTTTAGCGTATTGGTTATCTAATCCTGAAAAGATATAATTGACATTGAAGCAGGTGTAACTGAAAATGTATTTCTGTTAAATGAATTGATATTAATCTAGAAAATTATCGATTTAGTGGCGTTATTGGGGTGGCGTGTGTACCGCAGGAACGAGTGGAGACTATGTGGGATGCCAGTAGTTATTGGGAGCTGAAGGTTTGTATGTCTGGGTGTCTGTGTGTGTCTGTACGAAATTTTGGGTGTTTGCTTGTGTCAGTGTGTGTGTCTATGTGTGTCACTGTGTGTGTACGTGAGCCTGAGTGTCAGCATGTGTCTGTGTGTGCATGTCTGAGTATATCTGTGAGTGTATCTGTATGTGTATCTGCGAGTCCCACCGAGGTTAACTTTGCCTTTCATCCTTACTGGGTCGATAAAATAAAGTACCAGTCACGCTGGCCTTGTGCCTAAAGTAGAAACAATTATGTTATACCCGCATCCTTACAGCCACCTGCCCTTCCTCTCTAAACTTCTTAATAATGTTTTCTGATTTAGGCACAAGGCCAGCAATTTGAAGGGAATGGAAGGGGAAAGTTGATTAAATCGAACCCAGTGCGTGACTGGTACTTAATTTTATCGACCTCGTACGGATGAAAAACAAACCTAATCTCAGCGGGATTGAAACAGAGGGCGTAAAGAACCGTAACTCTATGCCGTGAAGCATGGTGTCCGACACTCTACTGATACTGCTAATCCAGCAATGCTTAGAGTTAAAATACCTGTTTCGTTAAATATAACTGTCGGATCGATAGGTCTGAGGGGTGGGACTTCTAGGTAACTGATCTCCTTTGATTCTGCTATGAAAACTTCGATCTTAATATCGTTTACAGGTCCTGCTGGGTTCACATAGACGGCATGTTCATAAATGCTGAATTTCCTTTTAAGTAATTCTTGGTACATCAGGGAAAATTTCACTTCTTTATGGGCAGCTACATTTATATCAATCTTGAACTTATTAGCTTCACGGGGTCTGAAAATATATGTAAATATATGTAAATATATGTAAATATATGTAAATATATCAGGTAAATTTACTAAATTGACAAGACCCTTAACATTTTCATGGCTAAATGGGAAAAGAGAATTATGTAGGTTTATTTACTTTTGAGCCACGTGTCCAGCACTTTGTCCCCTTCTCTTGGCAGTCTCGTATGCCTTCTTGGCAGCCTCTTTCTCTTTCACATCCCCGGCATATTCTACCCCATCAATGATCCTGGGTTAGAACAAGAGCAAAAAACAAGATGGAATATTATTTTACAATTAGAAAATATATAAAATCTAAAAGCGACTGCGTATATGGATACATCTCTCTCTCTCTCTCTCTCTCTCTATATATATATATATATATATATATATATATATATATATATATATATATATATATATATATATATATATATATACACAGAGAGAGAGAGAGAGAGAGAGATAAGAGATAGAGAGAGAGAGAGAGAGAGAGAGAGAGAGAGAGAGAGAGAGAGAGGAGAATAGGAAAAGAGTCAGGACCCGTGGTCTTGACGTTTTTCCTACTAGCCACTCTACTACACTAAGTATCGAGTACTCTGGTGCGTTATGGTCCACCTGGTTTCTTACCAATCTTTCTTTGTTAGATAGATAGATAGATAGATAGATAGATAGATAGATAGATAGATAGATAGATAGATAGATAGATAGATAGATAGATGTGTGTGTACTTACATGGAGAAGTTTGAAATAAATGCTTGATCTGGAAGGTAGACGTTAAATATAACATCTCTAGCGACTTCGAGGTTGTTAGCCATCACACTGGTGATCTCCGTGGTAGCAAACCTCATCCTGATATCAGATTTCACGTGTAAATATTTAATTTCTGGTTCATCTTGACCCTGAAACAAAATTTCAATAATAGGCATTACCAACGTAGCAGACGTCACAAATGACATTGATAAAATTAAAATCTATTAAGAATTCATCAAAGTGTGGTTGATTGGAAGAATTGTTAGAATGTCGAATAAAATGTTATTGAAATATATGTCCTGGCTTTTTACGTTTTTGAGTTCAAAACTCGCCGAGGTTAACTTTACCTTTCCTACTTCGACTGATCATTTGTCTTAGCCTAAAGTCATTTCTAACAATTGGTTTGCCAAAATATTCATTTTGGATTCACCTAAAATCTGTTGACCTAGTTTATCTCTAGATAGAAGATGTTTCTACAGTGCTTGTGTTAGGTGGGAGGTGAGAGATGAGGAGAGGATGTGTGGCGCGTGCGTGTGTGTGTATGTATATATGTGGGTAC
>OZ024751.1:39682201-39684701 GCA_964016885.1 Eledone cirrhosa
TATATATATATATATATATATTTATATTTATATATCATTTGGGGTAAAGATGCTTACCGTCGCATAGTTGGCCAGTCCCACCAGCAAAACGAGACACACACCGTTCAACATTATGTCAGCAATGACTGATTCTGATGTGAAAGTATTATATCAGTCTACGACCAGCGGGAGTGTTTCCTGTCCGTTTTATTCGCTTGTTTTTCATTGGTGATAACGTTAATAAAAATATGTCTCGCTTCTTGTTTGTTTCTTTCTCTCGAACCCATCCCATAACATTAATTTGAATCACATATCGTCCATGTCGAGGAACTGATGTCATTCCCTCTCTTATTATATTACAGTAAATATTCAAATATTAGAAACAACTTGTAAATAAAACAACATAGAAATATTTTATGTTGTGCTAAGTAAATACTTGTGAAAGGTGGTTGTTATTACACATAGAATGCATATATACATACATATGTACATACATACATATATATATATAAATATATATATATATATATATATATATATACATACATATATACATATCGATATATATATATATATATATATATATATATATATATATATATATATATATATATATACATATATATATATATATATATACATATATATATATATATAGAGAGAGAGAGAGAGAGAGTGAGAGAGAGAGACGGATAACTTGCAAGATAGATAGATAAATAGATAGATAGATACATATACATGTATACATGTATATATACATACACACACACATATATATATATATATGTGTATACATATATATGTATATATACATATATATAGTGGCAGACTATCCAGGTTGCCAGGTTGCCCAATGGCAAGTGGGTCCCAGGGGGCCAACGGTAGCATTGCAAGGGCCCACTGTAACATTTTAGGAGATAATGCTTTGCTTTCAAGAAATACCTGAAATCTAAGAGAAAGAATAAAAAAAATGTTTAAATAAATAAAACAATGAAGCAAAGCATTTGGTCAACCAATTCCCCAGGGAATTACTAGAAACCAAAATATACGATAGTGCAAATAGCAATCATTATAAGTTTGAATCTAACTGACATGCAAAAACATATATATAGGAATAAGGTAAGACCAAATCATAGTAGATTCAAATATCACAGAGACAAAGAGAGTGAGGGGGGGGGGATAAGGGGGGATAGAAATGAAACACGGATTACAAGTTACAATGTAATCTAGACAGATGAGAAAAAAACGGGGCAGCCAAATGATTTAGAAGTCGACCTTAAGTAGGAGCAATAACATTAAGAAAGACATGAATGACACCACAACACTTTGTTTTGAACATTTTGAAAGTAGGTTTATAAGTATGAATTTTCTTAAGATTTTCGAAGTTTTCTCTGAGGCCTAGCGGTAGGTACAGGAGATGGTGGTGATCCTGTCTTTGGATTCAATCCTGGTCAAGAGGTACATGTAAACTTTTTCAGTTTTTATTTTACAACCCATAGAAAAAAACTGAAAAGGTTTACCAGGAACCCTTCTCCCGGCCAGGATCACCACCGTCTATGATTCCTTCAACTAGGCCACCGAGACAGCTACAGAAGTATAATGAAAATTGATAATTATAAAACTACTTTCAAAATCAAAGTTAAAAAGATATGGTGTCGTTCGTGGCTTTCCTAGAGCTATTAGTAATATTTAGGGTCGACCTGTCAGTCATCTGGCTCTTTGGTAACAACCTTATTATTCCTATGTGTGTTTAACTGTTGAATTAATTTAATTTGATTATTTTAGCAAACAAATAATCTATCTAAGGCGGGTAAAATTCCCGAGATCCATGGACGAGTTCTCTCCAGCGGTCTCTGTCCCTCATTATCGCTGCCATATCCTGCATCTCCAACAGACCAGTGTCTGTCCTTAGGGCATCAACATATGTTAACCTTGGTCTTCCTCTTCTAGTGTGTCCATGTAGGGGCTCCCAAATAATATATGTATATAAATATATATATATACTTATATATAAATAATATATCTATATTATAATAATAATATATGTATATAAATATATATATATACTTATATATATATATATATATATATATATATATATATATATATATATATATATATATATATATATATATATAAATATATATATATATATATTGTTATACTTTCGGAGGGTCATGTTGCCAATAAGAAACAGACGCACCAGTTGCTTTCACTTCAATTTATTATAGTAAATTTATAAATTTAGGAATTTATAAATTTTTATAAACTTCCGGTTGGTTGGTTGGTTCCACAACCAGATGATTGTTTATATATTGTCATAGTTCTTTCGTCACACATTCTGTGACCTCTTCAGAATCTTGCTAAACAAATTCAGAAACGAAATATATATATATATATATATATATATATATATATATAATTCTAATCATTCTAAGCTTGAATCTGACATGCAAAAACATATATATATGAATAAAGTAAGAATCTCTCATGGGATCTGCACAGCAGAACGTCTTCAGAA
>OZ024751.1:39692201-39697201 GCA_964016885.1 Eledone cirrhosa
GCGAGCCAATTTTCCGGCGCGTACAAACATATATAACAACACATATAATCGTAAACAGCTTCTATAAAAATATATATTTCATTATATATTTCTACGAACATCAGCTATATTAATCGCCAGTAAGGGAAACCATTCAAATCTACAACTTTTTAAAACTGTCTGAAATCGTTTCCAGTTTAATATTGACTATTTTTTCATTAGCCTCAGGAGGTTGAAAATAATAAAGTTGAAGAAATTACTAAGATTTAAATGCAAAGTGAAACAAGATGAAATTGTATATGGCGATTTGTGTCTCTTGGGGGTTACGGAAAAAGTTTCTTTTGAAAGTTGTTTATAAACTAACCTAAGAGGAAGCAAGGAGTATGTGTATGTTTAATACTTTAGTATGTCAAGTAAGCATGGATGCACACACAAGTTACTCAGCTCATTGACTTAAATGAATGGCTGTTTTACATTTCATTTTCGCATGACTAGTTCTTGTTTATCTTAACTTAACTTAATATCATATATACATATATACATATATATATATATATATATATATATATATATATATATATATATATATATATATATATATATATATATAAATTAATAAAAACAATGAATAAAAACAAAGAAACAGTTTCTTATATTAAAAAATTCATCATTTTGCGATCGTTTCTAGGATATATATGTGTATGTTGGTATGTATATCATATAGATCTATGTAAAAATTTTACAAGCTATCAGAGGGAATATACATACCTACACATATATATGCTGTCTATTTTCTGAAGACACCATATATATGTGTAGGTATGTATATTCCTCTGATAGTTTGTAAAATTTTTACATAGATCAATATGATATACATACCAACACACACATATATATCCTAGAAACGATCGTAAAATGATGAATTTTTTAATATAAGAACTGTTTCTTTGTTTTTATTCATTGTTTTTATTAATTCATCTTGACTCTATTTTCCTGAGATTTTCATCGAAAAAGCTTTTGAATACATCTTTTCATGATATTTGGATTACATTGAGTTCTTCATACGGATTGGACACGACCGTATACTTTGGTAGATTTATCTACATATATATATATATATAAATATATATATATATATATATATATATATATATATATATATATATATATATATATATATATATATATATATATATATATATATATATATATATATATATATATATATATTATAATACAATATAAAAGAAAAGCGAACGCAGATATATAGATATGTGTTCAAATCGTAAGGGACCTTACTCGCTAAAGTGAAAAGAATACTAACTATAGACAATTGGGTTAGTATTCTTTTCACCTTAGCGAATAGGGTCCCTTACGATTTGAACACATATATCTATATATCTGCGTTCGCTTTTCTTTTATATTCTATTATAATATACGGCTCAGAAATATCTCTTTCTTAGAGCTATTTTGTTGTAAGAGACTATTTTGAGTTCCTAACTCAATATATACATTTAATATATATATATATGTATATATATATATGTGTGTGTGTGTATATATATATATATATATATAATATATAAGAACAAAAGATGGTTAAAGGAGTTCCATGTATTTTATTATGCGCATTTCAAAAACAAACATCATCATGCAATAATATTTGTGTTTTCATCAGATAAAACAGGAGGACATGATATGAAGGCTAAAAAACACTTGTGGATAGTGCAGTTTTAAATCAACATATCAGATATAAATCAACAGATATGTTGATTTAAAACTGCACTATCCACAAGTGTTTTTTAGCCTTCATATCATGTCCTCCTGTTTTATCTGATGAAAACACAAATATTATTGCATGATGATGTTTGTTTTTGAAATGCGCATAATAAAATACATGGAACTCCTTTAACCATCTTTTGTTCTTATATATTATATATTATGTATACTCCAGTCCTACAAATTGTAGAGTGCTTCTTATCCGATATCTGCATTGCTTTATTGTACTACAATAAAACTCACCTCCTACATATATATATATATATATATATATATATATATATATATATTCATGTATATATGTATATATATAAATATATATATATATATATATATATATATATATATATATATATATATATATATATATATATATATATATATACATATATATATATATATTTATATATATATATATATATATATATATATATATATATATATATATATACATGATAGCAATTAGCATCAGTGGCACACCTTACACCTCATCTCCACACCCATTTATATACTCTAAAGGTTTTTTTGTTGGGGGGGGGGGGGGGTGAGCTTCATATACAAAAAATTAGAATACAAAGCACCCCCACCCCAATTTTACACATCAAAGTCGGCTGGCGCAAGTAATTGGAATTGAAACGTTAAACATACAGGTATTACATTCTAACCATCCTAAAACTAAAAATCCCAACTGAAGACACAAATATATTGCTACGGCCGTCGTTGGTGCGGCCTCCACTGCAGGGGGCTCAGGGCAATTGTCCACTTTGCCCCCCCCCCTCCTTAAGTCTGGCCCTGCCTCCACTGCAGGAGGCCCAGGGCAATTGTCCACTTTGCCTCCCCCTCTTAAGTCTGACCCTGCCTCCACTGCAGGGGGCCCAGGGCAATTACCAACTTTACTCACCACCCTTAAGTCTGGCCCTGTCTCCACTGCAGGAGGCCCACTTTGCCCCCCCCCCCCCCCCCCTTAAGTCTGGCCCTGTCTCCACTGCAGGAGGCCCACTTTGCCCCCCCCCCTTAAGTTTGGCCTTGTATACAGTTTCAAAATGTTGATGTCAATGTGCATGTGTTTATGTATATGAATATATGTGTGCGTTTGTATTTATGTGTGCATGTGTGTTTATGTATTTGTAACCTACACATGTGCATATATGCATTTCTTTGATATGCGATAATGAAAAGTCCGGTGTATAAATGTTTGCAATTGTATGTTTGTGTATATCTGAACGTATGTGTGTGTGTGTGTGTGTGTGTGAGTGTGTGTGCGTGTGTGTGTCCGTGTGTGTGTGTCTGTGTGTGTGTGTGTCTGTGTCTGTGTCTGTGTGTGTGTATGTGTGTGTGTGTGTGTGTGTGTGTGTGTGTGTGTGTGTGTGTGTGTGTGTGTGTGTGTGTGTGTGTGTGTGTGTGTTAGAATATGTTGGTTTGTTAGTGTAAATGTGTATTTGCGTGTATGTACTAATGTGATTACGTCTGTGTGTTCGTGTATATGAGTATATTAGTGTGTGTTTGTTGGTGTAAGTATGTCTACTAAGAGTGTTACTACAAATAAGAGTGCTTGCATGAGTTAGTGTATTAACGTGCGTGTTTCTTAGTGTGTATGTATGTATATTAATCTGTCTCTATGTTGTTTGCTATGCGTATGTGTTTTAGTATGTCTTAGTGTGTGTTCGTCTTTGTGTCAGTTTAATGTAAATTTATCTTACATGAAGGCTGTTTCGTGGTTTTATGCATAAAAGAGTTTTTCTATGAAATATGTCTAACAGGTGAAGGTTATATTATAAAAGCATATTTAGTGAATGGAACTGTGATAAACTTCATTATCTCACTAACTTGAAAATTTCCAGTGTGCTTAAAAGACGACTTCCTGTTGTATAATGAAAGGGCACTGATAAGACAGAATAGGAATTTCTAGCCATTCTACGAGAGGAACGAAAACGATAACAAGAACGAAAATTAATCTATGAAATCGACTTAAAGTCCCTTGAAATGTAATGCCCCAGTATGGCCGTATTTTAATGAGTGAAACAGTGTATATGGTGGCATGACATCACAACCAAGTAGTATCTGGGTCAGGTCAACTAAGTGGAACTTTGGGCAAGTGAAACTAATCAAGAATTTTGGTGTTTGGAATATAACTTAACAAAGGTTCTTGCATGAAATAATTGTTTATACTTTTGGCACAAGGCCAGCAATTACGCAGTGCATTACTGGTACTTTATTTTATCGACCCCGTAAGGATGAAAGGCAAAGTTAACCTCGACGGGATTTGAACTCGGACTGTAAAGGGACGTAAATATGCTGGAAAGCATGGCGTCTGACCCTCTACCAATACTGCCAATGGAATTTTAGTTGCTTTTTTTTATACCTGCCTATGATTTTCAAACAATCTTGAAAATAATGGAGAATTTAATAATATAACATTCTCATTATTAAGCTAGTGTTTCTCAGCAAGAATAATTATGATGGAACCAACATAGCGGATACGTTAATACATTCGTGAATTTTAAATCGAATAATAATAATTGTTTCTACTTTTGGCACAAGGCCAGCAATTATTCCAGTGCATTACTGGTACTTTATTTTATTGACCCCGTAAGGAAGAAAGGCGAAGTTCCTCGGCTGGATTTGAACCAGAACGTAAAGGGCCATAAATCTATGCTGTAAAGCATGGTGTCTGACGCTCTACCGATGCTGCCAATTCACCGCCCTATAATAATATTATAGTAACATTGGTGGATTGGCAGTATCGGTAGAGGGTCGGACGCCATGCTTTGCAGCAAAGAGTTACGGCCCTTTATGATCTGAGTTCAAATCCCGCCGTGGTTTACTTTGCCTTTCATCCTTACGGGGTCGATAAAATAAAGTATCAGTAATACACTGGGTAATTGCTGGCCTTGTGCCAAAAGTAGAAACAATTATTATCATTCGATATAAAACTTACGAATGCATGATGGAAGGTTTTTAGGTAAATATAAATGTTTTAACACGGTTTTGCATCATAACACCAAGGGCAACTTCAAGAGGTTTGCTTTCAAAAGGGAAAGGTCAAAGCATATAGAATTTGACGCATTTGGTATAAATTGGTTTCATATTTTTTGAAAATATCCACTGCACTCCCTTCGTGTGAAAAGGGGATTTATAGGCTTCAGTTGTTGCTGTTGTTGTTAGTGCTGTTGTTGTTGCTGTTGATATTGTCGTTGTTTCTGTTTGATACTTTTGTTGCTGTTGTTGTTGCTTGTGCTGGC
>OZ024751.1:39706277-39713777 GCA_964016885.1 Eledone cirrhosa
ACTATCATTGTCTTGTATGTGTCAGCAATCGAAAATATCTCACATCATATTAGGTACAAAACAAAAAGAAATGAAAGATGAATGATGTGTAGAATCGATAGAAATACGGTCAGTTAAAATACCTTCTAGCGGTATTTGTTGTCTCTCTTTAAATTCTGGTTTCAAATTTTATCGATGTCAGCTTTACAATTTACTGCGATCTCTATAAAATAAGCTTCAATTTTGGTACTAGAATCGCATACTTCGATTACGCCCATTCTCTAAAATGTGCATTTCTATGTAACAAGAAGACCTACAACCGACCAGCTCTCCTGGAAGTTTCTTACCACCTTCTATCAGTAATTACCTATTTCTCTGAATAAGTTTATTGGATGCAGTATAAATGTAACCCTAAATATTGCCTGTTAAATCGTTCACCTCAATACATCTATCATACATTTAACAGATGTATATCCATTATCTACAAGCAATGATACAACAAATCTTTTTTTTAATGTTTTTCATAGAAAATTACTTGCTATAGGATAAATCTGGTGCAGTTTCTTTTCTGGGTGGTCTTAGAAACTGGAACTGTAAACAATTTTAATCTTATAAAATAATCATAAGCTAAAGTTCAAAGTACCAAAAATGGTAATGAAACAATCGTGTCACTTAATTGAAGACGATATATAAGTAAATTAATTAAAGTTATTATATTTACTAACATAAAGTGACACAGTTTTCTTCATAACAAAGTGAGACAGAATAGGAATGTATTTTGTGTGGTACAGCATGTTGTTTTTACTGTCCTATCTGCACATAAAACGTCCTATTTTTCCTGCAACTTAGCAAAGCATCTAGGGATGCAGTGCATATTAAACATCATGTGAGCTGCAATACCCCCCACATGCTTTAAATTCACAAGCACACAGAGATAAAAAGGCGTCCGTGTGTAGTGATGTATTTACTTATCACGGCGTCCTTGAAGCTAACCAAGGGAAAATGTTGACACAACACTTAAACTGTTCTGCTGAATTTAAAATATGATAACAAGACTCAACAACTTTATTTTGCTCCTGGGGTTTGTCATTGGGATATAAAAACAAGGTTGAGACCAGCACAGTCAGTACACGCTTTACGTATTTAAAGAACTTGTTTATCTCAAAAAAATCCTTGCTATTTAAACTAAATTTCAACTAAGTTCAAAAATCCAAAATGCAAAATGTAAAAGACGCAAAAAAAAGCAATTTGCAAGTTATTAAGTATTAATCTTTCCGATTGTCATCCATCTTTCAAGATGACAATTGATGTTATATTTGGCGTGTGAGGGAGGTGTGAGGGTGTGATGGTGGTGTGATGGTGGTGTGTGGTGTGTGATGGTGGTGTGTGGTGTGTGATGGCGTGTGAGGGTGTGATGGTGGTGTGTGGTGTGTGAAGGCGTGTGTGTTTGTGTTGGTGTGTGGCACGTGTGTGGGTGTGTATATGTGTGTGGGCGTGTTTGTATTGGTGTTTCGGAGATGTGTGGGTGTGTCGTTTGGGTGTGTTTATGTATGTGTATATGTTTATGTGCGTGCATATACATATGAAGAACATACATGTGTGTGTATGTGTTTATGTACGTTTACATACATATGAAGTATATATATATGTGTGTGTTTATATGTTTATGTGTGTTCATATATATATGAAGTATATATATGTGTGTGTGTGTATGTGTTTATGTGCGTATATATACATATGAAGTATATATATAAGATATATATATATATATGTGGTGTTTCCAACACAGACACACACACACACACACTAGTTGACTTCAACCGAATGAAATATTACTAGCATTATATATATATATGTATATACATATATATATATATGTGTATATATAAGTGTGTGTGTGTGTGTGTGTGTGAGAGAGAGAGAAAGAGAGAGAGAGAGAGAAAGAGCACGTATGTATATGTTTATATGTATAGTGCTAATAGCTTCGTGTGAACTTGAAATATTGTCTCAAATCATTCGGAAACAATAAGCAATATTTATTTCGAAAATAAGACGTATTGAAGATAGAAGATACACTGTCAAATATTTAAATTACACACACACAAACAGACACACACACACATACACCCCCCACACATACACACATATATCTATCTGTCTATCTATCTATCTATCTATCTTGATAGAGTAAGACACGCTTCGCATCGGCTCCGCTATTCCATCGGGATTTACCCTTACTATTGTAAGTACCGGATAAATTTTTTAGTGCAACACATTTGGAACACTAACCCCTGTTATTTAGGGAAACATTTTTGCATTTACCCCCTTTTTAGGGGGTAAAATAAATATCTATTTTTGCCGAAAAATTTCTTTCTTGGCAGCATGGCGGAAAAGATGGCAGACATGTCTGCCATTAGCTCTGCCACGCCCCCCAAGTCTGAAGAACAAAAAATAATTACAACAAAATTAGACATTGAAACAAACAAACAAAATGAAAAAACAAATGTTAAGGAAAATGAGCAAACAGAAAACAAACAAACAGAAAATAATACAAATAACGACAGGGCAACTTTCGCCCAGAAAACAAAGCAATCCATTACATACACACCAATTGACCTAACTGCCGCCAGAGAAAAACTGGCCGAAGCAAAGAAACATATTGTTTTGGGGGAGAACGGAATGTTTTCCATTAACTCCCCCCCAGAATTCAAGAAAGCCAGAGCAGAAAACACAGTTATATACAGAACTATACTGAACCAGACAAGAAAGCCAGCACAGCCCAGCCAAATGGAAATAGAGTTAGTCCTAAAAGACTATATGAAGAATATTCTCTTCATACGAAAGGACCGACTCTATGGCAGCATTTCGGTCCTAACAAGAGACAAAGAAACGGCGGAGAAGCTTTCCCTAAGCCCACTCTCGTCGACAACATATAGCTTCTATCCCTCCTACATGGGTAGAAGAACACAGAGAGTAAAAGTAAAAACAATGCTGCCCACAATGGACTGCTGGTGGGCTATTGCTGGCTTCATTGATATGGGCGAAGACACTATGCTGTCAATGGGGAAGGCAACTGGAGATGCGTTCCTGGGAATGGGCCTCGACATACTAGTCCAAATGAGGCCCGAAAGAATAGCACAAATCCCGGATCGCATCTGGCTGGATGACCTTACCCCAATAGACATAATTGTAGAGGGGAGAAGACCAGCATGCTATTTATGCATGGAAAGGGGACACGTTAAGGCTAACTGCCCGAAACGTATCCCCCAAAAAGGACTATTGCCCACACCCACCACAAACAGTACACCAGCACCACCCACCTCCAAAAATACACTAATACCACACACAGCAAACAAAATACAGACACCACCAACCACAAACACAACACAAACATCACCACCACCAGCACCAAACACAAGCACGACACAAAAATCACCACCACCAACCACAACACAAACATCACCACCACCATCACCAACCACAAGCACGACACAAACATTACCACCACCACCACCACAAAACCCATTCCAAACAAATAATAAAAAAAACAGTAACAAATCTACCCCTCCCGCAAAAAAAAACAACCACACAACACGTCCCTCCCACCTAGCGCTGAAGAGTTTCCCCCAACTTCTGAAGAAGAAGGAGGAGAAGCCTTCAGACAAGTTAAAAGAAAAAAAAGAAAACACACACCCAGCACACCACAAATAACCCACACACAAACACCAACTCCAATCAAAAACACCCCACCCTCAACAAACAAAAATAAATCTGCGCCTCCCCTCTCCGAAACATTGACAGCATCACAAAAAAAGACGTTGCAATACACATATATAAATAAAGAAAACAAAAAACTGGTTAAATTAATAAACAATAACCCTATGGTGCAGACCGAAGGGCCAAACTTTATCTCAACAGAGAACTTCACCCATTTAAAAATGATAAAGGTCCCTCTGGACCTTTATCGTTCCTTAAAAGAACAATTTAGACGGGACGTGAGCCCCCCCTGTTTAAAACCGTTGAATCGCGTCCTCTTGAAAGATTTCCCCATAACCGCCCCTCTCCCTGACACAACTCCAAATACCCCAACCCCACCACACACGTGTACCCCCACACCACCACAAAACATCCCTCCACCCAACACACCTGATGCCATGGAAATTACGCAACCCGGAGAGGTAAGTGCTTTTCTTTCTTCACTTTCAACACCAAAATAGATCAATTGAGAGTTGGCTGTTTGAACGCGCGTGGCCTGAGCTCAGCTTGGAAGCAAGCAAAGCTTCTAAGTGACCTCAGGTCACAAAGTATAGATGTGATGGTTGTTTGCGAGAGTCGGATCAGCAGCGTGAGACAGCTGGCGCCCGCCTTCGATGACTTTGAGATGCACGCATCTCTCTGTCAACCCGGAGGCGGGGGGCGGAGTTGCCGTACTGCTGGATAAACGTCTGACTCTCGACGTACAGATTGTTCACTCGGACCCGGGGGGTCGATTACTGGTGCTGGACGTCGGAGGTGGTGAAGGCGGGGCTTTCAGACTGGTCGGTCTTTATGCTCCCTTCGGGGCGGAAAGAGCCGACTTCTTCCAACGTCTGGAGACTTTTCTAGGAACGTCGCGTTCCCTGCTTTTAGTGGGGGACTGGAATGGAATCCTAGATGCGCGTTGGGACTATGCAGGGGCATGTCCCGATAGAGGGGGGTGTAGCAGCCTCAAGGGGTTACTCGATCGATTCGACCTGGTCGATAGATTTCGACTAGATTGTCCAACTGCGCCAACCTGGACCTGGGCAAACCGCAGTGGACAATCTAGATCGTACCTAGATAGGTTTTTGGTTAGGAGTAAGGATAGCGACGTATTTAGTTGTCCAGAACTGATCATGGTTGGCTATTCAGATCACAAATTAGTGACCTGCGTGGTCAACCTTGATAGAACGCATAGACAGGGTCCCGGTTACTGGAAGATGAACTTGTCCTTACCGACAAAGAAAGATTACAGAAACCGGATTAGTAGCTTAGTTAAGATGCGGTTGACGGGAGCGATCGTCAACAGTAGGTGGTGGATATCTCTAAAGAGAGAGATTAGAGTAAGTTCGATAGGTTACAGTAAGGAACTAGCGGCGAATAGAAATAGGAGGGAAAGGGAGTTAACAGATAAACTAGAAGAGGCGATTAGGAGCGGAGACGTAGCCAGAGTGTTAGCGACGAGAACGGCATTGAGCCAGTTCTTTGACGCGAAGCACGAAGGCTGCGTTGTCCGAAGTAAAATACGTGCTTTAGGAAACGAGGGGACCAAAGCTGTTAGCTGGGCCCGCGTGACAGAAGCCAAGAGTGGGATTAAATCCACCATTCGGTCTTTGCGAGACCAGGATGGACGGGTGATCCTTGAACCTGAGCGAATGTGCGAGACCTTTCAAAGGCACTTTGCTCGACTGTTCGGAGGTGGCGGGGGGCCGGATGGGGATGTGGACTTCGGTCCATACCTCGACGGTCTACCGCGTCTTTCGAGCGGCGAAGCGGAGTGCTGCGAAGGGCCAATCACAGCCACTGAAATCGGGGAAGCGCTCAGCCAATGCAGCAGACGCAAATCCCCGGGTCTCGATGGTCTACCATACGAACTTTATTTAGCTATGCCGGTCTTGTTCTCCGAACTCCTCGAGGCTGTCTATTGCAACTGGCAACAGAACGGGAGAATTCCCTGTTCTGTGACCAAGGGCGTGGTCACGCTAGTGAGGAAGGACGAGAGCAAGGGGGACGACTTAAGTAACTTTAGGCCCATAACTCTGCTGAATGCAGAGTTACAGATTTTGGCCAAGGTGTTGGCGAAGAGGTTGGCGCTTGTGGTGGGTGGTTTGGTGGGAGACGCGCAGACATGCGCTATCCCGTCCAGGTCCATTCACGACAACCTCCACCTCATGCGATACATCATAGAGAGGGTTGGCTACGAACCCGGCTTTGGTGGGGCCCTGATCAACTTGGATCAATCTAAGGCGTTCGATAGGGTCGACCATGGTTACCTGGATGCGGTGCTAGCGGCGGCGGGCTTCGGACCCGTTTTCAGGGGCTGGATTTCTGCCATGCACAGTGGCAACATCTACTCTAGGATTAAAGTAAACGGCTACCTCTCGGAGCCGTTTCAAATCACCCGATCCATCAGACAGGGGTGCCCCCTCTCCTCCCTTCTGTACGTATTGACTCTCGAGCCACTGCTGCGGAAGTTGGAGTTGCTGCGGGGCATACCCCTGGAACCGGGATTGCACAAAGCGGTCTCGGCCTATGCCGACGACGTAACAGTAATGGTGGCGGACGCCTCGGAAATCGGGGCGATCGCCACCCTACTGGAGGAATACGAAAGGCTGACGGGGGCTAAGCTGAACCAGGACAAGTCAGTCGGTTTGCAACTCGGAACGTGGAGGGGCAAACCGATGCCGTTAGACGGTGTCGTCGGGCGGTGGACGGAGGGCCCGGTGAAGCTGCTCGGGGTCTGGTTCGGACCGGACCTCCAGGTGGAGAAGAATTGGGGCGAGGTGACGAGCAGGGTGTTTGCGCTGACCCAGAAGTGGGCCAAGTGCAAACTATCACTGAAAGGTCGGGCGGAGGTGACGAACGCTTACATAGCGTCCGTCATCTACTACCGCCTGACCGTCGTGCCTTGCCCCAAGGAAAAGCTCACCATCATGGAACGCATGCTCTTCCAGTTCCTCTGGAAGAAGCGGCCTCCTATGGTGAGGAGATCCATCTGCTGCCAGCACCCTTCGAAAGGAGGGCTGGGTATGCCGTGGCTGTTGATGCGTAGGCACGCATTGAGGCTACGGCATCTACAGGTATTCCTCAACGGTCAGCCGGTGTGGGCCCCGTTTGTGAGGCGAGCCTTCCCACAGCTCGTCTCGCTCACCGAACTGCAATCCTGGGTGAAGCAAAGACCGAGAAAACTGGGCAACTGGCACACTGAGTGTGCCCAGGCGCTCACGGCTATCTGGCAAGCGGACCCGACTGTCAGTGGAGAATCCACCTCGACATTCTATAGAGGGTTGGTGGCTAGCAGGGGCGACGACACCCTTGGAGAGTCGCTAGGCATGGAGGAGGACGAACTGGCCAGCCTGTTCGGTAGAACTTTCGGCCCGGGACCCATGGACAACTTCCAGAGGTCCCTAGCCTGGCAGTGTTACCGGGGGGCTCTGCCCGTTCGGGAAAAGCTCTACAGACACGGGCGCCCGGGAAGGGATCCCGCGAAAAAGATCTGTCCCAGATGCGTGCGCGACGAGGAAACCGTTGCGCATGCACTGGTACACTGCCCGGGCGTTGCCGATCTGTGGGGCTACGTCGAACGACTGCTGTCGCGTGTGGCGCCGATTCGATTAACCGCCGAGTCTGTGGTGAACATCAAGCCACCTCCTCCCTTCAGAAATGAAGCAGAGGCGGTCTTTCTGTGCGTAATAGCCATGATGAAAGAGGTTGTGTGGTGGACGCGCCTGAAAGGTCTGAGGTCGGGTGACTTTCTCTCCGGCCATCACCTGGTTTACTTCT
>OZ024751.1:39718777-39731277 GCA_964016885.1 Eledone cirrhosa
GAGGAAGACCAAGGTTAGCATATGTTGATGCCCTAAGGACAGACACTGGTACCTTGGAGTCGCAGGACATGGCGCCGATGATGAGGGACAGAGAACTCGTCCATGGATCTCGGGAATTTTACCCGCCCTAGATATATATATATATATATATATATATATATAATAATAATAATAATAAATGTGAAGACTAAAATCCAAAGAGGGCTCGATAAGGATAAGTATATATCAAATATATAAGAACCGTAGAGCAAAAATTTATTAAAATAACAGATTAAAGTTTAAGCAAAGAATCGCTGCTTTCACCCTTAACGGGATCTTTTGATACTCGATTCTTTGCGGCGATTCTTTGCTTAAACTATAATCTGTTATTTTAATAAAAAATATATATATATATATATATATATATATATATGTGTGTGTGTGTGTGTGTGTGTGTGTGTGTGTGTGTGTGGATATATGAGTATATATGTGTGTATATATATATATGTATATATGTATTTATATATATAAATAAATATATATATATATATATATATATATATATATATATATATATATATATATATATATATATATATATATATATATATATATATATATATAGTTTTAATATAGATGAGATTCTACAGGACTAGAACTTTTTCATTCTTTAGAAATCATCAGGAATCTCTGAGATTCCTGATGATTTCTAAAAATGAAACAGTACTAGTCCTGTAGAATCTCATCTATATTAAAACCTTTATACTCTGCAATGTATTGAGCACCTTACTTACTGTGGTTACCTCCGATTCAACCGTGAATAACGTATATATATATATATATATATATATATATATATATACTAGACATGAAAAATGCGCAAGCTCAAAAGTGCCACAGAATGTTATAATAAACCTTCAAAAGTGTGGGACTAGAGTTGTTGCTAAAAAATATTGTAATCATTATATATCGTACATTCTGTGGCATCCTTTATAAAAATAGCTTAAACCAACGAAGCCTTTATTTTTACGCTATTTCACTTAGTTAATTCTTAGAGTGTAACATATAAAAATATGATTTACAACTATAAAATAAATTAATTAATATAATAACAGAGCTGCGGAGCTGAAATTTAGGAAATAAGGGAATATCGGATCCTGAGTTGGAGCCAGTCAATTTTTGGCCCACTCCGCAGCCCTGTATAATACATTTCATATTAAAGTTATTAATAAACCTATTTTACACTGCATGCAAATTACCATGAGATATTGATATTAGATATAAGATACAGCGCAATATCTACAGCTGTAAAAGTACGAAAGCGAAGTAATAATAAGTGGCTTAAGGTAATTCCAATATGAAAGTTTGTAGTGATAAAAATTTGATAATGCAATACGATTGTTAATATTATAGTTCTATGAAAATGTTACAATAGATAACTAAATTATTTTACTATTAGTATATTTAAGAAATTATCATTATAGATTTGATCGTTCATATAAGCATCATATTAATTTTCAACACAATTATTTTGTTACTATGAGTATATGATAATAATATTACGTAATTATTTATAGCTGTTATTACATTAAACATAGATGTATTTATTTTTATATGTTACACTCTAAGAATTAACTAAGTGAAATAGCGTAAAAATAAAGGCTTCGTTGGTTTAAGCTATTTTTATAAAGGATGCCACAGAATGTACGATATATAATGATTACAATATTTTTTAGCAACAACTCTAGTCCCACACTTTTGAAGGTTTATTATAACATTCTGTGGCACTTTTGAGCTTGCGCATTTTTCATGTCTAGTTTAATATTTTTTTAAGGCAACGCTTGTAATAACTCTAGTTAAACAGGATATATATTAATAATAAATTATCGTTGTAATGTAATTAGATTATGTAATTGTTATTATAAATTATCTTATAAATATTAGTGTAAGATGTATAAAAATATTTTCAGACTTTTAATATAAACAACTACAAAAAACAATCAATATTAAATCAATATATTATACATAATAGAAAACATAAAATAAACAATACAAAAACAAAATATTTACATACAATTGCAATTATCAGTGTATATACATTTTCTTTATATTCCCTGAGCAAATTAATAAGATTTGTTTTTATTGTACATAATATGATGACTTGTTGGAGTGTATTAAAAGATAGCAACAATTTGTGATTAAATTGTTATCTTAAGCAACTCACTTTTTAATAGTTGTTGGCTGAGCGAAATTGTAAAAGCCTATGAGCAAATATAAAAAAAAATACACAAACAACATTTCCTTGTGTTATTACAACATTAGATAAAATAATTGAGCAATGTCGTTATATTTTGCTCTTATTGCACATTAATAGTGTTTCTATTTTTCGGCACAAATCCATTACGGCAGTCCATTACTGGTACTTTATTTTATCGAATTAGTAAGTATGAAAGTCGAAGTTAACCTCGGCAGGATTTGAACTTAGAATGCAAAGGACCATAACAATACTGCAAAGCATGGTGTCTGACGCTCTACCAATACTTGTGTTGAGCTGGTCATTAATTTATGGTGGTCGTGCGTGGAGTAGAGCAATCGCTAGTTGAAATATTATGAACAAAACATTTTTATTTGCCGAAGAACATATTTTCAATACTGTTTGTGAATGTGACGAAGGAAATACATTCTGATATGGAACAGTGTACAAAGTGTGTCTGTGAATAACATAATGTTACCTCATGTTGTTGTCAAGACATAATGGATTTCGTATATCCAGTTAGAAGATGAAACCTAGCCATCTCGGATTAGTTATATTTCATGCCATGTGTAAACGTGTTTGAGGATAGCAAAATATGCGTGTTTCTTGTCTGGAAACTTTCTGCTAAACTGATTGGTTTCGTTTTTGGCACTATACAATACTCATCCAACAGATAGCTGTATTGGATCCTTGATTGGTTAATATTTAGGTGAGGGTGCTTGATGCAGAGTTAGTGCAAAATGGATCAATGAGTGTAATAATAATAATGATAATAATAATGAAAATATTGTGTACAATGCTGAGGTGCACTACAACTCATCAAAAGTGCATATATAATACATAGGGTAATATAAAAACGTCAGGAAAAAAGAACAGTGCATGAGTCATGATATACACATATGTGCATGTGTATGGAAGGGGGACATCAGGTGTAGTTTTGGTGTATTTCGGAATGTATGATGGTTTTAAAGGATGCAGTGTGTCATCAGCTAACAACTGATGCAGGAAGTTTGTTCCATCCTTCAGCAACTCTGAGAATGAAGAAATATTTCCTAAAGTCATGGGAGCTGTGTTGTTTTCTGACTTTGTAGGCATGTCCACGTGTTAGACACATGGAGATCAAAAAGGTGTTCGGGGTTGTTGTTGGTCGGATGGTTAATAACTTTGTGGGTGTTTACCAAGTCCATTGCCAGAGGGAAGCAAAATATTCAGGGTATGGTAGGTGTCTGATGGAGGGTATGCGCTTGGTTGCATGTCTCTGAACAGTTTCCAGGAGGTCAATGTTCTGAGCAAGATAGGGGTTCCAGACTGATGACGCGAACTCCAAGTGTATTCGTACCATAGATGTATACAGCTTTAAATAGATGGCTGGAGAGTAGCTAATGAAGGTCTTGCTGATTGATGCCAAGTCAATCTTAATAAATTGACTGATTTATCTGTTCACTACTGCTAATCCACCGCTGTTTGTACAATTTTTTAGATAATGTCAATTTGAGCTTGAATCATTGGCGTAATGAAATTTGAAAAGATTATAAGCAAATCTTTTTTAAAATACACAGACAACATTTAACTGTATCGTTGCAACATTAGATCTAATAATTGTTTCTACTTTAGGCACAAGGCCAGCAATTACCCAGTGCATTACTGGTACTTTATTTTATCTACCCCGTAAGGATGAAAGGCAAAGTCAACCTCGGCAGGATTTGAACTCAGATCGTAAAGGGACGTAACTATGCTGGAAAGCATGGCATCCGACCCTCTACCAATACTGCCAAAATAATGGAGCAACATTTGTGCAGAATTATTGTTTGTGCAATAAGATATTTGCAGATCTGTACTTGGTCTGCTCTTTAGCCAACTCGGTACGTTTAGAAGCTCTACGCTCGGCTTGCTTTTGAGATATAATAGCTGAATTTGCAGATCTATACTTGGCCTGCTTGTTTGCCAACTCATACCGTTTTGAACATCTATACTTGGCCTGTTTTTGTGTTAATTTAGCAAAATTCACAGCTCTATAATCGGCCTGTTTTTGTCTCAACTTCTCCCGATTCCGCATCCGGTAAGCTGCTTTCACATCCAATTTAATACGCCCATCTAGATTATTAGCACAGGAATGTGAACAAGCTTGTGGGACCGCATCATTGTAAGTATATGAACTGCCTGCAACATCAAGACCCAATTCACAAGTGCAGCGTTGCTCATTCACATCGGCAGTGGGGACACCAAAATCAGTGACAGGTCTCGATTCACTCGCGAGATACATCACAGCTACACTATATATTTAAACATATATACAGTGATACCTCGCTACTTGGCGGTTCAACTATCGCGGATTCACGATTTCGCGCAGTTTTAGAATATATATATGAACACCTAAAATTTTTCATTAAATCCATTAAAATATTAATAATAAACACAGTTCTAATCATACGCTATATATATATATATATATATAAATATAAGTAATTAATACCGTATAAATGGTACAAAGACTGTTTATGTAAAATGTATTTCTCAACAGAGTATTGAATACTTAGGAGAAATTCAAAACGAAGAGTGATAAAATTTCAAGCAAAGAGTTTAATTAGGTAATGACTTACAAATTTGTTTCAGTATATAGACAAAGCCTGAAGCGCTAATTATAATAATTAGTTAATAATATTACAAAATATATTAATATTATATTAAATATATACTGAAACAAATTTGTAAGTCATTACCTAATTAAACTCTTTGCTTGAAATGTTATCATTCTTCGTTTATATATATATATATATATATATAGAGAGAGAGAGAGAGAGAGAGAGAGAGAGAGAGAGAGAGAGAGAGAGAGATTTATCTAGTCCTTCGCTCAAGATTAATCTATAAGTTTAGATGTCTGCCTTCGTTTAAGTAAATATTACAGTAAGATTTTTTAATATAAACAACTACAAAAAACAATTAATATTAAAACGAAAAAATTATCAATGATAAAAGAAGCGGATGCAACTTTTTTTTTTATAAAGTTATATTCCTGTTTCTTTAAAGAACATTTCATTTTTGTTCTATTGTAGGCGAAATAATGCAATGGTTTAATAGGGAAGATATAACTTACCAATTATGTCTCTAACCGTGTAACGCTTTTTAAGTAGATAACTACAATTGAAAATACTAAAGAAATGGAACCAACAGTTCAATTTGAAAGTCGTCTACTTATAGTGACAGTGTATTACTGGTACTTTATTTTATCGACCCCGTAACGATGAAATGCAAATGCTTAAAATTTAAATTGCCTTAATTCTATCGTCTGCTGTTTCATTAAAGGGAGATTCTCGTCTGTATTTAATTCTATCGTCTACTGTTCCACTAAACAGATATACCTCCATTATCGTCTCTATTTATACATTTTAACTTATAACTTATACACATTTGATTTGAAATATTTTATCTAGTCCCCCCTCTCAATATTATGATGATTTCTTTCGAATGAAACAGTTCTAGTCCTGTAGAAGCCATTTATATATATATAATTGAACTGAGTTAAAAATTCACAATATTTATAATTAAATAAGCTCATATATATATGTGTGTATTTATCTGTTTATTGTATTATATATAATGTGTGTATATACAGGATGTCCCCCAAAAATATATACACACTTCAACAGCATTCTAATAACTATTGCCTGTACAGGTAATCAAAGTGTCAATCGAATGTTAGTTTCGTGTTTTAACAGTACAAATTTACAATACACACATAAAACCAGTGTATATACATACATGAGTGTGTATACACATACATGAATGTGTATATACAATATATATGTATATATATATATAGACACATATATTCACGGTGCAACGGAACATTAAAATATAGATGCGGGAGGGGGGTGTATATATAGGGGCGCTGGGGATAAAGGAGTGTAAAGCGTGTGTAATTGATATATTGAAGGAGAGGAGCGTGCAGCGATAGAGTAACAAATATATAGAGAGGGGAGAGATGGTATTGAAGGGGAGGAGTGCAAAGCGAAAGAGTAAGAGAGATATATATATAGAGACGGAACAGATAGAGAGAAACAGGCGTAAGTAACAGTGGAAGAGATATATAGAGAGGGGGAAATGTGTTATTGAAGGGGAGGAGTGTAAAGCGAAAGCGTAAGATATATATAGAGAGAGGGGGAATAGTATATATATATATATATATATATATATATATACGTTATTCCGGGTTGAATCGGAGGTAACCACAACCAATCAGAGTAAGTGTTGATATATATATATATATATATATATATATATATATATATATCAACACTTACTCTGATTGGTTGAAAATTAGCCAATGACATACGATCACCACCACCACGGCTATCCCCGAAAAATTTATGAAGATGTTAGGCATATATGTTAGAACACGAAAAGTGAACATTCTGTTGTTTCACACTTTTCGTGTTCTAACAGATATATATATATATATACGATGGTCAGCTAAAAAAGTTTATAGGCTGTCTATTAAGGAGTAATACTAGGGCTGTGAAATCTTATGTGCATTAATTTCAACTCATTTTATTAATAACTGCATTGATTCGTTCCATGGACTATTTTGAAAAATAAACCTCATTTAATAATACTCCATGAGAGTGTCTTGGTCAGCCTATGAACATTTCAGCCGGACCCCGTAGTGTTAAACTTCAAACATTTTCTTAGTGTCTAATTCGATTTCCTTTCTTAACCGTAAATCACCTTTGGCTCAGCTGAAATGACTTAAAGTCTCCTTAATTTAAATAATATTGATTTAGCTTTCATACAAGCCTCAATATTACAGAAAAAAAGATCAATTCAATCATTAAAGATCGATCCTCATATTTGATTGATGGCTATTTTATCAACTCTACAAGAACAAAAACACAAATGTTGACCGCCTGGCATATCTTTTACGAGGACATGAAGATAAGTAAAAGACTATTACACAACCATTGTGTTCAGCGCTCTATCGATTCTGCCATTAACTTTTACATCTTGTTTTATTTTTAACATATCAATGGTTGTTAGCGTACTTGGAATGATAAAAAAGAGTACTTAAAAATATTTGGACCGAATGCATGCAAAGTTATCTCTGTATCAAGAGATACATAAAATAGTGCTGACCGACACTGTCCATGTCCTGAGAAGGGCATTATCAATTTAAATACCTTGCAAGGACATTTGCTGTGGTTTATGGCTTTATGTCATCGTTTCTATGACAATTGATTGTAAAACGTGTTTATTACCGCATTTTGCCTTAAGTGTCAAGGTTAACACTTTGGCAAGACATAGGAGAGAAGCAGAGTTGATAGTGAAGTTTCAACTAATAATAATAATAATAATTATAACAATAATAATAATAATAATAATAATAATAATAGTGGCTTGTCCATTCGACACGAGAGTGCAAGAGTGCAAAAGAAGGAGAGGGAGAAAATTAACCGATACCAGGACTTAAAGTGGGAGGTAAAAAGAATTTGGAACTGCCATGAAGTCAAAGTGGTCCCGATTGTCATAGGCGCACTAGGTACTATCTCAAAAAGTTTCCAGGGATGGTTAAAGAAAATTGGCCCCGCCACGCTTTTTGGAACGCTTCAAAAGGCATGCTTGCTGGGAACAGCAAGAACCCTCCGATACGTCCTGAATATCTGAGGCTGCAGGTAGTGGCTTGATATTCATTTCAACAAACTTTCCAGTTAACTAACATCAATGACTGAGACTCAAAAAACAATAATAATAATAATAATAATAATAATAATAATAATAATAATAATGTACTACCATGTACTACCCATCAAATACATCGAATACAGAGCAAACATATATCAACTGGAAAAAGAAACATCCCGAAAACAGAGGCTATATTGACAGTAACAAACTAGCCAATATACGAAGAAATATTGTAAGAAAAAAGTTACTAACTGATATAGAAATTGATCAGATCAAGCTAGTAGCACAAAGTCAGCGAAGGGAAAATGAAGCATGTGTCAGTGAAAACGAGGTAAACTGTAACACTTCGAATCCCAGAGTTGGGGCGGAATCACTGGCAACAGAACAAATTAAAGAAAGGAGCGAAAAAGTGGAGGGAGTGCATGCTCAGGATGAAACTCCAAATGAAAATAATGAGATCGTAAATGATAAAGAAATGAATGAGAATGAACTTGCCAACTTGAAGGATGAAATTATGATCGAATGGATGAAAATGAAAGAATCTGACATGGGGGAACGAGACACCCTCCCTAAGATCCAGAACTCCAAACAGAACCAAAAGATAATACACAAGACTAACATAATTCTCAAAAACATTATCATCACAAACAAACTAAGCATTACTGACTTAAATCATCTCTATTATGCATCGGCTAAAGTCACCACTCACTTATGTGGAGAGAAGATGAAAAAACAAAGGAATTCCCACAAGAAATCTACTTGGCAAGATAACATCAATCGCCAAATAAACCTTCTCCGATCTGACATAGAAATTTTAACAAACTATAAAGTAGGTGAACATGTTAAACAAACTAAACTTAGAAAATTGAAAAAAAAGTACAGTATAAGATCAACATGTGACATAGACATGCTGATAGAAACAATCAAGCAAAAAGTGTCGGCCAAAGCTGCTCGTATAAGGCGCTTTGAAAAACGATCTAGATTCTATAAGGACAATAATATGTTCAAAAACAACCAAAGAAACTTCTACAGAAAAATTGGTAAGTCAACAATAACTGCTAAATCAATACCACCCAAGGAGGAAGTGCAAGAATTCTGGGAAAAGATCTGGGCCGAAGAAAAAGTTCATAACATACATGCCCCATGGATAGACAGACAAATGAAAGAAACAGCTCACCTTGAAGAACAAACATGGGAAAATATAACAGTTGAACAGCTGCGCTTGGCTCTAAGAAAAACCAGCAAATGGAAATCCCCAGGAAAAGACAAAATACAAAACTTTTGGATAAATGCCTTCACAGAGTCTCATGAGCTGTTAGCCCAACTTTACAATGAAATAGTTAAGGAGCCAGAAAAGATACCATCATGGCTAGTTAACGGCATTACATTCCTGCTACCGAAGAATGATGAGACAAACAATCCCAAAAATTACAGACCGATAACCTGATTGACCACAATGTATAAAATTTTAACATCAGTCCTAACTGAATACACATATGACCACCTGATAACAAATGACCTATTTCCCATTGAGCAGAAAGGGTGTAAACGAGGCTCATATGGCTGTAAGGATCAGCTTCTGGTTAACAAAATGATACTGGAAGATTGTCATAATAGACACAAAAATCTATCGATTGCTTGGATAGATTATAAAAAAGCATTTGATAGTTTGCCACACAGTTGGATTGAAAAATGTTTAGAGATTTTCAAAATATCCCCCGTTATCAGGAGGTTTTTGTCATTCAGTATGAGGACATGGAGAACGACACTCCTTTTGAATAGTGAAACAAAATCACTGGAAGCTGGAGAAGTTAACATTAATTGTGGAATTTTTCAGGGTGACTCTTTATCACCGCTTTTATTCTGCATCGCACTTATACCATTAAGTAAAATGCTCAATGAAACAAAACATGGATATAGAGTCTATGACAAAACCATTAATCACCTGTTCTACATGGATGACCTGAAACTATTTGCAAAAAATGATGAACAATTGCAAGGGCTATTATCCACTGTGAAGCAGTTCAGTGATGACATTAAAATGGAGTTTGGACTGGATAAATGCGCCAAAGCAACGTTCACCAGAGGAAAGCTGCTGAAGAGTTCAGACATTAATCTTGATCGGGGGAACGTGATAAGAGAGCTTGATCAAGAACAAACTTACAAATATCTAGGTGTTTGTGAAGGAGACGGAATCAAGCACTCGACAATGAGGGAAAGGATAAGGAAGGAATGTTACCGCAGAGTCAGAGCAATCTTAAGAACGGAATTGAATGCAAGGAATAGGATCGATGCCATAAACACGCTTGCCATACCAGTAGTAACCTACAGTTACAATATCATCAACTGGTCAAGCACAGAGATCCGTAGGCTCGATACAAAAATCCGAAAATTCTTAACCATGCACAGAATGCATCACCCTAAGGCAGACATAGATAGAATATATCTCCCTAGGAAAGAAGGAGGACGTGGGTTAATCCAGTTAGACATTGCGTTGAAAACTGCAACAATTGGATTATCCACATATCTAAGGGAATCACATGATTGGATGATCAAACTCGTTTTGAAACACGAAAGCACCAAAAGATCATATTCCATTACAAAAGATGCACAAAGATACAGTAATGGACTACAAATTTCAGAAGTCCCATTTACTGCTGAAATGGAAAACACAGAAAAAGCAAAGCAGGTAAAAGTAACTGCAAAGAAAGAACTGCTACAGAAACTGGCTAAGAAATGGCAAGAAAAGCCTCTGTATGGAAAATACCCAGAGCGAGCTAACAATCCTGATGTTGACAAAACTTTAACCCATCAGTGGTTGGCATCCTCTGGACTGAAATCGGAGACTGAAGGACTGATTATATCCGCACAAGATCAGTGTCTGCCAACAAAAAATTACCAAGCCAACATAATAAAAAATGGGTGCAGCCCATTATGCCGTGTATGCAAAAAACAACCAGAGACCATTGACCATATAATTTCAATGTGCAGTCCTATAGCTCCAACCGAATACCTAAACAGGCATGACAGAGCTGCACAATACATACATTGGATAATGTGCAAGCATTTTGACCTGCCCCATCAAAAGAATTGGTGGGAGCATCAACCACCTCCCATACTTGAAAAAGATCACATCTCAATCTTGTGGAACTTTAGCATCCAAACAGACCGAAAAATAGATGCAAATAGACCTGATATAATATTGAAGGACTTTCAAAGGAGGGTATGCCTGCTAATTGATATGTCTGTTCCAATAGACAAGAATGTATCTATAAAAACATTTGAAAAATTGAGCAAGTATAAGGACCTGGAGATAGAAATTGGAAAAATGTGGAAATTGAGAACTAAAACAATACCAGTGGTTGTAGGCGCTCTGGGAATGATACCTAAGGGGTCTAACGACTACTTATCGCAAATCCCAGGAAACCCGCGTATAGGAGAAATACAAAAGATAGTACTAATGGGAACTGCCCATATACTAAGGAAGATCCTGTCAATATAAGTACATCACAAGTCTAAACACTAAGGATGCATGTGTGAATATGTGTGTTCTTTCTTGAACATGGCGGACCTTGTTGTCTCTTGAGGTCACTGGTTGTGACTTGGTGATAACTCGTATAAACATAAAGCAAGATAAATGCAAATAATAATAATAATAATAATAATTTTCTGTCTTCGGGGAAGCCAACAAATTCAAACGAGAAACTGAATTGACAGATAATTATGAAGAAATTGAAAACAAAGAAACAACAAGAAAAACTGTGAAAAAAAAAAAAAAATCTAAATTGAAGACAGATCTCCACAACGCTATGACAAGGATATTCCCAATATGACCAACACCCCAAAGACAGATCTCCACAACGCTATGTTAACACTAAGACAATATGACCAACTCGACCAATACACAAAAAGCTAAATAGGGAGGAATTGGAAAAACAAAATTTACAAAACTCATTAAGAAACATTGGACGAAAGCCGAGGTAGAGATTTCTAATTGCGGCACAAGATCAAATCCTCCCGCACCAGAAAGTATCCCAAAATATATATAATGGATAAAATATAAAAAAATTGTTGCTGAGAAAAGTTTCAAGTTTTAGTTTTGATTCTGAAAGAAGGAAAAAAATCTTCGACATTTAGATATAATGATACTTTTTAATACAAAAGATATTCTCATGTGTAAAATATTAAAATAATGAATATCTGATATTTAGTTGCAGAATATAATATCGAAAACACTTTCTTTATGTTGTATTGAATATCCACTCCGCTAACTATATTGAATAACTGACTTGAATTATTTCATTCGTTTATTTAATTAACCTATCACCCTCTTGTCGACAAAACTGGTGATTAACCTAATCGTTTTTGTTAAATGTATTATCATTATCGTTGCAAATATTTCGATATTTCGCTGGTTTGCCAAAGTTTTGTTTCAATCTATGATTTTTCTCCATAACATGCTTTTGTAATGTAATCATTTCTAAGTTGATTTTTTTTTTTCTTTTGGAAATTATATTGAGTTCTTCTTTTCATTACTCTAAAAAAGAATGTTGGCAGTTATATTGTGGAAGAGTCATGTTAGGGTATCTAT
>OZ024751.1:39736277-39743777 GCA_964016885.1 Eledone cirrhosa
AAGAAGACAGCATGCATCAAATATTTAACACTTTCATTGCCATATTTCTAATGAAAAACACTGCCAACGGTCTTCTGATAATTTTGAAAATAATGGGGAAATGGACGGATCTTGTAACATAACTAACTTTTTCAGTATTAAATTTTTTAAGCTGGTGTTTGGAATATAATTTGACCGAGGTTTTTACATAAATTCATTTGCCAAAATTTTAAGATTTTAGATAAATATTGAAGACGATAAATATTGGTTACGACGTCGCAACTCATTTCTACAACTGGAGCAACGTGAAAATAAAGTGTCTTGATCAAGGAAACAACGTATCATCCGGTCCGAGTATCGAACTCACAACCCCACGATTGCAAATCCAGTGCTCTAACCCTAAGGCCGATAGATGTATAAATCCGGTTAAGAAAAGGAAAAAAACGGGAAATAATTGAGATCGTCAACTAATTTCAATTTTAGTAAATTATAGTTGCATTTTAATTTAATAAATGTTAATTTATCAAATGAAATACCACACATATGTTATAGGATTGATTACTATATCCGGTAAATATTTCACAGTTCATTAATGTTTTCCCGTTCATGTTTTTATATTTTCACTTACCTACTGGTTTTACATTTAAGAATTTGGTTAAACTGCAATATATATAAGAATTGATACTTATTGTGCAATGTCTAAATAAATGATTAAATAATTCTTGTTTGAAGTTGTATAACTCGCCGTTGCTACCAACAGGATCTCGGTACAGTTGATAAAAGGTCTGTTGTGAGTAATTTCACTCTTTCACCTTGGGTAAATCTTTCACAAGTCAATCGTTTTATCCATGAGTTTGAAAACTCGTGTATAATATCCATTATTGTTTCAAAGCCGATGGCTGAGAAAGGGAAAAGGTCTATGTGTGTGTATGTGTGTGAGTGTGTGTGGGGGGTGCGTGTGTGTGTGTGTGTGTGTGTGTGTGTGTGTGTGTGTGTGTGTGTGTGTGTGTGTGTGTGTGTGTGTGTTTATATTTCGAAGTCACTGTAACTTTCCTACAGAGAAAACCAATTTCTAGAATCGAGACTCCAATATTGAGCACTAATTCAGTTAATGTTTAAATTTTTAAACACTATTTTATTTTAAGCACACACACACATACGCATGCACCACCACCCGCCACACATACACATACATGTGTGTGGTGAGTGTATTAAATGATACATATATTCATGCAGAAGGGAGCCTGTATTAGAAGATTTAAGATAAATTTAATATAGTTAGAATTACAGTTTATATTTTACTAAATTCCTGCTGATACGAAATAGACATCATATACTCTAATTAGAAGTGCTAAAAGAAAGGCTAGGGGTAGCTGTAATGCCTTTACACGTAGGTCGGCTCGATGGGGGCTAATGTAGGGCTATAAGACAACAACAACAACAACTGCTGATGTGTCTGGTAAATGCCAACGTGTCGAATATAGAGAATATAGAGAACAATGAAGAGTTATTGAGTTCTAATGTACTTAGTTTGAGGTTATTCATTTCATTGTGCAATATACAGAAGATGATTGGAGTAGAGGCGGGAGCTTGTTAATGTTCATACGAGACAAATGTTTAAGAGATTTATCTTTAACTCTTATCAAACTGTTGAAATAAATTTGTTCTATAACATGAAAGCTATATAACCAAAATATACCCAAACGTATGTAATAAGTGGTACAAAAGTCTAATCGCAATAGAAAATGACATTACAAATATAGTTTAGCATTGATCATTGAATATTTGAAGTAGTAGAAAGAAATGTACTGAGTCTTATTATAAAGTGCATCACTAGAGAGTAATTATCTACCAACCATTTCTTTACTGTATTTCTAATGAAAACCACTACCTAGAATGTTCAAACAACTTTCAGAATTATCAACAATTCGGTTGGATTTAATAAGGTAACTAACTTTCTCATTATTAAGCTGTCGTTTGGAGCATAACTTGACAAAGATTCTTACATAAAGTTTTTTTTAATAAATATAACACTTCGAAATATAGTGCTGTATTGTAGAACCAGGGGCAGATTCGAGTGGTTTTGTAGCAAAGGGTTAAATACAGCAATGACTGAAGAGCTTGTTCTTCTTTTGCTCTCGTTGTTGTTGGTTTTATCAGCTCACTCCTATACAACGACATTCCAGCTGTGACCATCATACTTTTTCTTTCATTCATACTGTGACGATGACGCTGAGTGTGTGTGTACCGTTTTCTTTCTTTTCTTTTCTTTTTTTGAGAATTAGTATATCGCATCCCAGTGTGTTGTATGAGGTAACAAAAATAACTGGCCTCAGAAAGAGTAATCTGGATGTAAAACAAAGATAGATTTGGTGAATTTATTCGAGAAGTTATAGAAGAGCCTCAGTATGGCTGTGTGGTTAAGGAGTTCGTTTCGCAACCATGTGGCTTCAAGTTCAATCCCACTCTATAGCACTTTAGACAAACATCTTCTGAATAGCTTTGGCTTGATCAATCTTTTGTGAGTGAAATTTCGTAGACGGACACTATTTGTATGGAGGTCTGTCATACAGCCCTTGAAAGCAGTGCCCTAACATGGCCTCAGTAAAATCCATAAAATAATTGTTTCTACTTTTGGCACAAGGCCAGCAATTACCCCAGTGCATTACTGGTACTTTATTTTATCGACCCCGTAAGGATAAAAGGCACAGTTAACCTCGGGGGGATTTGAACTCAGAATTGCAAGGGTCGTAACTCTATGCGTCAAAGCTTGATGTCCGACCCTTTACCGATACTGCCAATCCAAATCCATTAAAATAATAAAACAGTAAAAGAATAAATCATTAAAACGGTAAAAGATTGAAGGAATAAAAGTTACACAGATTTGTTTATTTGATCTAACTTTCCATATACGGGAGAGGTGTTGAATGGCAGAGTCGTTAAAACATCGGAGAGAAGGCTTCGTAGTTTTGTTCCTAATCTCTGAGTTCAACTTTGCTTTTCATCCTTTCGAAGTCGAAAAAAAAAAATACCAATCTAGCTCTGGAGTGGGGTATGATTTTCCTCTAATATCTTTTTCTCACTTCCTAACTCACACCCAGCCTCTCTCTCTCTCTCTCTCTCTCTCTCTCTCTCTCTCTCTCTCTCTCTCTCTCTCTCTCTCTCTCTCTCTCTCTCTCTCTCTCTCTCTTTCTCTCTCTCTCTCTCTCCTCTCTCTCTCTCACTCTCTCTCTCTCTCTCACTCTCTCTCCCTCTCTCTCTCTCCTACTCAGAAAAAAATCTGCTGTATTCCAGCCTAGAAGGTAGATGGGCTCCGCAAGTCTTAAAGTGCCCAAGACTGGCCGTATGTCTCGAAGCGTCTCCCCCAATTCTACCCGAAGTTACAGGCCTACACACACATACATACGTAAATGGGGAATTCATTATATTCGAAGGAGATACGGTTAATTTCCTTTTATTCTAAACAAACAAAGAGATAAATAAATATAAATAAAAATATATTTAACTCCCTACAAAGTGATATTATTATTTCGTCGGTAAATGTTATTTTTTGCTTGTGTTATTTTTATTATTATTTCTTATAACTTTTCAATTCTGATGATCATTTTTATACATACATCCTGACTATAAATGTTGTTTTCAGAAGGAAAAAAAAAAAAAAAAAAAAAAATATATATATATATATATATCACATATATATCATGTTTAGTAATGTTATTTTAGCTTGGAGAGTGGTATAAAACAACTTTCCATATCATGTTTCAAAATACGAATTCAAACGTACTTGACCCCATAGTCTCTTTACACCATTACATCACCCATATCATTTATTATTATTATTATTATTATTATTATTATTATTATTATTATATTCAAGGCCATCGTTGCTATCACAATCTTACGTCATGTCTGCCATTTATATGTAATGTTAACAAATCAAAATCTCTCTCTCTCGCTATATATATATATATATATATATATATATATACATATATATATATATATATATATATATATATATATATATATATATATATATATATATATATATATATATATATATATATTTATTTATTTATCATTATGCAGGATGATAACGAAATATGTAGAGCATTAGCATTGTATTGGAGCTGATATAGTTGCCACCCACCACCACCACCACCATCAACACCAACTAAATTATTACTCTAGTAGCCTCAATCCAATTTGTTTATATTCATACATGCTCATGAAATGGGCCTCCGTCTATTTCGGCGATGAGGTTTCCAGTTGCTCAATCAACAGAACAGCCCGCTCGTGAAGTTAACGTACAAGAGGCATAGTTCTCAGCGAGATTTAGCATAACGTAATATGTAACAACGCTGGTCATTTGAAGCACGGGCACAGTCCATCTTAAATAATTGTTTCTACTTTTGGCACAAGGCCAGCAATTATTTCAGTGTATTACTGGTACTTTATTTTCTCGACCCCGTAAGGTTGAAAGGCAAAGTTAACCTCGGCGGGATTTGAAGTCAGACCATAAAGGGCCGTAACTCTTTGCTGCCAAGCATGGAGTCCGACCCTCTACCGATACTGCCAATCCTAGTACACAAGTCAAAAGTATTCTATATACACGTGTACCCTTCATATAATTCTCAAGGAAATCCATTATGATTGAAATGCCACCCAAGGCAACATGACTTCAGACTGGCTGGTGCACAAAGTCAACCAGTGCCGTCTTGTATGTTTTCGCTCGACCTCACAACACCACAGGGGTGCATGGGCTCAATGCAGTTCCATCACCTACAACTGGCACTCAGCTAGACAGTGCCTGCTTGTGCATAGGCGTTTTCCCGAGGCTCGGCCCTCGAATATTGAACCTCACAAATGTCGTTGCGGTGCCACTGTGGATTTTTTCGATCCCCACCCACTGTCAAGTCGCTCTTAAAGAGATCATAAAGCATGTGTATACGACTGGCTTCTGCGTAGCATCGGCTTACCAAAATTCACTCACATTTGTTAATCTGAAGTTACAGGATATGACACGTACTTAAGTTATCGCGACACATTTCTCAGAACATCTAGTTTTATTTATAGATTTTTGTTTTTCAAAAAAGAAATACCTAATCCCTGAAATATAAAATATAGTGAAGTTATAAAATACAGTTAAAAAACAGTTAACATAAAGTTAAAATACAGTTAAAATACAGATATAAAGTGAATAACTTTCCTGAAATACGAGTATCAATGTGCTTTATTAATCACTTTGATTCAATTACGTGTGCGTTTCCACACTGTCTATGGTTATGTGAAGAACACACAAACACAGTCACACACACACACACATACACGCACACACGCACACACGCACACATATATATATATATATATATATATATATATATATATATGTTGATGATGTCAAATACATATATATATATGTATAAATATATATATATATATATATATGTATATATATATATATATATATATAAATGAAAAGTATAGAAATTATTGTAGCAAGAAGCCAACAGTATTCCATAATATATCGATTTCATCTTTTTTCCCCCATATATATATATATATATATATGAGGGGAAAAATGAAATCGAAAATGCAACTGGAGTCTTTTTAAGAATATTTATTTGGTTCCTTTACCGGTTTCGCAGTTCTTGTGCTTTTCAAAAGTAGAAGTGAGATGGAGGGTTTGTGGTTTTTCCACAAACCCTCCATCCCACTCCGGACTGGCGCGCCTATAGACTTGTGACAGTATCGGTAGAGGGTCGGATGCCATGCTTTGCAGCAAAGAGTTGTGGTCTGAGTTCAAATCCCGCCGAGATTAACTTTGCCTTTCATCCTTACGAGGTCGATAAAGTAAAGTACCAGTAATACACTGAAATAATTGCTGGCCTTCTGCCAAAAGTAGAAACAATTACGTAAATGTATATATATTGTAGACTTCCTTTGTAAATGTTCAAGCTTGCAAGCTTCTGATTTTGCTAAGGTGGTCTATTCCATATTCAGTTTTTTGTTATTTAAAACACCATAAATTTAGTTTTTTTAAAAATCGATAAATAAAATAGCAGCTTCTGTATTTACTTTCGATGCAACCATCTGTTCTTTCACTTCTCCTTAAATTACTGCATAAAATCTTCGTTATCTTTAATAAAGACTGACGTTTTATGAAATGTCTTTTACCAGATGAAAAAGCTTTTAAAACTAGACTATCAGCTTTATAAATCCTAACATGTAATGTTATTTATACATACTAAAATATATTTTTAAAGTAAAATAAAGTTTGAGTTTTATACCACTCAAAGCATCTTTTTTTTTATAAAAGATATATATATGTGTGTGTGTGTGTGTGTGTTTATGTATATATATGCATATGTATATATCCTATAAATATATACATATTTCATGAATACAAACACAAAACACGCAGACACTTTCACACATAGAGACACACACATGCATATATATATATATATATATATATATATATATATATATATATATATATATGTATATATATGTATGTATATATATATATATATATATATATATATATATATATATATATATATATATATATATATATATATATATATAATACATATATATATGTGGAAATAAATAAAAGAGAACATTCGCAAAAGTCATATTTTGAAGAAGAGCTATCTGGGAGAGAAATTAAATTGAAACTAAGTCTAGTCAAAATATTGAGTTATTTGAAAAATTGAAATGCTTAAAAATAATTCGATTAAGATCCAGCTAGGAGATAATTAGGTATTATGTGGGGAAATAGGAAATAAGAGATAAGAAAGAAAGTATTTGAGCCTCTATAAAAGAAACTTAAAACAAGATCTTACATTATATCCTAGATCTGTGTGACACCGGAGGTTTAGCAGACCAAAGACGAGACTTACCGTAGGAAAAAATAGTATGCAGAAACATTTAGTAAAAGAGAGGAAATTGAAAATGATATAAAATAAATATTAATTGAAGCAAAGAAACTGGACTGCATTAACTAGCATGAAAATATAAAATATACATCAGTGTACATGTACATGTATATATGGTGTACCTAAAAAATGTATAGACACCTCAGCAGCATTCTATTAAATATTGCCTGTACCAAAGTGTGTGTACATTTTTGGAGATTACCCTGTATATATATATAACGGCGATGAATTTAACCGATATAAAGGACACAGAAGCGAAAACCAACCAAACAGTGAGTGTGTTCTGTTATTAATTCTGGCAATATTATTACACAAATATGACCCTCCCCAAGTATAACAATATATATATATATATATAATTTATATAGGAAAAGAGTCAGGACCCCGACGGCTGAGCTCCGGCTCTAAATCTGGATCTAGCTGTCGAAAGGGCCAGAGCTCAGTCGTCGGAATCCTGACTCTTTTCCTATTACCCACTCTACTATCCTAAGTATCGAGCACTCTGGTGCGTTATGATCCACCTGGTTCCTTACCACACTTCCTTTGTTTATATATATATATATATATATATATATAT
>OZ024751.1:39753777-39761277 GCA_964016885.1 Eledone cirrhosa
ATAGCAGAGGTTGGTATTGATGTCACAGAAGGAACAATATCAGGCAATATCAGGATAACGAACAAGAAAGTCAAACAAATTTTGTACACATGGCTTGAAATGATTATACTGATGTAAATAATCTCTATATATATGTGTGTGTGGGGGGGGGGGGGGGATAAGTTATCGTTTTATGTAATCCAGATAGAGGCGGTGAGTACTCTGTACTATGGATAGTTTTAACGTACGGCGTTGTTTGACTCAACAAGCGGTTTCCTTAGTTAGGTAGCGAGTTTGCGAGAATTCTCATGCAGGCCGTTCTTGGAGTAGTAGTAGTGAAAGAGTGAAGAATAACATGGCAGCTGTACAGTATTAACAATTGTTTCATTGATCAGGTGAGTCAAAAGGCCGCTGATCACTCGAAATTGCATCAATCGACCTTAAATACAGTGTGTGTTTCTGATCAAATCATCGGAATACTATATCGGAATAATATATGTATATATATATAAGAGATGGCAACATAAATGGACCTGTTATTTTTATCTAAAGACATTTTTTCCAATTCAAACCCGCCCGTCCCATCAATCTATCTTATTTCTCATTCTTTCTTCTGATGAAGGACTAGCGTCCGAAACGTTAAGACCCTCTTCCTGCTATATCAAGCGTTAACCTAATATATCCCTTCCATATACTGTACCGATTTTGTTGTTATTTCTGTTTACTTTTTACATACACACACATATATATATATATACATATATTATTTACAGCAGTCTAATCACTATATATATATATATATATATATATATATATAAGAGAGTATTGAAGTTTGCTTGAAGCATTGTGGAATAATAGGTAAATATCTTTAAGTCGTTTGGAAGCCTCCACAATGCAAATGGGTAAATCTCTGGGTAACAAGATCCGGTGGTGGAGAGAGAGATGTAAGTGGGTGTACGTTGAGATGCGTGGTGTGTATAAGACGTGTAGAGGAATGAAGGAAAGAGTATAAAGGATAAAATTAAAATAACAACACGAGAGAGAGTTACCTTGGGAGAGATTTAATTGTCCCTATATATTTCGGATTCACATCCATCAACTGGGGTTTTTTTCCGGGGTGGAGGAAAGGTTGTCTGTCGGAAAGGTGCGAAACGCGTCCTCCGCTGTTTGTTGTTTTGAATATTCAAAACAACGAGGACGCGTTTCGCACCTTTCCGACAGACAACCTTTCCTCCACCCCGGAAAAAAACCCCAGTTGATGGATGTGAATCCGAAATATATAGGGACAATTAAATCTCTCCCAAGGTAACTCTCTCTCGTGTTGTTATTTTAATTTTATCCTTTATACTCTTTCCTTCATTCCTCTACACGTCTTATACACACCACGCATCTCAACGTACACCCACTTACATCTCTCTCTCCACCACCGGATCTTGTTACCCAGAGATTTACCCATTTGCATTGTCGAGGCTTCCAAACGACTTAAAGATATATATATATATATATATATATATATATATATATATATATATATATATATATATAGTGTGTGTGTGTGTGTGTGTGTGTGTGTGTGTGTGTGTGTGTGTGTGTGTGTGTGTACACATTACGATAAAATTTAATGGTGTATTTGTTTTACTGCCTACACTAGGGGGTAATCTCAGGCTCAACGGAGATCCTTCGCTTACACATCCAGTCGGATATCAGAATGAGATTTGCCACCACTCAAGTTAACAGTTTAGTGTCCAATAACTACAATTATTCTCAAGAGGTCACCTTTAATGTCAATTTACCAGAAGAGGCATTTATATCCAGTTTCAAAATGTAAGTGTCTTTTTTTTTATTATTATTTCTATTCAAGGGTGTTGGATTGGGAGTATCGGTAGAGCGTTGAACGCCATGCTTTCTAACATAGAGTTACGGCCCTTCATGATTTAAGTTCAAATCCCACCGAGGTTAACTTTACCTTTCATCCTCACGGAGTCGATAAAATAAAGTACCAGTAATATACTGGGGTAATTCCTGGACTTGTGCCAAAAGTAGAAACAATTATTTCTATTCAAAGACGGTGGATTGGCAGTATCTGTAGAGCGTTGGACACTATGTTTTGTGGCATAGAGTTACGGCCTTTTACGTTCTGAGTTCAGACCTCACCGAGGTTAGCTTTGCCTTTCATTCTTACGGGTTCCTTCCAGGAGTCGATAAAATAGAGTACCAGTCATGCACTGGGGTCGATGTTGTAATCCACTTGTCTCTCTCCTCAAAATTGATGGAATGTAACTAAAATAAGAAAGCATTAATAATCAGGTAATTAATCCATGAAACAATTTGTTAATTAACTAATTAATAAACTGCCAAAGTCTTTCATCACAACATGTAACCTCATCGATCACGTTTGCCCTCTGTATCTCATAACTTCGTCCACACTTAATTGGTCATAACGCCGTGGTTTTTGTTTTTGTTTTGTTTTTTGTTGTTTTTTTTACTGTCTCATTTATTTGTAAATAGGGTGATCGATGATGTAGAATATCCAGGAGAAGTTAAAGAAAAGGAACAAGCTAAGAAAGCATATGAGAAAGCAAAACGCAGGGGTCAGAGTGCAGGTCATATTACCAAAAAGTGAGTATTTTTTTTCTGTCACATCCTATGTTATAGATTTTTCTTTCTTTTTGTTGCTGTTGTCTCGTGACTGAAACAAGTAAAAGATAAAAGAAGAATTATTAATATCCAGAAACACACGACTATATACATGTACACACATTCATTTTTAATAGAGTACACACATTTATTTTAATAGAGTATACACATTCATTTAATAGAGTATACACATTCATTTTTAATATAGTACACATATTCATTTTAAATAGAGTACACATTCATTTTAATATAGTACACACATTCATTTTAATAGAGTACACACATTCATTTTAATATAGTACACATATTCATTTTAATATAGTACACATATTCATTTTAAATAGAGTACACATTCATTTTAATAGAGTACACACATTCATTTTAATATAGTACACATATTCATTTTAAATAGAGTACACACATTCATTTTAATATAGTACACATTCATTTTAATAGAGTACACACATTCATTTTAATATAGTACACATATTCATTTTAAATAGAGTACACACATTCATTTTAATATAGTACACGTTCATTTTAAATAGAGTACACACATTCATTTTAATATAGTACACGTTCATTTTAAATAGAGTACACACATTCATTTTAATATAGTACACATATTCATTTTAAATAGAGTACACATTCATTTTAATATAGTACACATTCATTTTAATATAGTACACATATTCATTTTAAATAGAGTACACACATTCATTTTAATGTAGTACACATATTCATTTTAAATAGAGTACACACATTCATTTTAAATAGAGTACACACATTCATTTTAATAGAGTACACACATTCATTTTAATAGAGTACACATATTCATTTTAAATAGAGTACACATGTTCATTTTAAATAGAGTACACACATTCATTTTAATAGAGTACACACATTCATTTTAATATAGTACACATATTCATTTTAAATAGAGTACACACATTCATTTTAATAGAGTACACACATTCATTTTAATATAGTACACATTCATTTTAATAGAGTACACACATTCATTTTAATATAGTACACGTTCATTTTAATAGAGTACACACATTCATTTTAATATAGTACACGTTCATTTTAATAGAGTACACACATTCATTTTAATATAGTACACGTTCATTTTAATAGAGTATACATATTCATTTTTAACAGAGTATACACATTCATTTTTGATAGATATTCATTTCAAATCTTATCTTCAAAACATAACTATTTCACCTGATGAGCGTACTGGACGTTTCTGTTAAGATAGTCTAGTTTCCTGAAACCTTTGGTAATGGAATAATGATATTGTGTTGTTTATTATGTAATTCTGTGTACTCTACATAGAGCACTCTTCTTTCTTTCCTTTACATATCCTACGGAAATACTTAACACACACACACACACACACACACACATATATATATATATATATATATATATATATATATATATATATATATATATATATATATATATATATATATAATATAAGATCAAAAGATGGTTAAAGGAGTTCCATATATTTTATTATGCGCATTTCAAAAACAAACATCATCAAGCAATAATATTTGTGTTTTCATCAGATAAAACAGGAGAACATGATATGAAGGCTGTTTTATCTGATGAAAACACAAATATTATTTCTTGATGATGTTTGTTTTTGAAATGCGCATAATAAAATATATGGAACTCCTTTAACCATCTTTTGATCTTATATTATGCATACTCCAGTCCCACAAACTGTAGAGTGCTTCTTATCCGATATCTGCATTGCTTTATTGTACTACAATAAAACTCACCTCCTACATATATATATATATATATATATAGGCGTGTGGTTGAGTGGTTAGAGAATTGGATTCACAATCCTGAGGTTGTGAGTTCGTTTCCTGGACCGGGCGGTGCGTTGTATCCTTGAGCAAGACACTTTATTTTCACGTTGCTCCTTCTACCTGGAGTTGCGACCGATAGATAGTACTAGCAACTGGAAAGACCAAAGTAAACATTGTTTCCTCGGTCCGATTTGACAAAAGTCGATCGATAAAAGAAATATATATATATATATATATATATATATATATATATATATATTTCATTTCATTTCATTTCATTTGAGTTTGAGTCCATGCTCAGGCCAAGTCGAAGACTCCACCCTCAGAGTCTGGTGTGGTTGCCAGGTTGTATTCTCTGTTTAATTTTGAGATGTGTAGGAGCGAGTTTGAGTCAGTTTGTGCTCGTTGTGTATATCCTGGGAGATGGGGTTCATCTCTAATGGTGCTTAAGTATCTATCCAGCTGCAATTTGAATGATTCCACACTGCATCCTGATAGATTTCTGACATGTACCGGAATGGAGTTGAATAGTTGTGCCCCTCGAACCAACAGACTTGACTCTCGCAGGGTTTTTGCTGCCTGGCCAGCCTTTTTGTTGATTAGTGGTAGCTGGCAGCGTCTTCCGTGACGCATATATATATATATATATTAGAAAATGAGGTTTTTTTACAAAATGAAAAAATACGAGATGTCCTACACGAGTGAAAGTATAAAGAAAAATGATGAAATCGAATATGCAACTGGAGTCTTTTTTAAAATATTTATTTGGTTCCTTTACCGGTTTCACAGATCTTGTGCCTTTCAAAAGTAGAATTGAGATGGAGGCTTTGTCGTTAACAACACAGAGGGTGTGGTATGATTCCAGGTGGACCATAACGCACCAGAGTACTCAATGCTGAGGGTAGTAGAGTTGGTAATAGGAAAATAATCAGGACCTGACTCTTTTCCTATATATATATATAGAGAGAGGGGGGAGGGATGAGAGACAGACATATACACACACATATACATATATACGTATATACATATAGGCAGACAATATATGTTGATGTTGTTGTCGTTGTTGATGTTGTTGTCGCTGTTGTTGTTGTTGTCGTTGCTGTTGTTGCTGTTGTCGTCGCTGTTGTTGCTGTTGTCATTGTCGTTGTTGTTGTTGTTGTTGTTGTTGTTGTTGCTGTTACTGTTATTGTTGTCGCTGTGTGTTGTTGTCGTTGTTACTGTTGTTGTCGCTGTTGTTGTCGTTGTCGTTGTTGTTGTTGTCGTTTTTGTTGTTGTTGTTACTGTTGTTGTTGTCGCTGTTGTTGTCGTCGTTGTTACTGTTGTTGTTGTCGCTGTTGTTGTCGTCGTTGTTACTGTTGTTGTTGTCGCTGTTGTTGTCGTCGTTGTTACTGTTGTTGTCGTCGTTGTCGCTGTTGTTGTCGCCGTTGTTGTTGTTGTTGTTGTTGTTGTTGTTGCTGTTGCTGTTGCTGTTGCTGTTGTTGTTGCTGTTGTTGTTGCTGTTGTTGTTGTTGTTGTATGCAATTGTTTGACTGATATTTCAAATTGAATTCTCCAACACTACCCCTAATATTCCCCCTCCATACACACGCACACATGTATATCATGACTCATACACCATTCACTTCCCTGACATTTGTATATATTGGCAGTAAAGGGCGGTGAATTGGCAGTATCGGTAGAGGGTCGGACGCCATGCTTTCCAGCATAGTTACGGCCCTTTATGGTCTGAGTTCAAATCCTGCTGAGGTTAACTTTGCCTTTCATCCTTACAGGATCGATAAAATAAAGTACCAGTAATGTACTGGGTAATTGCTGGCCTTGTGCCAAAAGTAGAAACAATTATTATTATTATTATTCTAGCTATAGTTTTCTGTATCACTGACCCATATTTATAGCTAATATCCTTTTTTATATAACTTCATAAGCTTCTAACTACCTTAAAATTATGCAGTAGTTATCTTTCAATGCTTATTAAATTATTATATACTATACATGCACTTTTGATGAGTTGTAGTTCAGTTGAGCACAGTACACAATAATTTCATTATTATTATCATGATTATTAATTACACATTTCTTCAGACCTCGAGCTACAAACAAGTTCAAAGTTAACATTAATGTCGCTGCACTGAAAAATGTAACATTTGAACTTCGCTACCAGGAATTATTAAAACGACGACTTGGTCTCTATCATCATTCCATCTACGTGAATCCAGGTCAGCCTGTGAAAGATGTCAAAATACAGGTTTATATTGATGAAACTAAGGAGATTAAAACGCTACTAGTACCACCTGTGCGTTCTAGCTTTCCATCATTTATGGTCGAGACAACACCATCAGGTACGTATCAATTTCTACATGACACATTCTTGTATAGTTTTATTATTGTATTCCGTATTCTACGGAAATACTTAACACAAACACACAGACACACACACAAAGACAGACCTTCGCTCATGTACTCAGACATATACATAATTTCTACACCACCGCACTATACACACTTCCACACTATGGACAGCGACACAGTGTTGAACACACACACACACACACACACACATACACACATACACACATATATATATATATATAATTTGATATATATATAAGGACGGTGTATTGGCAGTATCGGTAGAGGGTCGGGCGCCATGCTTTACGGCATAGAGTTACGGCCCTTTATGATTTGAGTTGAAATCCCGCCAAGGTTAACTTTGCTTTTCATCATTAAGGGGTCGATAAAATAAAGTAGTAGCAATGCATTGGTTAATTGCTGGCCTTGTGCCAACAGAAGAAACAATTATTGTATTCGTGTGGGGGGGGGGGCAGTATCGATAGAGGTTCGGACGCCATGCTTTGCGGTATAGAGTTACGGCCCTTTATAATCTGAGTTCAAATCCCGCCGAGGTTAACTTTGCCTTTCATTCTTACGGGGTCGATAAAATAAAGTACCAGTCTCGCCCTGGGGTCGATTTAATTGACTTTCCCCTCCCCTAAAATTGCTGGCCTAGTGCCTATATCAGAAACGAGTATTGTATTCGTGTATTCTTACATTCACG
>OZ024751.1:39763777-39768777 GCA_964016885.1 Eledone cirrhosa
TCCAAACGTTTATACCTCATTACACAATGCTTCAAGTAAACTATAAATAAAATATATATATATGTGTGTGTGTGTGTGTGTGTGTGTGTGTGTGTGTGTGTGTGTGTGTGTGTGTGTGTGTGTGTGTGTGTGTGTGTGTGTTGTATTATATATATATATATATATATATATATATATATATATATATATATAATACAACATACTGGTATAATACAATATATATATAATACAACAACAACAACAACAACAACGACAATAATAATAATAATAATAATTGTTTCTACTTTTGGCACAAAGCCAGCAATTATCCAGTAGATTACTGGTACTTTATTTTATCGACCCCGTAAGGATGAATACCAGTGGTTGTTAGCGCTCTGGGAATGATACCTAAGGGGTCTAATGATTACTTATCGCAAATCCCAGGAAACCCACGTATAGGAGAAATACAAAAGATAGTACTAATGGGAACTGCCCATATACTAAGGAAGATTCTGTTAATATAAGTACATCCCAGGTCTAAACACTAAAGATGCATGTGTGAGTATGTATGTTCTTTCTTGAACATGGCGGACCTTGTTGTCTCTTGAGGTCACTGGTTGTGACTTGGTGATAACTCGTATGAACATAAAGCAAGATAAATGCAACTGTAATAATAATAATAATAATTGTTTCTACTTTAGGCACAAGGCCAGCAATTACCCAGTGCATTACTGGTACTTTATTTTATCGACCCCGTAAGGATGAAAGGCAAAGTCAACCTCGGCGGGATTTGAACTCAGATCGTAAAGGGACGTAACTATGCTGGAAAGCATGGCGTCCGACCCTCTACCGATACTGCCAATCCACCGCCCTTATAATAATAATAATAATAATAATAATAATAATAATAATAATAATAATAATAATAGTAATAAAGGCCAGCAATTATCCCAGTGCATTACGGGTACTTTATTTTATCGACCCAGTAAGGATGAAAGGCAAAGTGAACCTCGGCGGGATTTGAACTCAGACCATAAAGGGGCGTAACTCTGTGCTGCAAAGCATGGCATCCGACCAAGGATGATTTGTTATGTCTTCATTACGTTTATTGAGTAGTGACCACGCGTTTCGCTATTAATGAGCTCAAGGTTCGATCTGTATTGATGTAGTCCGACTCTGGAATCAAACCATATATATATATATGTGTATGTGTGTGTGTGTGTGTGTGTGTGTGTGTGTGTAAAAGGTAAACAGAAATAACAACACAATCAGTAGAGTATATGGAAGGGATATATTAGGTTAATGCTTGATATAGCAGGTAGAGGGTCTTAATGTCTCGGACGCTAGTCCTTCATTAGAAGAAAGAATGAGAAATAAGATAGATTGAGGGGACGGTTGGGTTGGCATAAGCTTTATATTACTAATCCACATATCTCTTCTTATTTCTATAACCAGGTACCGACATCAATCAAGCCCTTGTAAAGGGTCTAAAATCGATAACAATGCTTTCGAATTCCACATCAGAAGGTCGATCTCCGATAATGGTGTTTCTAACAGACGGGGCAGCTTCGTCTGGTGAGACCAACGGCAATAGAATTCTGCATAATATCGCCAAAGCTAACTTGGAAGATATTCCTATCTTTTCTCTGTCTTTTGGTGCTGATGCTGATTTCACATTGCTTCAGAAAATATCTCTTCAAAACAATGCTGTCGCTCGACGTATTTACGAAGCGTCGGACACAACTGTTCAACTAAAGAACTTTTACAACGAAATATCTGCCGCTTTGATGAGTGGTTTAAGTTTCACGTATCTTGGTAACGTAAGTCACTCTTTTTATCTAAAGACATTTTTTCCAATTCCAACCCAACCGTCCCCTCAATCTATCTTATTTCTCATTCTTTCTTCTGATGAAGGACTAGCGTCCGAAACGTTAAGAGCCTCTTCCTGCTATATCAAGCGTTAACCTAATATATCCCTTCCATATACTGTACCGATCGTGTTGTTATTTCTGTTTACCTTTTACATGCATATATATATATATATATATATATATATATATATATATATATATATATATATATATATACTATTAACATTGTTATTTACATTGTATGTCTGTGTGTGTGTGTGTGTGTGTGTATGTAAGTGTATGTGTTTGTGTTTGTGTGTGCGTATGTGTGTGGGGGGGGGGTGTAAAACGATTATTCAGCTTAGAATCTTATGCATTTAAAAGGTTATAGTGTAGACATTATGCAGCATAGAGTTACGGCCCTTTATGATCTGAGTTAGAATCCCGCCGAGGCTAACTTTGCCTTTCATCCTTACGGAGTCGATACAATAAAGTACCAGTCACACACTGGGGTCTATTTAATCGACTTTCCCCTCCCCCCAAAATTGCTGGCCTTGTGCCTATATAAGAAACCATTATTATTTGCATTGTTCAAATCCCGCCGAGGTCAACTTTGCCTTTCATCCTTACGGGGTCGATAAAATAAAGTACCAGTAATACACTGGGATAATTGCTGGCCTTGTGCCTATATAAGAAACAAGTTGCATTGTTTTTTTTAAATCTAATTTCAGGTTGATAATGATACCTTAACTACTACTGAATTCACTCGCTATTTCAATGGTACAGAAACGGTGATAGCTGGCAAATTAATAGAAAAAGACAATTCGAAAATCTCTTGGAGTTTAAAAGCTTCTTCAAAATCTGGCACCTTTGGTATTGAAGAAACAACCGACGCAATAGAATTGTCTGATGAAGGTAAAAGAGAAAGCTTATTGACTGATGAAGACATAAGAGGTATCCCAGAGAAACTGTGGGCATATCTGACAATCAAGCAGATTTTAGATAAAATTACTGCCAGTGAGAATGCAACGGAGAAAGAAATGTTGAAGGAAGCTGCAATTAATCTCTCATTACAGGTAAAATCAATTTTTTTTTTCTATTTACTATCACATATGAAATGCACCAATATATTTGTGTACTGTCTGAAGCAGTGTTTTTACTTTTTATGATCTAGAACAGTCATGGGCATAATGCGGCCTGGCTGTTGCACGCGGTTCACTTGGTGTTCTGAATACCACGCTTACTAGCCTACCTTATGATGAGCCGCATCCTATGTGGCTCACTGTTCGAAAAAGGTTGCCCTTATCTGATCTAGAGCTGACTTGGTGCCGTCCATAAACAAAATAAAAAAAAATGTGGATTATCTAACAATTAAAAGGATACGCATTAATATCCATGTCTAATCTACTTTAACATGGTGGTTCCGTGGAGGTAGATTTAATCCGTCACTGCTTGACTTCTTGGTAGTATCGGTAGAGGGTCGGACGCCATACTTTGACGCAAAGAGTTAGGGCCCTTTCTATACTGAGTTCAAATCCCGCCGAGGTTAACTTTGCCTTTTATCCTTACGGGGTCGATAAAATAAAGTACCAGTAATACACTGAAATAATTGCTGGCCTTGTACCTAGAAACAATTTTTAGGGCATTGGATTGACAGCAATCGGTAGAGCGTCGGACATGCTTTATGGTTTGAGTTCAAATCCCGCCGAGGTTAACTTTGCCTTTCATCCTTACTGGGTTGACAAAATAAAGTACCAGTTACCCACTGGTTTCGATTTAATTGACTTTCCCCTCTCTTAAAATTGTTGTCCTCGTGTCTAAATCAGAAATTATTATTATTACATTGTTTCCCTCATTTTTATGAATATAAATATTTTGTAGAGGAATTGGGTTTGTTTTTGTGTTTGTCATTTTGTTTAGTTAAAAGCTTAATTTTCGGTTTGTATGCCGCCTTAAAATGTAATATTATATTATTAAGTGCACGAATTAAACAGAAAATAGAATTTCAAAAGCAAATATATTATTATAAGTTGAAAAATGAAAATAAAATATTAACAACAATAATAATATACATATTATTTCACTTAAATACCTCCACGTAGAAAATTGTATGTTTTCTCACTTTCTCTAATTCATGGTATTGGCTAATATATTTTCGATCTAGTTTGTTTTTTTAATTAACTGCCAGAAACAGAAATTACATGTTGTCACTATTTTTACTTTTTCTCTTTTTTCTTGTTTTCAAATATTTAAAACAGGAATTTAGATATTTTTATACATTTTTAAACATATTATTTTTATAATTGTTAGTTATGTTGGTTAAAGACTCTTTAAAATGAAATCACGTTTGTTTATTATTATCAGACACTTTTCTCTTCGGCCAATCCCTCATCAACTTTTTCAAGTTTCACTTGGAAAGGAAGGTGAGGGTGGAGAGAGAAGTGCTGTCCCCCTCCCCCAGTACATTTGCTGAAAGGTGGGTGAATGTGGCGAGAACGGCCCGTGTGAGTGGGCCTACACTGGTCATGCGGCTGTAGGTAGGTAAATTTGAGGAGGAGAGGGTGCCCTTCCAGGGTGCTCTCGAAGCGTCGGGTCGTTCAGGATTGGTGGGGTACTTGAGCGAACCCTGTGTGGTCATCCCCCCCTATTGGGGATTTTTTTCTTGTAATTTTCTTGTTACTTTATTGTTACTTTGTTTTTGTTACTTTGTTATTGTTATTCATATTGTTTACTAGATTTTTCTGTAAAACCCCACTGTCCCAGTCTTTTGAGTTGTCCCCTATATGTCGGCCCTTGTGGCCAATAAATGAAATCATTATTATTATTATTATTATTTCATTTATCTTACTTTATGTTCATACGAGTTATCACCAAGTCACAATCAGTGACCTCAAGAGACAACAAGGTCCGCCATGTTCAAGAAAGAACATTCACACATACATGTATCTTTAGGTGTTTAGACCTGTGATGTATTTATATTGACAGAATTTTCCTAGTATATGGGCAGTTCCCATTAGTACTATCTTTTGTATTTCTCCTATATGCGAGTTTCCTGGGATTTGGGATAAGTAATCATTAGACCCCTTAGGTATCATTCCTAGAGCGCCTACAACCACTGGTATTGTTTTAGTTCTCAACTTCCACATTTTTCCAATCTCTATCTCCAGGTCT
>OZ024751.1:39773777-39781277 GCA_964016885.1 Eledone cirrhosa
TCCTCAAGGGGGTATGTAGGACTTCATAAATATTTCATATTCTCAATTCAAATACAACATCGATTATCCGGCAATAGTAGTCGGGCAGATCTTTTTATCCGGATATATTCACATGCGCAGATATAGCTGGGTGGGGGGTGGATTTAAGATGTTCCCTTCACAGTCACGTGGTTTCAGATTTCACATCCCAATGCGTGGTACCTTGAGCAGGTGTCTTCTATGTACCGCCCAGCCAAGAATGTAGAGTTTAAAAATATTGAGCTTTGATGCAGAGAATTTGCGTTTAATTCTATCATTTCTTCTAAATATATTTCTAAAGACTTTCCAGTTGTCTGTAATTCTCATTAAAGCAATAAACAAAATATATTAAATGCTATTTCAGATCGCCAGACAAAATAAAATAAAGCTATGTTGCTAATCTGAAATTGTTTCCGTAAAGGAATGTAAATGTAAATATAACTGGTGGAAAAAAATATAAATGTTTACATAAAGGTATTTTACTACCGCACTTAACTGGTGGAGAATGAGGAAACCACGGTTCACAGTTCACATAGCTTTTGTTTGTCTTCTTATAAATATGTATATATGAAGGCGTATGGCTTAGTGGTTAGAGCGTTTTTCTACATAATCATTTTTGTGAGGGAATTATTACACCTTAACTATACATCTCAATAATATTTCAAACAAAGCATATTTCTATATTAATACGAAATAACTTAACACTTTTCTCAAACCTTTTTCTGTATTTTTAGGTTCCTATGGAGACCCACATTTCTTAGTGAAAGTCAAAAACGTCACTCATCCTTTATGTTTTGAAATGCCCGCCAAAAAAGGGGAGATAATGACATTATTGAGTGATCCAGTACAACGTAGGTTACCTTCTCTGTTTTATTCATACATAATATTTCAGAAGATTCTAGATGTGATAATACTCCATAGAAGACAAACGAGTTTAATAGAAAGGACCACAGATGTTTCATTTCAATATCGAATATCGTTTAACGAAGAAAGAGATTTGGTTTGGCAAAATACTCTACATATATTTTATAAAATACACAATATATACCTTATATCACTATATATATACATATATATACATATATATATATATATATATATATATATATATATATATATATATATATATATATATATATATATATATATATATATATATATATATATATATTGGTAAACGGAATAGAAAATGCTGACAAATTGTTCACAGTGAAAAATAGTTTAATTAGGAATAAGTGAGAATTAGTAATAGTATTGGTTAGTGTTCAGTATCGGGTATAAGTTTACCGGATGCGCATTCCTAATGGTTTTCAAAAATAATTTTGAGATAGAGCGTCCGTGATGTATATATATAAAATTAGAATTGGTGCTCTGAAATATACATTCATATATATATATATATATATATATATATATATATTTCCACGGAAGCGATGGACTTCACCATTCTGTAGTTGTCACTATCATCGTTGTTTCTGTTGGAACTGCGGCACCCATGACCCATACGAATCACCACCAACACTTTCGTCCTTGAAGCCTGGAATAACATGCCTCACAGAGCTTCTATTGCATTACGATATAGCCAACAACTGCTTAACTAATCAATTGGTTATATGACCAGATTATAATAAGAGATTTCGGTAAATAAGCTGACTATTTAAGTTTATTACAGTTATTAGTTTTATTTCAATGAACTCCCGGGCTAGCACCTTCTAAGGGAGACTACCCAGGTGTCGGTGAACCAGGGAAGCTACCTTGTGTGGTTCGTAGTAAGATCATGGAAAAATCTTATTACGAACCACACAACGTAGCTTCCCTGGGTGACTCACGTCTGGGTAGTCTCCCTTAGAAGGTGCTAGCCAGAATTGAAATAAAATTGATAACTGTAAGAAATTCTACTTTCTATACTTTTAATAAACTTAAATAGTCAACTTATTCACTGAAATCTCTTTTTCAGAAAGGAAGTTATATCAAGTAATATTATATTGTGTGTGTGTGTGTGTGTGTGTGTGTGTGTGTGTCTGTGTGTGCGTGTGTTTGCGCGCGTGTGTGTATGTGTGCGTGTGAGTGTAAACGTGCTCTTGTAAGCATGAGTGTGTGTGTGTGCGTGCGTATTATTTATAATTTATTTTGTAAGAAGGTGTTGTAGCTTGCTTGAAGTGGTATATACAGTGAAAAGAATCGTGTTTTATGAGAAAGCTACAGCAATGCAAATAGGAATTTAACTATTAAAGATAAGACATTAACTATTAAAAATCTTAACTATAATAAAGTAAGGAGTGCGGGACTGCATCCAGAATATAATTTTTTATCTCGTTTGTAAAATAAGTTGGATTAGTTTGAATAAATAATGAATGAATATTACATAATTTATCTGCTAAATTTCGTAGCTTTTGATTAAATATATTTTATTGCTTATTTAAAGATTCACATCTTTAAAATTTTTAAATGTCAACACTTCCGGTTAGTTTATATATGATATCGTCTTTTTTTAAATGTATCATGGATTACGTTACTGATTACATAAGACAGTGTAACGCAGTCTTCGTTCAATTTCTATGCATTATATATTGTCAATTACGATTTTATTTGATGTATCATATCTAGATGTATATATACTTACGTATAATATCTATATACACACTACACATGCTAGTAATGATAACAAAGATGTTAAAATGTTACCCTGGAGGTGTTTAATTATTCCTTATGTCGAGACAATTATATTTTGTTTATTTTGCTGACAGGCTTCAACGTCACTGCGAAAATAATAGCAGGTACTGGTAGTTACAAACCTGGACGTCCGAACAGAACATATATTGGCAGAGTTTATATTAAAACCGCCAAAATTGAAATAATGGTAGCACCATATCAAATATTATTTAATGGAACACGTTATATTTGGAGGAACGAAACAGAGATTGTCCTAGCTGGAGCATCCTGCGAAGTGAATGGAAGGGGGAAAATGGTGGAAATAAAAGTTGCACATGGCTTAACTTTCGTCATCAGGCGGAATTTACATGCGAAGATGGGACCAAAATATGGTTATTTGGATTTCTTTGTCATAAATGACAAAGGATTGTCTAGAAATGTATCTGGAGTTATTGGTGAGTAGTATTTGCATTTCTCATGATATATATATATGTGTGTGTGTGTGTGTGTGTGTGTGTGTGTGTGTGTGTGTGTGTGTGTGTGTGTGTGTGTGTGTGTGTGTGTGTGTGTGTGTGTGTGTGTGTGTGTGTGTGTGTGTGTGTGTGTGTGTTAGGTAATTCCGAAGAAAAAGCAAAGGAAAAAAGTGCTCTATGTATAGAACAGAGGTATTTAATTACAAATTGAACAACACAAAATATAACTACTCCATTACCAAAGATTTCTGGATCACAGACGATAATAATATACGTCTGGATCCGACAGAGATGTTATGGATAGAAAATATTTTCTATCCATAACATATAACATCTCTGTCTGATGACCGATCCAGGCGTATATTAATATCGTCTGTGATCCAGAAACCTTTGGTAATGGAGTAGGTATATTTTGTGTTGTTCAATTTCTAATTAAATATATATATACACACACACACACACACACACACACACACACACACACACACACACACACACACACACACACACATATATATATATATATATATATATATATATGCCCATACCGATACTTTTCGAAGAATATTCTAGAAATGATTTTATCATTGGTTAATATTTCTAAAACTAGTCATTCATTTTTTTTTTTATTTCTCAAAAATTTGAAATTTTTCTCCTTTAAATTTGAATATCTTAATTTGAATGCTAAAATTTAATTTTTCCAACCTTCATCCACCAATCAATTTCATGAAATATTTTATTTTCGTAAAAATTTCCATCTGAGAATTGATTTATGACAGTGAAAGCATGTAGTTTTTTTTATCTTTGAATTTATATTCATCATTTGACTGATGTGTTATTCATAAAGCCTGAATTTATCAAAATATTGTATCAAATTTTATTTACTCTACATGGGAATATTTCAAAATGGAGTATTATTTAATACATCAAAATTAAACGACATACGGGTCCTTATATCTCTACTATAATTATTTCAAGCTTAAATATAACACAATTCTATTTACAACTTCCATCAACACATATGTCTGTCCACTTCGCATTTTCATCTCAAAATTAATCTTAAATTAAAAAAGAAATATCGGTAAAAATCAGAAAGTAAACATTTTAATCCTTAAAACTATTAGCTGCTTGACTCATGTGTGTGTGCATGCTTGTAAACATATATATATATATATATATATATATAGAGAGAGAGAGAGAGAGAGAGAGAGAGAGAGGGCTGAGGATCCGCTAAGGTGAAACAATTGTTCTCGGTATGGTAAACTAACTGTTGTATAACCACCTCTACCTAGCTCGTCCCAAGGACTGAGTGCTCTACCACTACGGATATTACCTTCCAGTGTTCGACCACTATATATATATAAATATATAAATATATATATATATATATATATAGGGAGTGTAACTTGGAGTTACTGTAGGTTCACCCGGGTGAGCACTCAATGTTTAGTTTCACTTCTGTGTCGAGGTGTAGAGCTATATATATATATATGTGTGTGTGTATATGTATATATATATATATATAAATATATATATATATATATATATAGGGATATATATATATATATATATATATATATAAATATATATATATATATATATATTTCCATCTGAGAATTGATTTATGATATATATACATATACATATATATATATATATTCATATATATTTATATATATAAGTGAGTGGTTGAGTGGTTAGAGAATTGGATTCGCAATCTTGAGGTTGTGAGTTCGATTCCTGGACCGGGCGATGCGTTATGTCCTTGAGCAAGACACTTTATTTCACGTTGCTCCTTCTACCTGGAGTTGCGACCGATAGATAGTACTAGCAACTGGAAAGACCAACGGAAACATTGTTTCCTCGGTCTGATTTGACGAAAGTCGATCGTTCGTTTTATATATATATATATATATATATATAAACACTCAAGGAAAATAACGAGTGGTTTTCGGTAGAGTTTTCTCCCTTAGATTAGGCGATACGGTTTCATGTGAAACAGGATCTTTACGCTACGCCTACGCCTTTTCTGTCGTGTATGTTCAAAACCACGATATCCGTATTTAAACCCACAAAAACCTTATAAACACACACATACACACAGGCATACACACACACACATGCTTACAAACACACACAATTAAAGATACATACACATACATACATATTCATTTGTATATATGCGACGTCTCCCAAATGTTACTAGACCATTTTAAAATATAACTTTTTTATAATTAATTTTTTCAATTAAATAGGTTACTATATTTTGAAATGGTCTGGTGATTATTTAGGGCCACACTGTTCACACACACACACACTCACATATATATATATATATATATACACACATACATGCATACGCACATATACCTAATATATATATATAGAGAGAGAGCGGGAGGGGGGGGGGGGGAAGAGAGAGAGAGAGAGAGAGCGGATGTGGTTAGGAATAATGAGCCACAGGAATCCCTCTAAATTCACATCATTAAGCAGTTACAGGTATTATATGATACACACTAGGACATTAGTTTGTGCAACTCTTAACTATACATCCGAAATCTGTTTTCGTTAACACCCCACAAATTGACTTATAGAAAGTTAACCTTAGTTTAATTATATGCATGAACTCCCGTAACACAAGAACGCCTTAATGAAGTCAATATTTATGCAATTAAGTACACTGTGAATGGTTCCGTAACTCCTGATGGAGTCGTATTGACATACGGCTTTTCTTGGGCATTTTTAAACATGGTGGAGCCTATCTCTTGTTGCATATCTTAATACAGCAGATTTCTCCCAGAAAAGGATAGACAGTGAGTGAGAGATGAAGTGAGAAAGAGATATAGAGGAAGGATCGATCCCAGTACTAAACTGATATTTTTTTTATCGACCTCGAAAGAATGAAAGGCAAAATTTGAACTAAGAGAGCAGAGAGCTGGAACGAATACAGGAAAGTATTCTATCCGACATTCTAAAGACTCTGCCAATTCGCCGCCTAATTAAGTATATTAACATCTGTTACCTGTACTCGTGAATTTCTCAAATCATTATAACACTCCTTGAATGAACTATTACAAACAAATTCTTCATTTAATTAGTTGTTTAATTCAGACGACATTTTGCAACGAGAAAACAAATGGCTGCTTTATATATTATATAAGACTTCCGTGTGAGACCTCAAATAATAATCTATATGGTTTTGTGTAAGTGTGTGAGGGAAGGTGCCTTGTGGATTCTAAATATTATGCGGACACGAGCGCGGACACACACACACATCGTAGCATGACCACATTCAAACTACTTCTTCTTCACCCACTTATTCCTGAGAGGGTTGTGGGGGCAGTGTCCTCCCACTCTCCCTTCAGCGGGTCCTGTCAAAAGCAACCGATTCCAACTGATCTGGCTGGTTTCCAAGTGTGACCAGCCAAGCTCATGGATGTTATCCAACCATCTTGCTCAGGGTCTACCCCTGGGTCTCCTGCCAGTTGGTTTTGCCCGTAAAATCTGTCTAATGATCCTTTCCTGAGACATTCTAACCCCATGTCCATAGTATTGCAGCTGTGATCTTTCAATTCGGAGAAGTAGCGGCTCTACTCCCTGAGCTACACACTCTATCGAATAACGTTACTACAAAGACCCTTTGGGGCAACCCTATTTCAAACTAATCAATGAATAGAACGAAATACTATCCGTCCATCTTTATTACTTACAATTCTATATTTGTCATGTCTTTTTCTAACAACTTCTTTCTACAACCATTAATTGATATTAAAATATTTCTATTATATTTTTTAGGTCACTTCATTCCCATGAAGGGCAAAATTACACATATTCACAAAGATTCTGAAGGCAAAATCGAGGCAACGTTGAGACTTACGCAACCGAGAAAACACTACAAGAAAACTGTATCTACAGTTCTGCAAATGAAAAGAGGTTTAATGTCTCATTGGCTCCCTTGTTGGAAGGTACACATGGATAAACTTGGTTTTTAACCAAACAACTTTAAATTTAACTTCAATTTCATCGATTTTTCAATTCTGTAAAAATCACAGTTATTAAGCCGGTGACTTGAACTTTCACCCAAATATTTTCAAATTTGAAATGTAATCGTCTCAATGCAATACATTTTTCTGTTTAAGAAGCCATTTTCTATCTTATTTATCATCAATACATATTTTCATCGTGCGTTGAATCTTTATTTTCATCTTTATTTTTTATGTAAGGTGTTTTTTTTATTAAATAAAGTATACCACTATCTTTAGATTTTTGAATTTTTACTTTTCAACTTCAATTCAATTTATTATCAATTGGCAGTGAAGTCACTATCACCAAATCAAGAGATGTCAACATGAATGGC
>OZ024751.1:39796277-39801277 GCA_964016885.1 Eledone cirrhosa
TATATATAGATGTTTATATATATGAGTGTATATATGTGTAAGTGTGTGTGTGTGTTTGTATGTATATAGATATGTGTATGTATATATAAATCGAATGACCTATTTCTATTTATGTTTACTATATATATTATCAAACAATCACAAAACTTATGTTGTTTCCTCTTTTTCCATGCATTTTTATATGCTCTCTCCCTCTCTCTCTCTCTCTCTATATATATATATATATATATATATATATATATATATATATAGTAATAATAATAAATGTGAAGATTAAAATCCAAAGAGGGCTCGATAAGGATAAATATATATCAAATATATAAGAACCCTAGAACATTGTTTCTACTTTTGGCACAAGGCCAACAATTATCCCAGTGTATTACTGGTACTTTATTTTATCGACCCCTGTAAGAATGAAAGGCACAGTTAACCTCGGCGGGATTTGAACTCAGACTATAAAGGGCCGTAACTCTTTGCTGCAAAACATGGCGTCAGACCCTCTACCGATACTGCCAATCCACTGCTTTACGTATTTTAATAATGACACGCATTGACAGATATTGCCAGTGGAATGGAAATGTATAGGAAATATTTTTCAGCTTCAAATCTTCTTAAACCACCGATGACAGAAGCAGTTGTCAAGTCTGAAATAATTATTCTACGTGTCAGGATCTTTTGTCTTTCTTTTATCACTTGACTGTTTCCCATGTAAATATTTCTTTGGCTTTCACTCGTTTGCTTCTCGCTAAATTTTAGTTTTTAATCTGTTAGCATTATGTTTAGTTTGCAATTTTTGCATATATTTCACTGAGCACTTCATCGTTGCACACTTTACAATAAACAATGAGATATCTTGCCTGTAATACCCTGTTGCAGCTGTTAATGGGAGTTTCTGCATATTTCGATGTTACACACTTCAGTATCAACAGCGACATCTCATGCTTGTAATACCATGCTGCTGATATTAAGAGGAGCAAGAATGTTGAACAAGATGGCTGATATAAGTATTACATCCTTTAAAAAATATTGAAACGAATTTACTGCCTCAGGTTATATCATTTCTTTTTCGTTTCACTTTAAGTTTCAGAACATCCTACAAGGCCAATGTGATTCAATTGATATTTGATACGACTTCCTACTATCAAGTCTGGCTCATCACAGTGTTGTTGAGTTGATATACAACGAAATAATTGACCCACCGGTGTGCGAGGATCGGCTGAAATATTCATGGACTGACTATGAAGAAGTGATGCTAGAGCTGTGGAATATTCCATGCATTAATTTCAACTCTTACTGTTAATAACTGCATTGTTTCTTTCCAGGGACTATGTTGAAAAAGTAAACCTCATGTCATTCCATGAGATTATCTTGGACAGACCATGAACTTTTCAACCAACCCTCGTATGTTAAAACAATTTGACATATTTCTGGATTATTGAAAAATATATTATAGACACTTTTAATAATTTATTTCTGGTAAGAATGTATCCTTCAGCACAGCATTCTGCTGGATCTGTGCCACACAAATTCAATGCGTGGTATCCACTTGATGAAGAAGTAGCAAGAAGCGTTGTCATTAATCAATATCTTTAGTATTATGTTGGGTTGGTCTGCCATATAGATACCATTGTCATGTCTTTCAATTCTTCATTCTTTCAAGAGAATACAAATTTTACTCAATATCTCTTTTATCAGGTTTGCAATCACAGAGCCTGTTTTCTTACAAAAGCCTTCAAACGATAGAAATCTCTGTTGAATCTTAAGCTTATAATCTATAGTTTGAAGCTAACATGTGATAAATGTTGTCTGCTTGACAGGTGTAGAATCAGGTGTTGCATCAACTATTGAATAGTATTTTACCTTTGATCTACCAGAGTGTATAGATTTCAAAACTAGATCAGAGCAAAGAGAAATATATTCTATTTGTAATTCAACTGAGAAATATTCCACATGCAACCTTTCACCTTTTTTTCTGGCATTCTTTCGCTATTTTGACACGGATTTCAAATACAGGGTCCAAATGATAGAAACAAACGTTCAACTAACTCACGTTAATTCTCTCCGGGGAGAAGTATCATTAAATGCTCATTTTATCCAGAAATAAAATAATGTTAATTCTACGTAATATATTTATATATTACTCAAGTAAGCCGCCTCTGCTTTGACTTGTTTATATTCTACTTGGTTCTCTGCCGGAGAAACGTATTCATTATTCTGTCCACTGGGACCACGAGGCAACATACATCAGATGCTGTTGTTTTTTTATTTAAAGACATCAATTGGTAGGTCTATTAATTAATTGGGTTATACACGGTTTTCTTTGAAGATAGGGAGAGCGAGAGTAAGAAATAGGGTAACACGGAGGTCATTATCACCCAAGGAATACAAAGTATTTGATCTATCTAGAACTACATCATCTAACCCAGTTATTAAAAGACGAATCAACAACGAAAAGACTCTTTAATATTCTTCCTTTGTTTACGTAGAAAATGTTCCATGCCTTCGTTTGACTGAATTCTTGAACTCTTAGTTGGAACTCTCTCCATGATACATAATCTGATACACGCTAGTTATTACGTTCTTGGTCAGAAATTCAGTTTTATAATCTGTCTCCAATACAGGGGGAAACCCCCAGCAATAGATGCGATGGACTAGCGTCCTGTCCAGGGGTCAGTTTTGTACTCTCACTCGATTAACGCCAAGAAAACCAAGATAAGCACTGGTGAGTTGAGCCTCGGAGCTTGAGACAGTCTTTAGATTGTTGTTGTTGTTGTTGTTATTGGTGGTGGTGGTGGTGGTGGTGGGGCCGGGGGTTGTCAGCGGTGGCAGGGTTGTTGCCTCCAGCATTCATCATATGAGTCTCTACTTTGCTGCTGTGAGAGAAATGTAGAACCGCACCCATGGTGAGGTACACATGAACAGAAGGACGAAGTGTAGGAAGATAAAAACTAAAATATCAAAATACATGGCAGGCTTCAGAAGAAAGGGTCCACAGTAGATATATTTGTAAGTAATACCACATGAGAGCAAAATAAATAGTTTACACTAGAAATAGTTAAAAAACAAGAAAAAAGAACTACTGCGTCTAGCTAAAATTACTGTTACATACTTTCATTCATTAATTCATAACGAGTCTGCATTTGGCACAGTAAGGGTTAGGTTACTGGAGGACTAGGTTATTATATAAAAAGGGCTTCGGTTCTTACCCGCGGCTTATATTAAAATGCAAGTGCAGCATTGTACATTAATAATACTATTTACTTATTATACTTTACTGATGTAGGATATGTGATACATTTATGGTGGTCTAATTCTGCAAGCCGGTTTCGATTCTCGAATAAATCAATTTTATTTCAATGTTTTGCTGTAACGATATTTATCCCTTAAACATGTAATCCAGCCATATTCGGCCACTCATACTGATGTTGAGGTATTGTTTTCAAAATAAATAATATCAAAATATCATAGATTCGATATTATGTGAGATATTATGTGAGGTAAAGCCTTTACCGTGAAAATATGATAGTATATATATAGAGTAATGTAAATGCTAAAGAGTTAAGAAGGTATTAACATCACAAATTCTCACTTTGGGCACTCCTTAAAATATATAAGTTCTTGAGCAATCTTAAATTTGTATCATTTTAGTTTTATATATGGTAGAATTAATTTGTGAAGTGGATACGTAAACAAAACAGTTTCCGTCAACTCAGTCTCACTGGGTTGACTCGAAGCTATGATAAATGAATCTTACTTAATTTAAGATATTAGGGATATGGCTGCTATTTTTAGCTTTTTGAGACACAACGCAGATGCTTGGCGTATGTTGGTAAACTTTGACATTAATATTAATCGGCTAGCTGTGAACTTATAATAAAACATTGAGGGTCTACGACTGACGTTTCGATTAACTCGTTGACCCTCAAACTGTAAATGATATGATGCCTTGTTTCTTGTTGAACATAATCAAAGTCCTTATATTTTCCTTTAGGGGAGGAACGGATTGAGGCGTTGTGACGTTCATGACTTCCCCGATACGGATTTCACTGCGTAACATATTCATGAACAGACAGATTCATTAATCAAAGAACATTACCCCATCACTCTTGGATACATCAAGCGCTGGACGTGGGTTACGCATAAAATCCCTTAGCCATCAAAATACAGACATCGAATCTAGACAGCCCGGATGTGGGGTAAGATTCGTCGTTGGCGATGACTTAATCTATCATCATAAACCCCTCTCCTCTTGTCTCCCTACAAATAAGATCTTGTTTGTTGGGAGAACTTAAACAGCCATATAACACGTGTTGATGTGTAATCTAGTTACATCATCGAGAGAGGAGAACCACTGAAATATAGTCACAGATGTCATTGCAAACTTCAACATGGTTTCTTTCTTATGGCAGCCCCCTGTCCCCCCCTCCTCTCTCTCTCTCTCTTTCTCTCTCTCTCTCTCTTTCTATCTTTCTCCTTCCCCTCTCTCTCTCTCTCTCTTTCTCCTCCCCCTTTCTCCCTATATATATATGTGTGTGTGTGTATGTGTGTGTGTATGTGCGTGTGTGTATGTGTGTGTGTGTGTGTGTATGTCCCTTTCTCTCACTATCTTGACATAGTTATCAATCTTACTCTCTCACTCTCCCTTCTTTCTCTTTCTCTATTTATCTGTCTTATCTATCCCTTAACGCCCTCTTTCTTCTTCTTCTTCTTCTTCTTCTTCTTCTTCTTCTTCTTCTTCTTCTTCTTCTTCTTCTTCTTCTTCTTCTTCTTCTTCTTCCTCCTCTGCCTCTTCTCCTCCTTCTTATTCTTATTCTTATTCTCTCTATCCCTTTCTACTCCCTCGTCCTTTCCTCCCTTCCGTTCATATATGTCTCCAACAATGAAACAACACAGCAAAACATAAACATTTAGTCAGCTGTTTTTTTTTATGTGTGTGTGTGTGTTCTTTTCTCCAAACAACAGCCATTAAAATATATATAACGGATATATAAATAACAATA
>OZ024751.1:39806277-39818777 GCA_964016885.1 Eledone cirrhosa
TAAACAAAACTTCCTCGTTTCTGCTTTGGGTCGCTGATGTTTCGGCCTCGAAACATCAGCGACCCACAGCAGACAGCCGAGGAGCGGGAATTGTCCTTATGTTTGTGTTTCTCTTGCGTTTTCTAAACAACACACACACACACACACATATATATATATATATATATATATATATATATATACAGTCTATTTTTAGAATTGTTGAGCGATTAGAAAGTATGATAATTTTAAAGAAACATCCACGTTATTGACCATGAAAAATAGACTTATAATAAGTTGGACATATAAACACTGAAGACGGGAAAATCTGTTGTACTGCACTGCTCATGACTAATATGAAGTGTAATCTGTTAAAGTTCTATTTACTTGACTTTATATTCAGTGCTAGAACACCTTTGTATTATTTCCTATTAAAACGGGGTTATTGAAACACAATGGATGTTTTTTAGATGGGCAAATGAACCGTGTATCTCTTTTACAAACAATATAATTCTGCTTATGACAGAAGAACTAAATGTGGAATTCTCTTAGCAACAAAAATGGCTGTCAACTGAGTGTTTTATTTCCCAAGCAACGCCATCTACCTCCCAGTAATCTTTTTAAAAATATCCTTCACAGACTCTCTAGTGCAAAATAATAAGTAAATAAATAAATAAATAAATAAATAAATAAAATAAACACTGTGTGACTTAACCTTTCAAATTCAGATGTGTCCAGCATAGGCAGATCGATATTATTGATCTGTTCTTTTTTGCAAAGATTAGGTAGTCAGGGGTTATTGAATCACGCGAAGGAAAATGTTAATCGAAAAAACATATCGAGATGCTAGAAAAGTAATTGATTTTTATCTATTAGGACTGGAAGGGATCTCCGTCAGTTTCAACGATAGATCTTTTAGCTTTTGGGGTTTTTTTTTTGTTTTGTTTCCATTAACAAAACATCATTCTCGTAAAATTAGCGTGCAAGTGGCTGAATATTTAACAGACTCGTGTGCTATTCACGGAGAAGTTCAGCGTGACACAATATGAAACAACACTGGTACCATTTAATTACAGGTACAGTCATCGGATGGTCGTTGAAACAGTTTCTATCTAATTAGTTTCACTTACAAATCCTCGAGTAGACACTTGGTTATGATAAATGTCATTTGTACAAGATTCTGGAGCAATGCAGAATAAAGCTTCTTGCTCAAGAACGCAATACGCTGCCTGGTAAAGTTCAGGAATCGAGCCCACAGCCTAACGACCGTAAGCCCAATATTCTACCCGCAAGCCATACATCTTCATGTATATTATTTTTTTAAAAGGCTGGATTGGCAGTATCGGTAAAGGGTCGGACGCCATGCTTTGCAGCAGAGTTACGTCCCTTTATGGTCCGAGTTCAAATCCCGCCGTGGTTAATTTTGCCTTTCATCCTTACGGGGTCGATAAAATAAAGTACCAGTAATGTACTGAGATAATTGCTGGCCTTGTGCCAAAAGTAGAAACAATTATTTTTAAAAAAACCACATTCATGTTTCGAAGTTTCGCTTGTTTGCTAAGTGACTTGGTTTGAGAATGTTGAAACTAAAGCAATGAAACTGTAGAAACGACATTTTAGCCACAGTTTTACTTATTTGCGAAACGACTTGATATGAGACCGTATTGAAATTAAAGCAATTGCGTTGCTGATGAGAAATTTAGCCAAGGTTGTACATGTTTGCAAAGTGACTTGATATGAGACTGTGTTGAAACTAAAGCAATTACATTGCTGAAGAACCATTTCAACCACAGTTGTACATGTCTGGCAAATGACTTGATCTGAGACTGTGTTGCAACTGAAGTAATTACAGCGTTGCCAACCCCTATAAAAGAACTTGGATATATCAAGAATTATAGCACGAACTTCAGCTGATTTTTCCATAAATCGATAAATGTTATCTGTGATAATAGTCAGCAGATCAGCAGTAGAACGAAAGCCACTAAAACCATACTGAACATCAACAACGAGTCCCAAGCTCTCCAGAACCTCAACCAGCCTGTTGTTGATGTTGATGTTGATGTTATTGTTGATGTGTCATTCAAATATTTTGCTAATAACAGAGAGGTGACTAACAGAACAACATTTGATGGGATCAGAAGTTCACCATAATTCTTAAAAAACGGATCATTAGATACCTCACAGCAAAATAGAAAACAATACTTTGCAAAAAGATTGAATAACTTTGAGAGCAAAGACATCTTTTGGTGTTAGGATTACTTAGCGTCTTATTTATTGGAATCACATCTGTAATTTACATTCCAAGATCTCCATTAACGTCCTTTCAATTTTAGGGGTAGAAACAGGAATTTCTTTCACTTCTAATATTCTTAGAAGTCATAGAAAATTTGATATGTCAGCTGTCATACCCTGACCCTCTAGAAGATATTTATAGCCTCTTTAATATGTACATATATTTATTGACATTATTTCTCTCTCTCTAGGGCGGTGAATTGGCAGTATCGGTAGAGGGTTGGACGCCATGCTTTGGCGCATAGAGTTACGGCCCTTGCCATTCTGAGTTCAAATCCCGCCGAGGTTAACTTTGCCTTTCATCCTTATGGGGTCGATAAAATAAAGTACCAGTAATGTACTGGATAATTGCTGGCCTTGTGCCAAAAGTAGAAACAATTATTTCTCTCTCTCTCTCTCTCTCTCTCTCTCTCTCTCTCTCTCTCTCTCTCTCTCTCTCTCTCTCTCTCTGACTCTCTCTCTCTGTATATATATATATATATATATATATATATATATAGAGAGAGAGAGAGAGAGATTCAGCGAGAATCGCATTTCGGCGAGTAGGAAAGGCGAAACGAAACGCAAAAATCAGATATATATGTATATATAGGGAGAGAGAGAGAGAGAGAGGGGAAGAGAGAGGGGTGTCTGAAAATAATACAATGTATGGAAACACTACATACACACATATACACACACACGCGCGCACACACACACACACACATATATATATATATATATATATATATATATATATATATATATATATATATATATTCAGAGAAAAAGTGAGAGAGAGAGAGAGATATATAACGAACTATATTGTTTTACCTTATCGAATTTTCTTCATCACAGTCCGAGTAAATTATATGGAGAATTATATAAGCAGATAAATAACACAAAAGTAATTAAGAACTAATTAAAACTTAATTCCAACCATTAATTGGAAGTTTCACTAATTATAATTACTGGAAACAAAGTCCAATCTTTTGTTTCCTATTGTGAACTCTCCATCAACAAATGTTCACTGATATAACGGCCAATAGATGGCGCTCTAAGATACAAATTATCGTTGTTGTTGTTGTCACAAATGACCATGGGATTTGCATCTAGAATGTTCCCCTCTATGCCACAAGTCCGGGCAAGGTTTGTTTATGGAAGACTAACAGTCACCCATGTATACAAGTCTCCCCTCTCCACGCCGCCAATGTTGTCCAAGGGAAAGGTTATGGCCGATACAGCTTGGCACCAGTGACGTCGCAACTCGTTTCTACAGCTGAGTGAAGTGGAATAACGTGAAAATAAAGTGTCTTTCTTTACACAACGCAAAGCCCGGTCCGAGAATCGAACTCACAACTTCACGATTGTAAGCCCGACGCTCTAACCACAAAGCCATGCTCTTTTGTTCTATCAAATATTACATATCTTATCTATATTCCAATCAAAAACTCCTTGTTCTCCCCACCCAGGTCCAACACAATAAAAGAGATTTATTTATTTCATATTTGCAATATATTTTTTTAAACCATAACTCAAAACATGTTGATTCGTTCGTAGAGTGATTGGATCGCCTCGTTTGTCATTCTTCAATTCTTAATATGACAAGAATATTCATTGTCTTTCAGTTTACCGCTAGATCTTTACTGTTTTGTTTTTTCCAAATGACTTAAACTCACATTTTCCATTGTTATTAACAATTCCACATTACTTTTCTTTCTTCGTCCGATGATTAAATGATATAACTAAAAACTAAACAAAAAAGACTCTTGTCGTCTATCAATGCAGACCTGCCAACCTCTAAAAGCCTAAACGGGGAGTACCATGAAAGAAGTGCCCCAAAACGGGGAGAAATGAGGCAAACTGGGGATATTTTACATAATTGTTTCTACTTTAGGCACAAGGCCAGCAATTACCCAGTTCATTACTGGTACTTTATTTTATCGACCCCGTAAGGATGAAAGGCAAAGTCAACCTCGGCGGGATTTGAACTCAGATCGTAAAGGGACGTAACTATGCTGGAAAGCATGGCGTCCGATCCTCTACCGATACTGCCAATCCACAATAATGAAGACACCTTTCACCCAACCCCAAAATGGGTGGGAGATATCACCCACCCCAAACTGGGTGGAAGATATCACCCACCCTAAAGTGGGTGGGAGATCTCCCCGTCGAACGGAGATTGACATGTCTGATTAAAGTGAGGCTGGATGGAAGTAAAAGTTATTTCAACCCTGTATTGTATCTCCTTTATATAAAACAAAGCAGCAGTAAAATATATATCTTAAAAGATGATGCAGTCTCATTGAAAAATAGTCTGGCTACAACTGAACTATTTCTTTACCTTGGCTAGAAATTATACTATTATTAAACCAATTAAGGGCGTGGGTTGGCAGTATTGGTAGAGTTTCTACTTTTGGCACAAGGCCAGTGATTACCTCAGTGCATCACTGGTACTTTATTTTATCGATCTCGTAAGAATGAAAGGCAAAGTTAACCTCGGCGGATTTGAACTCAGAACGCAAAGGGCCATAACTATGCTGCAAAGCATGGTGTCTGACGCTCTACCGATACTGCCAAATCACTAGAGTGTTGGACAACACGATTTGCTGCATATAGTTACGTATATTTACGTTCTAAGTTCAAATCCCACCGAGGTTAGCTTTGCTTTTCATGCTCACAGGGTCGATAAAGTAAAGTACCAGTAATGTACTGGGATCGACTCAGTCGATTTTCCCTTTCAAATTACCGGCCCTGTACCAAGAGTAGAAACATTTATTTAACCATTAGGCACAAAGTTAGTAAATTTGCGAAGGAAGAAGTCGATAATATTTACCTCAAATTACTGGACTAGTAATTTATTTTAACAACCTCAGAACAAAGAAAAGCAAAGTTAAACTTGGTTAGGTTTGAACTGAGAATGTAAAGAGCTGGAACAAATAACAAAGGGTTAATATTATTAATATACAAATTTACCTTCGTCATATTGTGTCGTTTCTTTTGGCAGCTCATTGTTTTATAAAACATATTTTTACTGTCTTTCGTAAACTAGTGTATAATAAAAATCAATAGAAAGGGTTGGTTTTTTTTTCGTTTTGTTTGTAAGTTTGTTTGTTTATTTATCTGGGTTTTTTTTATGTTTGTTGTTGTTGTTGCTTTGTTTCTAAAACTGGACATCAGCCCACAATTTCAGCTTTTCATTCTATTCCGTAGCCAAACCATTTCATCTTTTTTATTATTATTATTATTATTTTTTAAAAAAAGCTATTCACTAATAGAATCGCTAAAATATAAAGCTCATGTGTTAGTATTGGTATGAAACGATATTCTCTTGGAAAAAATAACAGACGATATCAACAATAACTAATGTTATTATTGTTTAATGTTATTGTTATTAATATTATTGATGTTTCTTTAATTATTGTTCATCTTGTTATTGTTGTCGTTCCATTATTTTATTAATGAATAAAAATGACGTCGAATAATTGACGAAGCGATCTGCTGGGGATTATAAGACCCCTTTTGTTTATTTATTCAACTGGAATAAGTGATCTGAATATCTTAATAGCTCATGGAATTATTTTCTGACTTTTAACTCTGTGTTTGGTTTGGTTTGGGGTTTGTTTTTTCTTAGGTTTTGTCTCTTGTGTGTGTGTGTGTGTGTGTGTGTGTGTGTGTGTGTGTGTGTGTGTGTGTGTGTGTGTGTGTGTGTGTGTGTGTGTGTGTACGTTTGTGTGGGTTAATGTGGGTTGGTGTCGGTTGGTGCGGGTTGGTATGGGTTGATGTGGGTTGGCGTGGGCTGGTGTGGGTTGGTATGGGTTGGTATGGGTTGGTGTGGGTTGGTGTGTATTTTCATACGTGCTATGTTTTAGTTGCCATAAATTGTTAGTTTTTATTTAATCTTTTTTCATTTAATATACCATCTTGTTTTGTATTATCCTTTTATTATATATAATTTTTTTAGACCGTAATAGAGTTTTGTAAGCTGCAGCTATTCATTTTAAAATAAACATAAAATACAATAAAAATAAAACACCCAGTTTTGTTTTAGTGGTTGTTTGTAGTTGTTTTTCGTTGTGTTTTTGTTGTTGCTGTTGTTGTTGTTTTGTTTCACTATGATTCATACAGAGCTGCACATCATGTGCCGACTTGAAATGTAATAGAATACAGGAGGAATGCTGGTTTAAATATTGATTTAATCTTACAAACAAAGAAACTTTGTTAAAATAACGCTCTATTGCAAACAGAAAAATACAAAACGAAAATGCGTTTGGCTTTTGTAATTTCTGTCAGATGTAGATAATTTATTTTAGACGAGATGGATTTCTAATATTGCAATATGTTTGAGAGAAAAAATAAAACACCCTCTGACCAATATGTCTGGAAAGGGTTACAGCCTCTGACCAATATCTTTGGGAAGGGTCACACCCTCTGACCAGTGTGTTTGGAAAGGGTCACAGATTTTAAACAATATGTTTGAGAAAGGCTACAACCTCTGACCAAACTGTCGAGAAACAAAATAAATTACTATACATTGTGTAATAGTAAAACTTATATTACAAACTAACGAGAATAGATTTCCAATATGATGAACGGTTTTAATGTCATTTTTATTATTCCTTACTGTGTGTGTGTGCGCGTGCGCGCGTGTGTGTGCGCGCGCGCGTGTGTGTGTGTCTGTGTGTGTCTGTGTGTGTCTGTGTGTGTGTGTGTGTGTGTGTGTGTGTGTGTCTGTGTCTGTCTGTCTGTCTGTCTGTCTGTCTGTCTGTCTGTCTGTCTGTCTGTCTGTGTGTGTGTGTGTGTGTGTGTGTGTGTGTGTGTGTGTGTGTGTGTGTGTGTCTGTGTGTGTGTGTGTGTGTGTGTGTGTGTGTGTGTGTGTGTGTGTGTGTGTGTAGAAGAAGAAGAAAATCGTAAAATAACATTGCTCAACACATGGGCTCAGACGAACTCCAAGACTCCGCAAACAATTATATATATATATCCAAAATTAAATTAAGGGTGTCATGTCCGAGTGATAGTTAAATCTTCTCCCTTGTTGAAAATCCGGGATTTGACTACTGTGATTTACTGATTGATGGTGAAATATATTTCTTTAATGAAATATATACAAGGAAGATTAATCATTTTAAAAGGTATCTATATTTGAAGTTCTAGTTAAACTTTAATTGATTACCTACCTAGCTGTGTGTGCTTATACACTTTACAAATTATCCACTGTGATTGTTTCATATGTTTATTTTAGATATATATATATATATATTAATATCATTCTCAAATCGGAGAAGTAGCTGCTCTACCTGGAGTGACTCTCTGATATCCGAGCTACGCATTCTATCGAGTAAAGTTACTCCAGAGACCGTTCGGAGGAACCTCATTTCGGCCGCTTGTATTCGCGATTGTATTCTTTCGGTCATTACCCAAGATTCATGACCACATATAAAGGTTAGACATTTGCTGGCCTTGTGCTTAAACTTAAAATAAAAATCAATATTTTGTGATATTTTGGAATTTTGCAAAGATATATATATATATATATATATGTTTCCACGTGCTGTTGAAATGTTGGGTGAATATTCTATGGCGGTTGGTCGCGAAGAGATTGCTGTCGTTTATTTATCTACTATTTCTGGACTGAAATAGCCGTCGAAACGGCTTGGGCTCTGCCGTCGAGGTCATACTTTTTCCTCTCTCTCTCTATCTCTCTCTCTCTCTCTCTCTATATATATATATATATATATATATATATATATATTAAAAGCGTCAAAAAATATATTCTGTCATATTATCAATTATATATATATATATATATATATATATATATATATATAATTGAGAATATGACAGAATATATTTTTTGACGCTTTTAATACTTGTGTATCTCTTTTGATTTATTACAACATTTTACAACGTATTACTGCGATTTAATTAGATATTTTAATAGGTTGAAACGTATTAGAATAGATTTATTCATGGTGGAAAGATTGTCGATCTAAAGTTGTTATTGGAATTGTTGGAGATCAAATAGAAAATAGGAGCTAATCAGTAGAGTACAATTATTGCTTATGTAAATTAAGGTAGAGTAATATAATCCCTCCAATTAAGATAACGGAAACAATAGATTGGACAGCTACTATCGCTACATAGGATTCATTAGCTTAATTTACAGGATAAATTTTACACTATTCTCTACGTGGTTGCATGATCTGCAAGACATAGCAGCCACATTCCACACAAATCTCAAATCATACAATACCATCATAAACAAGCACACACACACACACACACACACACACACACACACACACACACACACACACACACACGCACACGCACACGCACACGCACACACACACCCCACACACATACACATATATATATATAGATATATATATATATATAGATATAGATATATATATATAGCTCTATACAGACGTTTAAATTGAATAAATAAATAACTAAATAGTGTCCGAAACTTTAAGAATCTCTTCCTGCTATTTCAAGCGTTAAACGAATGTATTTCTTCCAGGTACTGTGCTGTTTTACCTTTTATATATATATATATATATATATATGAACGAGTAGGACCCTGACAGCTGAGCTCAAGTCCAGAATTAGCCGTCGAAACGGCTTGAGCTCAGCCGTCAGGGTCCTACTCGTTCCTATTACCCACTCTACTACCCTAAGTATTGAGTACTTTGGTGCGTTATGGTCCACCTGGTTCCTTACCACATTTCCTTCGTTATATATATATATATATATAAATGTAAGTATGTATGTATACGTACATACATATATGTATACAGACGTACAGTAGCATGCATATATATATATATATATATATATATATATATATATATATATATATATATATATATACATACAGGTACACATATATGCACGCATCAGTTTAGCGGACGCTTATTATAACGCCGCTTTGTTCGTTTGTAAACAAACTGAACAGCCTGAATTTATGCCATACGGTGTTAAGGCAACCACGTCACCTTTTTGTTCAACACTGACATAGGAACGATATATATATATATATATATATATATATATATATATATATATATATATATATATATATATATATATATAATTATATATGCGTGTGTATGTGTATGTATGCATGTATATATTTATATATGTATATATATGCAAGTATGTATATATACGTGTGTGTTTGTGTGTGTGTAATAAAGGATGTTGATGGTTGGAATGTCTTGAACATAGGCGTGTTCAATCAAGTCTGACCTAGGGCTACACAAAAACAAGATCACTTTAGTCCAAACTCTACTACAATGAAATAATATGCAGCTTGCTCATTGTTTATTCATGAGTAAAACTTTATAGCAACCAAGTATAAAGTAACTTATAATTGCATTATGCAACACATTTGGACATAAATATTTCAAGTGGTATAAATCATGCAATGTATAACAGAGTCTGTTTGGAGCCAAGAGTAGCATCAGGTTGGAGTTTACAGAGTTTCATTGAAAACATAAAACTTACAGTTCACATCTGTGAGGGTACAGCTGTGAGGGTACACCTGTGAGGGTACACCTGTGAGGGTACAGCTGTGAGGGTACACCTGTGAGGGCTTAGTAGACATTGTATCTGGCTGCATATCATAGGAGGTTTCTTGAGTATTTTAATGATAAGGACCAAGTCCTATTATGAAAAGTTACTCCGTTCTTGGAAGAAAAGGGCTTGTTAACTGACATGGCTTTCATCGGTGAGAACTACTACTACAGTTGACGTTAAGCTAATGAGAATATAAACATTCTTGGATGGGACGCCAGAGCTGGTCAAATCGGACCGAGGAAACAATGTTTCCACTGGTTTTTCCAATTCCTAATACTATCTACCGGTCGCAAATCCAGATATAATATATATATATATATATATATATATATATATATATATATATATATATATATATATAACGAAGGAAATGTGGTAAGGAACCAGGTGGGCCATAACGCATCAAAGTACTCAATACTTAGGGTAGTAGAGTGGGTAATAGGAACCAGTAAGACCCCGACGGCTTGAGCTCAGCCCCGTCGGGGTCTTACTGGTTCCTATATATATATATATATATATATATATATATATATATATATATATATATTATGTATGTATGTGTGTATGTATATATATATATATATATATATATATATATATAATGTAATATAATATATATATATATATAATATATATATAATATATATATATATATATATATATATATATATATATATATATATATATATATATAATGTAATATAATATATATATATATATAATATATATATATATATAATATATATATAATATATATATATATATAATATATATATATATATAATATATATATAATATATATATAATATATATATATATATATATATATATATATATATATATATATATATATATATATATATATATATATATAATGTAATATAATATATATATATATATAATATATATATATATATATATATATATATATATATATATATATATAATGTAATATAATATATATATATATATATATATATATATATATATATAATGTAATATAATATATATATATATATAATATATATATATATATAATATATATATAATATATATATAATATATATATATATATATATATATATATATATATATATATATATATATATATATATATATATATATATATATATATATATATATATATATATATATATATATATAATGTAATATAATATAAATTCACTTGATAATATCCAAGCCTTATCTAGTACTCCCATCAACAATTATGATCTCATATCTGTCCATTCTCAATATTCTCAACTGTTACAGTCAAGAGAATTAACTGAATCGGCTCCAATTCCATACCACTTAATCGACTTCTATTAACGTCAGCCAAATCAAAAGTTCTTCCTCGTGCCCAATATGCCATCAGAATGTTATTTAATTAAGTTTCTCATGACCCTTTTCATACCAAATCGACTGAAATTTATTACACCTGCTTCTGCCACACGAAACTGATTGTTTTAAAGTGTTTATATTTATCTTAAAACCAAAGTTGCTGCTGCTTTTCTTCTTCTTCTTCTTCTTCTTCTTCTTCTTCTTCTTCTTCTTCTTCTTCTTCTTCTTCTTCTATTTCTTCTCGTTCTTCTTCTTCTTCTATTTCTTCTCGTTCTTCTTCTATATCTTCTTCTACTCATCCTTCTTCGCTATGTTGCATAGCATGGTGCCTAACGCTCTACCGGTATTGCCTTCTGCAAATTATATTATAGGATAGTATCATTAACTTATTCTTCTTCTTTTTCTTCTTCTTCTTCTTCTTCTTCTTCTTCTTCTTCTTCTTCTTCTTCTTCTCATTCTTCTTCTTCTTCTTCTTCTTCTTCTTCTTCTTTACATTCTGAGTTCAAATCCCACCGAGGTTAGCTTTGTCTTTCATCCTTACGAGATCGATAAAGTAAAGTACTAGTAACTTCCTGGTTCGATATAATCGACTTCTTCTCCCCACAAAATTGTTGGTTTCGTTCCTAAATCAGAAACTATTATTTTAGTTGTTGTTATTGTCGGACAACATTTGTTTCAGTTCTATTTTTGGAGTTCAAGCCCTACTGAGGTCACCTTACTTTGCCTTTCATCTTTCTGGGATCGATATAATCGACTTTCTGCTCCTCCACCACTACCACTGTACACACACAAAATGTTGGCTATGTGCCTAAATTTAAAATAATTATTACTACATTGTTTCGTATAATAACTTATGAAAACAGAGAAAGAATGGAGAAAGATGGGAAAAGATGGAAAAATAATGGTGAAAGAAATGGTAGAAAGCTGAAGGTGGAGGGTGGAAGTATTTATGACTAATGAGCCACAAAGTGTCAATAGTTTAAGCTTGGTTAACCAAACGACTTTCTCGGTTGTGAGTTTAGATTCAATAATTTCCATTCATTAAACAGCTTATAACATGAATAAATTGAATTGCAGAACAAGCCAAATAGATTTAAATGGCGGACTTGATTAACTGCTTTTCAAGACCAACAATATGTTATGAATATTCAAACAACATCGTCATAAAATAAGATTAATTAAGTTTAATGTTATTATAGTCTGTAGTAAGCAAATTGGAACATTGAGTTGGCAGAAACAGTAGCCTACCACACTAATTAACTATAACAGTATTTTGGAGGGGGTGGTGTTTAAACCCCTGTTATCTGAGTTCAAATATTTCCAGG
>OZ024751.1:39831277-39833777 GCA_964016885.1 Eledone cirrhosa
ATTCTCGATAAAAGCACTGGATATGTGGTCCTGATGATTTCTAACGAGAATGAAACGCGTAGATTACTTCCCTTGCTTTTATCGAGAATCTAATTGTAATACGTGACGTATTCTATTCTATAGCGATTAGGTCTTCAAAATGTTTATTATAAACATACAGAATATTTTCGAATATTCTATGTCTATATTCACATATATATCGCTATTTCAGAGCATTTATTCCAATTTCTAATTTCTGCCGGACCGGCAACCGCTCTTTCAAACCAGTTCCTGTACACAGCTAAGTATTCTATAAGTCTCTAGCTGTGTCATTCTCGATAAAAGCACTGGATATGTGGTCCTGATGATTTCTAACGAGAATGAAACGCGTAGATTACTTCCCTTGCTTTTATCGAGAATCTAATTGTAATACGTGACGTATTCTATTCTATAGCGATTAGGTCTTCAAAATGTTTATTATAAACATACAGAATATTTTCGAATATTCTATGTCTATATTCACATATATATCGCTATTTCAGAGCATTTATTCCAATTTCTAATTTCTGCCGGACCGGCAACCGCTCTTTCAAACCAGTTCCTGTACACAGCTAAGTATTCTATAAGTCTCTAGCTGTGTCATTCTCGATAAAAGCACTGGATATGTGGTCCTGATGATTTCTAACGAGAATGAAACGCGTAGATTACTTCCCTTGCTTTTATCGAGAATCTAATTGTAATACGTGACGTATTCTATTCTATAGCGATTAGGTCTTCAAAATGTTTATTATAAACATACAGAATATTTTCGAATATTCTATGTCTATATTCACATATATATCGCTATTTCAGAGCATTTATTCCAATTTCTAATTTCTGCCGGACCGGCAACCGCTCTTTCAAACCAGTTCCTGTACACAGCTAAGTATTCTATAAGTCTCTAGCTGTGTCATTCTCGATAAAAGCACTGGATATGTGGTCCTGATGATTTCTAACGAGAATGAAACGCGTAGATTACTTCCCTTGCTTTTATCGAGAATCTAATTGTAATACGTGACGTATTCTATTCTATAGCGATTAGGTCTTCAAAATGTTTATTATAAACATACAGAATATTTTCGAATATTCTATGTCTATATTCACATATATATCGCTATTTCAGAGCATTTATTCCAATTTCTAATTTCTGCCGGACCGGCAACCGCTCTTTCAAACCAGTTCCTGTACACAGCTAAGTATTCTATAAGTCTCTAGCTGTGTCATTCTCGATAAAAGCACTGGATATGTGGTCCTGATGATTTCTAACGAGAATGAAACGCGTAGATTACTTCCCTTGCTTTTATCGAGAATCTAATTGTAATACGTGACGTATTCTATTCTATAGCGATTAGGTCTTCAAAATGTTTATTATAAACATACAGAATATTTTCGAATATTCTATGTCTATATTCACATATATATCGCTATTTCAGAGCATTTATTCCAATTTCTAATTTCTGCCGGACCGGCAACCGCTCTTTCAAACCAGTTCCTGTACACAGCTAAGTATTCTATAAGTCTCTAGCTGTGTCATTCTCGATAAAAGCACTGGATATGTGGTCCTGATGATTTCTAACGAGAATGAAACGCGTAGATTACTTCCCTTGCTTTTATCGAGAATCTAATTGTAATACGTGACGTATTCTATTCTATAGCGATTAGGTCTTCAAAATGTTTATTATAAACATACAGAATATTTTCGAATATTCTATGTCTATATTCACATATATATCGCTATTTCAGAGCATTTATTCCAATTTCTAATTTCTGCCGGACCGGCAACCGCTCTTTCAAACCAGTTCCTGTACACAGCTAAGTATTCTATAAGTCTCTAGCTGTGTCATTCTCGATAAAAGCACTGGATATGTGGTCCTGATGATTTCTAACGAGAATGAAACGCGTAGATTACTTCCCTTGCTTTTATCGAGAATCTAATTGTAATACGTGACGTATTCTATTCTATAGCGATTAGGTCTTCAAAATGTTTATTATAAACATACAGAATATTTTCGAATATTCTATGTCTATATTCACATATATATCGCTATTTCAGAGCATTTATTCCAATTTCTAATTTCTGCCGGACCGGCAACCGCTCTTTCAAACCAGTTCCTGTACACAGCTAAGTATTCTATAAGTCTCTAGCTGTGTCATTCTCGATAAAAGCACTGGATATGTGGTCCTGATGATTTCTAACGAGAATGAAACGCGTAGATTACTTCCCTTGCTTTTATCGAGAATCTAATTGTAATACGTGACGTATTCTATTCTATAGCGATTAGGTCTTCAAAATGTTTATTATAAACATACAGAATATTTTCGAATATTCTATGTCTATATTCACATATATATCGCTATTTCAGAGCATTTATTCCAATTTCTAATTTCTGCCGGACCGGCAACCGCTCTTTCAAACCAGTTCCTGTACACAGCTAAGTATTCTATAAGTCTCTAGCTGTGTCATTCTCGATAAAAGCACTGG
>OZ024751.1:39838777-39856277 GCA_964016885.1 Eledone cirrhosa
TGGTATCAGTACTGTAGAGAACGGGGTAAGAAACCAACACCATGAACTAGTTCAAGATAATGTCCTTCGTACTGTAGAGAACGGGGTAAGAAACCAACACCACGAACTGGTTCATGGTAAATGGTATCAGTACTGTAGAGAACGGGGTAAGAAACCAACGCCATGAACTAGTTCAAGGTAATGTCCTTCGTACTGTAGAGAACGGGGTAAGAAACCAACGCCATGAACTAGTTCAAGGTAATGTCCTTCGTACTGTAGAGAACGGGGTAAGAAACCAACGCCATGAACTAGTACAAGGTAATGTCCTTCGTACTGTAGAGAACGGGGTAAGAAACCAACACCACGAACTGGTTCATGGTAAATGGTATCAGTACTGTAGAGAACGGGGTAAGAAACCAACGCCATGAACTAGTTCAAGGTAATGTCCTTCGTACTGTAGAGAACGGGGTAAGAAACCAACGCCATGAACTAGTTCAAGGTAATGTCCTTCGTACTGTAGAGAACGGGGTAAGAAACCAACGCCATGAACTAGTTCAAGGTAATGTCCTTCGTACTGTAGAGAACGGGGTAAGAAACCAACACCATGAACTAGTTCAAGGTAATGTCCTTCGTACTGTAGAGAACGGGGTAAGAAACCAACACCACGAACTGGTTCATGGTAAATGGTATCAGTACTGTAGAGAACGGGGTAAGAAACCAACGCCATGAACTAGTTCAAGGTAATGTCCTTCGTACTGTAGAGAACGGGGTAAGAAACCAACACCACGAACTGGTTCATGGTAAATGGTATCAGTACTGTAGAGAACGGGGTAAGAAACCAACGCCATGAACTAGTTCAAGGTAATGTCCTTCGTACTGTAGAGAACGGGGTAAGAAACCAACGCCATGAACTAGTTCAAGGTAATGTCCTTCGTACTGTAGAGAACGGGGTAAGAAACCAACACCACGAACTGGTTCATGGTAAATGGTATCAGTTCTGTAGAGAACGGGGTAAGAAACCAACGCCATGAACTAGTTCAAGGTAATGTCCTTCGTACTGTAGAGAACGGGGTAAGAAACCAACGCCATGAACTAGTTCAAGGTAATGTCCTTCGTACTGTAGAGAACGGGGTAAGAAACCAACACCACGAACTGGTTCATGGTAAATGGTATCAGTACTGTAGAGAACGGGGTAAGAAACCAACGCCATGAACTAGTTCAAGGTAATGTCCTTCGTACTGTAGAGAACGGGGTAAGAAACCAACACCACGAACTGGTTCATGGTAAATGGTATCAGTACTGTAGAGAACGGGGTAAGAAACCAACGCCATGAACTAGTTCAAGGTAATGTCCTTCGTACTGTAGAGAACGGGGTAAGAAACCAACGCCATGAACTAGTTCAAGGTAATGTCCTTCGTACTGTAGAGAACGGGGTAAGAAACCAACGCCATGAACTAGTTCAAGGTAATGTCCTTCGTACGTATTCATATTCAGTTTCTCTATGTTAAGGTATAGGTCAACAAAATTAGTCAAAAAGAAGTTTAATATAATTTTTATTAATTTAACAAGGGATTATCAGCTCCCTGTGAGCTGAGAGTGATATCCTGTTTCACATCCTGCTTGACGATACTTCACTTCAAAAGTGCTTGTGTCTTAGAAAAGACATGAAACACATAGTAACATGAATCCATATACCATAGTGAAAGGTGTTCCAAATCAATAGGTGCCCCTAATAATAGGTTCCTGGCAAGTCGAGGCCGTCAATTCGCTTCGATTGTCGGTTGCTATGTTACTTTATGGGGTCGATAAAATAAAGTACCAGTAATACATTGAGATAATTGCTAGCCTTGTGCCGAAAGTAGAAACAATTATTACTGTGTATTACTGTATAACTGTATATGTATTACTGAGTATTACTGTATAACTGTGTTGTATATGTATTACTATGTATTACTATATAACTGTATATGTATTACTGAGTATTACTGTATAACTGTGTTGTATATGTATTACTATGTATTACTATATAACTGTATATGTATTACTGAGTATTACGGTATAACTGTGTTGTATATGTATTACTATGTATTACTATATAACTGTATATGTATTACTGAGTATTACTGTATAACTGTGTTGTATTACTGTGTATTACTGTGTATTACTATATAACTGTATATGTATTACTAAGTATTACTGTATAACTGTGTTGTATTACTGTGTATTACTGTGTATTACTATATAACTGTATATGTATTACTAAGTATTACTGTATAACTGTGTTGTATTACTGTGTATTACTGTGTATTACTATATAACTGTATATGTATTACTGAGTATTACTATATAACTGTATATGTATTACTGAGTATTACTGTATAACTGTATATGTATTACTGAGTATTACTGTATAACTGTGTTGTATTACTGTGTATTACTGTGTATTACTATATAACTGTATATGTATTACTGAGTATTACTATATAACTGTATATGTATTACTGAGTATTACTATATAACTGTATATGTATTACTGAGTATTACTGTATAACTGTGTTGTATATGTATTACTATGTATTACTATATAACTGTATATGTATTACTGAGTATTACTGTATAACTGTGTTGTATTACTGTGTATTACTGTGTATTACTATATAACTATGTTGTATATATATTACTGTGTATTACTGTATAACTGTGTTCTATATATATTACTGTGTGTTACTGTATAACTGTGTTCTATATATATTACTGTGTAATACTGAGTTGTATCTGTTTGCTGTGCCCACAATTCAATTGTTTTGTATTTTCTGTATTTTATATACATATCGTTATATGTCAATACAATTATTATATATCTGCTATATTGTATCTACAATATATTCTGTTCTGTGGCAGTTTACATTGTACCAATATAATGGATATTTCTCTATTATGTCAATACTATTGCTATGTCTGTTGTGACAATACAAAAATAAAAACGTTTTAAATTGTAAGATGCTGAGAAAATATTATGAACTTAAATATAAAATCTTTTATAAAGCTGATAATTATTCATAGCACATTAAAGAAAAATATTTAGATATGTCTGTCTGTTAGTTTGTTTTTTCCAGAGAAACTGACATATCGATCTTTTCTTTCTGTGTTTAAAATAAATATTAAAAAATTATTTACAAATAAATAAGTTTGGGTAGAAATAATATTTCTTAACTGAAGACATTTTTTTTATCTCCGTGGTGAAACTGTCTGGTACAAATGAGTGTCGAATCTCCGTCGGTTCCTACGATACGTGTTACAGTTGTTTGATCGATCCACGGAACAGCCAGCTTGTGAAAATAGCGAGGCAAGTGGCTGAGTATTTCACAAACACGTGCATCCTTAAAATAGTACAACTGAATATCAGTCAAGTACTGGAGTAGATATATTCGACTTCCCCTCTCCTTAAAATGCTAATATTGTGTCTAAATTAGAAATCATAACGATCTGAATTCAAATTCTGCTTTTCATTCTTACGGGGTCGATAAAATAAAGTACCAGTCATGCACTGGGGCAGATTTAATCAACTTTCCCCTGCCCTTCAAACTGCTGGCCTTGTACCTAAAGTAGAAACAATTATTAAGAAATAAACTATTAAACTTTTCTTACTTTTTCAGCGTCAAAACACAGATGTACCAGATGTGTATACATTTCACGTGAAATCTGATATCAGATACCGTTTTGCCATCACTGAAATTTCCAGTTTGATGGTGAACAAGAAATCCTACACCAGAGAAGCAACTTTCAATGTGATCTTACCGGAAGAGGCTTTTATTTCCAACTTTTCTATGTAAGCTATGTTTTTTTTTGTTTTTTGTTTTTTTTTATCTGTGCCTCTTATAGAGACGGTGCCTAACATAGGGTTTATGGGGTTGCACTGTACTCAGAAGGGGTTGGATCTGGCATTTTCATCCAGAAATTAAAGAACATCTACTTATGTCACACTGTATCACACACAGTCCCCACCTCAAAACTTCTCATCACAATAACAACAAGAAGCCACACTTTCCTAACTCCAATATCATGTGAAAGCACGTTGCCTAGTGGTTAGAATATTAGACGAGCAATCATAAGTTTGTGGGTTCGATACCTGAACCAGGAATCGCGTTGTGTCCTTGAGCAAGTCCCTTCTTTTGATGTTGCTGGGACCCCTATCAATTAAAACACCCAAGAAACCTCCTATGAAAGGAAATCTCTAGAAGTCCAGCCAAATCTACAGGCTCATCACTAAATATAATTTCTGATTTAGGCACAAGACCAACAAATTTAGGGAAGGAGAGAGTCGAGTAAATCGACCCCAGTGCATTACTGGTACTTTATTTCATCAACCCCGTAAGGATGAATGGCAAAGCTAACCTCTGCGGGATTTGAACTCAGAACATAAAGGGACGTAACTCTTTACTGCAAAGCATGGTCTCCGACGTTCTACCGATTCTGCCAATCCATCGCCCTAAAGTAATGAATAATAATGAAATAATATTTTGACTACTAGCACAGCTTTTGGCTCATTGTCTAGATGGGTGAGCTGAACATTTTATAAGTTTCAATCATCTTTTATCTGTGGCTAAACTTTCACTTTATCTGTTACCATCTCTCTCTCTCTATATATATATATATATATATATATATATATATGTAGATAAATCTACCAAGAGTTTACGGTAGTGTCCAATCCGTATGAAGAACTCAATGTATTCCGGATATCATGGAAAGAGGAGATGTAATGAAAAATCACTTTCGGTGAAAGATAAACGGTATACAGAGTCAAGATAAAATATTAAACAAATAATGAATAAACAATTCCTTATATTAAACAAAAAAAGTTCATTATTTAACGATCGTTTCTAGGATATATATGTGTTAGAGTTGGCATGCATATTCAACAGATCTATGTACAAAATTATACAAAATTATACAAACTATCAAGATTAAATATACATACCAACACATATATACGCCGTCTTCAGAAAAAAAAAAATATATATATATATATATATATATATATATATATATATATATATACGTTATTCCGGGTTGAATCGGTGGTAACCACAGTAAGTAAGGTACTCAATACATTGCAGAGTATAAAAGTTTTAATATAGATGAGATTCTACAGGACTAGAACTGTTTCATTCTTTAGAAATCATCAGGAATCCCTGATGATTCCTGATGATTTCTAAAGAATGAAACAGTTCTAGTCCTGTAGAATCTCATCTATATTAAAACTATATATATATATGTGTGTGTGTGTGTGTGTGTGTGTGTGTGTGTGTGTGTGTGTGTGTGTGTGTGTGTGTGTGTGTGTGTGTGTGTGTGCATGTATGTATCACTCTCTCTATCATTCTCTATATAACACTAGCCAGTTGCTCTCTTATCACTATAGTCACTATAGCGTTCCGTATCTTTTCTGAACGTATAACCACAATACACGCTTCCTATAACATGTTAAATTACTTCTTACTGCCGGTGATAAAATATATAGAGAACATGTGACGTGAAATAGAGAGCTTTATTCCCAATTTGAACATTTGCACTTTTAGCAGTAATAGTGCAAACTGTAGGAGGCATTCAACGACACATTCATATGCAGTGCAGTGAACACAGAAATACACACACACACACATACACACACAAACATATATATATATGTGTGTGTGTGTGTGTTTGAGAGAGAGAGAGAGAGAGAGGGGGGGTGCTACCAGACAAACATGGCAAATAATAATAATTGTTTCTACTTTTGGCACAAGGCCAGCAATTAACCAGTGTATTACTGGTACTTTATTTTATCGATGCCGTAAGGATGAAAGGCAAAGTTAACCTCGGCGGGATTTGAACTCAGAATATAAAGGGTCGTAACTCTATGCTGCAAAGCAAGGTGTCCGACAAGCTACAGAGACTGCCAATAGTTTCTGAGCTGGGCACAAGACCAATTTGTAGGGAGAAGTCGATTAAATCGACACCAGTGCATTACTGGTACTTTATTTTATCGACCCCGTAAGGTAAGATAAAGTACCAGTAATGCACTATTTAAAGAACTGGAGATAGAAATAACCCGAATGTGGGCGTCGAAGACAGAAACTATACTTATAACTCTAGGTGTTCTGCGGATGATAAAAAAGCTTGCAGACAGATACATAACCAAAACTCCAGGACTTACAAATATATACAGCTTACAAAAGATAGCACTACTAGGAACTGTATATATATTATATATACTACCCCAGGACTTACAAATATATACAGTATTCAAAAGATAGCACTACTAGGAACTGTATATATATTATATATACTACCCCAGGACTTACAAATATATACAACATACAAAAGATAGCACTACTAGGTACTATATATATATTATATAGAGTACCACAGGACTTACAAATATATACAACATACAAAAGATAGCACTACTAGGTACTATATATATATTATATAGAGTACCACAGGACTTACAAATATATACAACATACAAAAGATAGCACTACTAGGTACTATATATATATATTATATAGAGCAGGGGTTCCGAATCTGGTCCATGTGGACCACTAGTGGTCCACAGGAAATGTTCAATAGCAAATTCTTTTTTGAACCATGCATTTGACTTAAAGCGCCGTTCTTATTCTTCGCATGAGTACGACTTCAGCTGTTTATTTGCGTAGATTTTTAGGCACTGCGACATGATAATAGCATTTTCTAATTCATTGAAAAAAAAAAAACATCTACTGATGCTTATAAGTAGCAGTTCTATTACAAGTTCAGGTGGTCCACAGGAAAAAATTACTTATTTTGGTGGTCCACAGCAAAAAAAAGGTTGAGAACCCCTGATATAGAGTACCCCACGACTTACAAATAGATACAGCAGACAAAAGATAGCACTACTAGACACCGCACACAAATACGAAAAGTACTATCAATACATTAGAAACATCAGCAAAACCTACACTGCACATACCCAAGGTGCACAGAGCCGTGCTCGGTAAAGCAGAAAGGATGCGCAATAAAATAATAATAATAATAATGATTTTGTTGTTGTTGTTGTTGTTGTATACTAACTCAATGTATGTTGTGTATATATATCTACATCCCATATTGTTGAGTGGTGTATACAGATAGCAACACACTCACACAAACACACACATACACAAATGCACGCACATATACATACGTATATATACATATATATATGTATATATATACATATATATATATATATATATATATATATATATATATATATATGTACATATATATATATGTGTGTGTGTATGTGTGTATGTATAAATGTGTGTGGAGGTGTTTGTATGTATATACTACATATCGACTATATATTAAAATGTATATATATATATATATATATATATATATATATATATATATATATATCATGATATGTATGTATGTATTTATGTATTACGTATGTATGTATGTATTCATGTATACATGTATATATATATGCATGTATGTGTGTATGTCTGTAGTGTTTGTGGTGCTAAGACGGAGAAGACCACAAATCATAATATTATAGTAATATATATATCTATATACATACAAACATACATACATACATATATACATACATATATATTTATATATAAATATATATATATATATATATATATATATATATATATATATATATATATATATATATATATATATATATATATATATGTAAGAATATTTTAGAAGCAGAACATTTTCAATAGCAAATACATACATACATACATATATATATATATATATATATATATATATATATATATATATATATATATACATATATATATATATACACACATATATATATATATATATATATATATATGTAAGAATATTTTAGAAGCAGAACATTTTCAATAGCAAATACATACATACATACATATATATATATATATATATATATATATATATATACATATATATATATATATACACACATATATATATATATATATATATATATATATATATATATATATATATATATATATATATGTAAGAATATTTCCGAAGCAGAACATTTTCAATAGCAAATACATACATACATACATACATACATACATACATATATATATATATATATATATATATATATATATATATATATATATATATATACATACTATATTGGCTTCCTTAACAGGGTGATAGATGGTCAGGAATACCCTGGCAAGATCCAACAAATGAACCAAACAGCAGAAGAAATAAAGAAAGAAGATCGAAAATTCAGCGGCCGGGAACAGTTGTAAGTAGCAATAAATATTAATCATATTTCCCTTACCTTCATCTAACTTTTCTTTTTTTTATGTTTATGTTGAGGTTACCTATAATATTATTCAATTTACTTTCTCACGTGTCTCTCCAGAAAATATTTAGAAGGTGTGAATATTCTACTACTACTATGTATATATATACCAAAGTATCGTCTTCCTGTCTTCCTTCGGTTGCAACGTTTTTCGAAATATTACTTCTGCGTTCACAGATTGATCTTTTTTAATTTCAGAAGATCCCGTTAAGGGTGAAAGCAGCGATTCTTTGCTTAAACTTTAATCTGTTATTTTAAAATATATATATATATATATATATATATATATATATATATATATATCACTATAGATGTCCTGTAAATAAGCGCCGAAACACAGCCCTGGCGGACAGAATAGAGAAGGCGTTTCCCCGGAGGACGGCAAGGGAGACGCGCTGGAAACGCCATTCCAGCACGCGAGGCCCACGCCTTTGGCTGGCCAGCTCAGACACTATGGTGGTGAGTAGGGAGGTAGCCCTAGGGCCGAGGACACCAGAAGTCTCCACTGCAAAAGGTGCAACCGTAAACCTGTCGGAGAGCGAGCGGTATTTGAGGAGTTTGGTCTTCTCAGCCCGACGTGCAGCAGAACCTGGGTCAGTTGCGGACTGCACCAGGTTGCGGCTGCAGAAAGTGTCGATGCAAGTGGCATCCCAGACGAGGGGTTTGCCACCGCGGAACGGGAAGATGGTCATGCCATCTGGCCTTTTGCCGTCCCCTCGATCCAGCCCCACCGGCTCGAGCTGGGAAGGGAAGCCTGCAGCGTCCAAGCCAAGCTTAATGACCTCGTTGAGGGCAGCATGGCGTGGAATGCGGCCGGCACTGTGGCGACAGGAAAGCGTGTGGAGGCCGAAAGAGTCCACGGTGGTACCGCAGTGACATTGGTGTGGCTGGCAGATCCGGAGGCCGAGCCTCAGGGAAACGCCGATTCGCAGGCTATGGTTGTCTAGTTTAGATAAATTTCAAAACATTTTGTCCATCTGAATTATAATCTATAAAATGTTCTTATTTCTTTTAACTAGTTTTATTTCAGATTTGGCTTGCTGAATTGTAGATTTTATAATTAAACTAAGTTGCTTAGTTTATTATATTTGTCATAAACAATAGATTTATATTAAATTCTATGATTAAATATGACGCCAGCTGGGCGGTGAATTATAATATGTTGATTCCTTTCTGTAGTCATATTAATCACCACACTTAACAAATATAGAGTGGATTGTAATCAGCTTAGAGATTACAAGGAGACATAATAATAGTGTGTTTCCTATAAAGTTGAACTGAACATTACAATAGTTTCTTTTAAATTATTCACTGTTCTTAACAGTAAGCTGTTAAGCTAATTATGGCACAATCTCTCTCTCTCTATATATATATATAGTAATAATAATAAATTTGAAGACTAAAATCCAAAGAGGGCTCGATATATATATATATTTCCATTTACTGTACCGATTGTGTTGTTATTTCTGCTTAACTTTTACATACATACATATATATATCAATTATATATATATATATTAATAAATGGAAACTACATTTATAAAACCATATTTATTCCATTATATATATTTCAAGGGTACCAAAATTTTGGTACACTCTCATCAGATAAAATACAAAATTTGTTTTATAAATGGTGACATACCCAAGAAACCAGACCTTATCGGTTCAGGTTCAGTTTATATATATATATATATATATATATATATATATATATATATATATATATATATATATATAGAGAGAGAGAGAGAGAGAGAGAGAGAGAGAGAGAGAGAGAGAGAGAGAGAGAGAGAGAGATGGATAGATATAGATATAGATGTTGGTTCACGAAGCTAGTCGAAGAGAATCGGTACAATTTAGGTCTCCTATTCAATATCATAGGGTTTCTGTATTAGAAATACAAACCCATTACTCAGAGTATATACATACATATATGTATATATATATATATATATATATATATATATAAACATAGTGAAGGCGTGATTGTGATTGTAAACGGGCGGCATTTCAAAAGTTTACTATTTTATATTCCCATTTCTTAACAGTAAGCTGGTAAGCTAATTATATATATGTTTGTATTTAGGTGAATCTAACCCTCAAATTGGACATCCAATAAAGTTAATGTGAGAGTCATATTTTTATATGTATTTCTGCTTCAATAATATTCTATTTCAATTTAAAACTATATGTATTCCTCCCTTTCCATTTTTCAAACAAAATTTGGTATCCGATCTCCCTTATAAGGGCATTAGGTCTGTTAGATAAGAATAATCTAGATGATTTGTAGATTTCTTTTTTTTAATCAAGTTGCAACAGCCATCTCACCTCGCGGGTACTGACGTTCCGATCTTGCGGAGTAGCTCGGCATTATGGAGTCCAAGTACGTCTCAGGTCTCAACGACGACCGGTCCAAGGACGAAGCCGTCGGACAATCCCCGGCATTTAATTGTTCCTAAACTTATTAACAAAAACATTATACTACATTAACATTATACTACATTAACATTATACTACATTAACATTATACTACATTAACATTATACTACATTAATATTATACTATATTGACGAAATAATGTTTTGTTTCGTAGTCATCTTTCTTTTGTTCTTATTCTTTTACTGATTTCAGTCTTTAGGCTGTGGCCATGCTGGGGTACTACCGTGATGTGTTCATTTTAATTTATTTTGAAATAGAAAATAGAAGCTTTCGCCGTATTTTTTACTAAAGAAATTTTAGCCTGAGAATGGGGTTTAGAACCCTCTAAGAAATGGAAAAATCAAAAAATCAAAAATATGCCGAAAGCTTCTATTTTCTATTTCAAACTCGCCCGCTGTTTCATAACAAACTTACTATATTTTATTTTATTTTATCTTTTTAGACCTCGGGGTTCAAGGAAGTTTTCAGCGAGTATCGAACTTGGAGCACAAAAAAGGGTTCTGTTTAAGGTCCGCTACGAGGAATTATTGAAACGAAAGCTTGGTTACTATGAGCACGTTATTTATGTCAATCCGTGTCGACCAATAGGAGACATGAGAATCGAAGTATTTATAACGGAATCCAATAAAATCAAGATTCTACAAATTCCACCTTTACGTTCAGTTAATCCGTCAACTCCAGTTGAAGATTCAGGTACGTTTAGACACACACACACACACACACACACACATATATATATATATATATATATATATATATATATATATATATATATATATAATAGATGTATGTATGTATGTATGTATATATATATATATGTATAAATATATACATTATATATATACATATATATACGTGAATACATATACATACATATATAACATAACATACATCCCTCGTACTTTCACTCACCTCCTATGCTTGTCACCCTCTCTCGGCTAACCTCTTCTTCACACTTTCACTCACTCACTCTCTGCTACTCACCCTCTCTCTCATTCCATCGTCCCACACCGTACGAGATTATTTCCTCGCTCACATCCGCACGGCCAAGATGTGTCTTTGCCTTCTCGTCAATATTCGCAAGTTCTTATGTTCAAAATGAATTATTGACTTGATTTTCTCATTTTTTCCTCTCTTTACGTTGACTCACCATTCGTGTTTATTTACCTGTCTCTCTTTCTCCACCCAACTCTTTTTATCCCAATAACTTATTTTAGTTATTGTATTGCCCTAGCCAGAGGTATCTGGTCTGTAATGCGAAGAAATACCTATGTTGGCTAGTAGACCACTGATGATGGATAGTCCTGGCTTCTATTTCTAATTCTTCATTTTATTATATATATCATATTTGCAACAACACAGCTAGCCATTTTTCATTTATATATATATATATATATATATATATATATATATATATATATATATATATGTACGCCGTAGTTGACATACAGCTTATCTTGGGTAGCATTTTAACCTGGCAAAGCTCTTCTCCTCTCCAGGTCTGAATACAACAGATTTCTTCCAAAGAAGTATAGACAGTGAGAGAATTGAAGTGAGAAAGAGATATAGAGGAAGAATCGACTTCAGTACTAAACTGGTAGTATTTTATCGATCTTGAAATGGTAAAAGACAAAGTTGACCTCGACGGGATTTGAAATCAGAACGTAATATAGACAACAAATCATTTAGGATTAGGGTTAGGGTTAGATACTCTACTGATTTTGCTAATTTACCGCACTACTACGGATTAAATAATACACAGATAGAAGTTAATCCTTCCATGGTAGATTAAATATGTCGAAAGCTGTTATTGTGGATGAGAATATCGAACAATATTACCTTATTCATACACGCAGAGCTTTCTGGATTTGTGGGTGTGTTAGGAATCAGTATTTATAACAAATAACCTGATTCGTTTAACACAAGTTGTGCTACACTAAACGGTTTACTGGCTCTCGTTTCATTTCACTGAATTCAGAGTTAAACTACAATTTGTTGTTGAATTAACCTTTTATTTCCTCTGAGATTGCCAAACAAATAACAAATATTGGCGTTACGCCTAAGTTAGAAATTAAACCTGTTGTTTATTTGTGTGAAATGTGTAGATAGGATCGGAAAACACAGCGTTCTTTATTCCTCTGAAGTCGATAAAACAAATACCAATAATATCTTGGTGTTGGTGTAATGGAATGTATCATTCTTTCTCCTTGGTGCAGAAAAATGGGTCTAATGCCTGATGGGAAGATTTATAAAACGAAGGAATCCCCATGAGATGTTGCTTTAGAGATAGTGGATTATAGGAATTATTTAGTGTAAGGTTTCGAAAATACGATATTGTTTGTAAGAAGATGGATGACGTCATTACTGTTATGTAATTATAGTAGGATTAATATTAAGGAAACAAACAACATTGGAGATTTGAGGAAGTTTGTTTGTAATATAAAAGATTAGAGGATCTGGAGTTGTAATATGAATATTTGGAGGAGGTTTGGATGTTCTATAATGTATTAAAGGAACTGTGGTTGTGATATCAAGGATTAGAGGAGTTAGAGTTGTAATAGAAATGGGGCAATTTATAATCGACTTCCCTTTCTCACAAATTTCCGGTCCTGTTCCAATATTAGAAACCATTATTATTATCATTAGAGGGCGGTAGTTTGGCAGTATCGGTAGAGGGTCAGACGCCATGCTTTGACGCTTATAGTTACGGTCCTTGCCATTCTGAGTTCAAATCTCTCCAAGGTTAACTTTGCCTTTCATCCTTACGGGGTCGATAAAATAAAGTACCAGTAATGCACTGGGTATTTGCTGGCATTGTGCCAAAAGTAGAAACAATTATTATTATTTATCATGGTAGTAACGCATCGGTATTGAAAATTTTCTTTACGTGATGGTGTAGTCCAAACAGAACAAGAATGCTTGTCTCATGCTTCCTTTAAATGGAGGACATTTGCTTCGTACTGATTTTGGGTTACAAACACTAAACGCACTAAATCATTTAGTTGGCATAACTGACGCTATTCCGATGAAACCAGCTGCGTTCTGAGAGAATTATGGATTTATATCAAAATGAAATATATGTATACTTATTGAGCTTCCATTCTTGTAGAAATTTGACCAAAATAAAATAACAGATAACTACGTATGTATATATACATATATATATATATATATATATATATATATATATATATATATATATATATATATACATACATATATATATATGTATATATATATAATAAATATTTGCTCTACGGTTCTTATATATTTGATATATATTTATCCTTATCGAGCCCTCTTTGGATTTTAGTTTTCAAATTAATTATTATTACTATATATATATATATATATATATATATATATATATATATATATGCATATATATATATATATATATATATATATATATATATAGAGAGAGAGAGAGAGAGAGAGAGAGAGAGAGAGAGAGAGAGAGAGAGAGAGAGAGAGAGAGAGAGAGAGAGAGAGATACATTGAATATCTGAAGTAGAACCGTTTCTTCCCGGCATGAAAACACTTCATATATGTCCATATATGTATATATACGTCTCTCTCTCTCTCTCTCTCTCTCTCTATATATATATATATATATATATATATATATATATATATATATATATGTATATATATATATATATGTGTGTGAATGTGTGTATATATGCATATATATAGATAGAGAGAGAGAGAGAGAAAGAGGGGGACGTTCAATGCTATATATTACACAGTTGCAACTAGACTGCAGTTTACTTCGTGCATTAAAATCATGTCTGAGTGTCTGCTGTTCCTCTTGTACCTCTTTATGGAAGAAATGGTTACTACTACTACTTCTACTACTACTACCACAACCGCCATCATGTGTGTGTACACATGCATACACACATACACCCACACATACATATACACATCTTTTCTCCACCAGCTCCATTCTACTCTCAAGCGCTTCTTCCAACCTCTCCCCCCTATATATATATATATATGAATATCAAGGGATGTCAACATGAATGAACCTGTTATTTTTATCTAAAGACAGTTTTTCCAATTCAAACCCGCCCGTCCTCTCAATCTATCTTATTTCTCATTCTTTCTTCTGATGAAGGACTAACGTCCGAAACATTAAGAACCTCTTCCTGCTATATCAAGCGTTAACCTAATATATCCCTTCCATATACTGTACCGAATGTGTTGTTATTTCTGTTTACCTTATATATATATATACGACTTTATATATAAATATATGTATATAATTATGTATACATAAATATATATATATATATATATTTTATGTATATAATTATATATATATATATTTTTGTATGTATGTATGTACATATATAAAGTCGTATATATATATAAAGTCGTATATATATATAAAGTCGTATATATATATATATATATATATATATATATATATATATATATATATTATGTATATACAATTATATTTATGTATAAAGCCGTGATAACACTTAATATGATGCGACAGTTGTAATGTAACTTTAACGAAAAAGAGTTCTTTTATTTTCCTTCCTCGGGGCTGTTTACATAAATCTCCCAAATTAGTTTAAAAACATACTGTGTTGACATGAGTTACATGAATGTAGTAATACATGAGAAAAGACATGTATATAATATATAATGTCATTAAATGTTATGTTATATGTCTGTTAGGGGAGAGTCAGAACAACCTTCATTTTAACATGTTCGCCAATGAGGTAACCACACCTACACCCACACACACAGAGATATACATAGATATAGATATATCAATGCGTCTGTGTGTGTAATATATATATATATATATATATATATATAGGTTTTTTTAAATCCAACGTCAATAAATACACCACCATTACATAACTAAATATATATATATATATATATATATGTTTGTATGTATATATATGTATGTGTATGTATGTATATGTATGTATATATGCACATATTATATATATGCACATATTATATATATATAAATATATGTGTGTGTGTGTGTGTGTGTGTGTGTGTGTGTGTGTGTGTGTGTGTGTGTGTGTGTGTGTGTGTGTGTGTGTGTGTGAAAGGTAAACAGAAATAACGACACAATCGGTACAGTATATGGAAGGTATATATTAGGTTAACGCTTGATATAGCAGTTATGTATATGTATGTATATATGCACATACATTTGCATATGTATAGATAGATAAATAAATAAATATAAATATTGATAGATGGGTAAATCGATAGATACATAGTGTTAATATGAGGGTTCGTTCTTGTGTCAGCTTTATGGAAAGGAATGACATAAGATCGAATGTTTTTGACTGGAGAGAATAGTAAAGATAATGAGATAGTACTAATCATATTTCCTTAAATTTGGTAAACCGAAATTTCCTTTCGGCTTTATTTCTCTCTTGAGAATGATGTCATAATGTTCGATTATGCATCTTTCTTTCTAAATATTCGTTAAGGCCAACTGAGAATTAGGCTTCGAGTAAAGTAAATTGATATATATCATCGTTATGTGAATCATATTATCGCATAGTACATATACATATATACATACATACATACATACATACATATGTACATACATACGTATGTACATACATACATACATACATACATACATACATACATACATACATACATACATACATACATACATACATATATGGTGGCTGCCAACTCGCTTTCGAGTATGGCCACTACTTTATATCCATGTAGCAGAACCCCTACCGATGCGCTGAACAAGTGTGACTTTTTAGCCCAGCCAGCGACTTGAAAACTCTGGTACAAACACTACACCTGTGACAATTATTGACACATAGTGCTGGGCCCATGGTACCATGTGACGACAAGTGCAGAGAGATCTCCAGATATAAAGCAATTCCTGTGCAGTGAAGCTTTTATAGTGAGCAAAGGCACTGCACAAAGCCAGTCCCACTCTCTTAATCAAGAGCTCCTTTGCCCTTTGACAGGTTTTGTTTTTAGTCTTGCAGGATGTCCAAAGTCACCCTCCTCACCAAGAAACCTTGGTGGGGTTGCCAGTTTAGTCGCCAACGACCCGACCATGAGACAGATTGTACTGGGATACATGTTACAAGTAGCACCAACTAGTGACCTGACATACATACATACATACATGGTGGCTGCCAACTCGTTTTCGAGTACGGCCACTACTTTATATCCATGTAGGAGAACCCCTACTGATGCGCTGAACGAGTGACTTTTTAGTCCAGCCAGCGACTTGAAAACTCTGGTACAAAGACTACACTTGTGACAATTATTGACACATAGTGTTGGGCCCATGGTACCATGTGACGACAAGTGCAGAGAGATCTCCAGATATAAAGCAATGCCTGTGCCGTGAAGCTTTTATAGTGAGCAAAGGCACTGCACAAAGCCAGTCCCACTCTCTTAACCAAGATGATATTTACCAAAAAGAAGAACAAGTCAACATCATTGGATACCATCAGGGTTGCAGGTGTTATATCAGAGTTTTCCTTCTCCTAGAATTCTGCCTTGACAAAGGCTAAGGGGTCATCTCTCCCGGTGATTTTGGATGGCCATTGACTCTTAAGAGCTCCTTTGCCCTTTGACAGGTTTTGTTTTTAGTCCTGCAGGATGTCCAAAGTCACCCTCCTCACCAAGAAACCTTGGTGGGGTTGCCAGTTTAGTCGCCAACGACCCGACCATGAGACAGGTTGTACTGGGATACATGTTACCAGTAGC
>OZ024751.1:39866277-39868777 GCA_964016885.1 Eledone cirrhosa
CTCTCTCTCTCTCTCTCTCTCTCTCTCTCTCTCTCTCTCTCTCTCTCTCTCTCTCACTCTCTCTCTCTCTCTCCCTTTCTGCTCCCTTCTCTCTCTTAATGTAACAAGATGTTTCACATTTTTTTCTCTCTATTTCGACATATTTTTTTAATTTGAATATATATATATATATATAAATATATAGGAACGAGTAGGACCCCGACGGCTGAGCTCAAGCCGTTTCGACGGCTAATTCTGGACTAAATTTAGTCTTGATTTAGTCCAGAATTAGCCGTCGAAACGGCTTGAGCTCAGCCGTCGGGGTCCTACTCGTTCCTATTACCCACTCTACTACCCTAAGTATTGAGTACTTTGGTGCGTTATGGTCCATCTGGTTCCTTACCACATTTCCTTCGTTATATAAATATATATATATATTCCAAATCTTGCTGTTTATTTATATTTTTATTTTTTACAATGTTCCACTTGGAGATGGAAATATAGTATTTCTTTGTTCTAAATATTCAAATTATCCAAAATTACAGACATTTTTCTTTTTTATGTTTTGTTTACAGAACAATTTTCACGTGAATCTATCTGCACAAAAAATAACAGTTAATATAATATTAATATGTTTAATACAGTTGATGTTTTAAAAGTTTCATCTTTTTATATCGACTATTACATCTGACAGAACAATAGATGTGTGTAACACTTATAATTATAGGAGTTTCGTGGTATTCTTTCATCATTGTTTCGCAGACTTCATTAAGCAAGAAGCTACGACTAAGAATCCCGAACGAATCTTCTTAGTTCTCCTTGTGTTTTAAGACCAGGTGAGAGCGTAGGATTCAATGGTTGCAATATTCATATGCAAAGTTGAAACCCCAGATATTATTTTTGAAAAAATATATTTCTTACTGACATTGGCACAAACTAAGTAGTAGTTTGTGGCAAGAGGAAAATCGATTATATCGGCCCCAGTTATTGACTGATATTTTATTTTATCGACCTCGAAAGGATGAAATATAAAATTATCCTCGGTGGAATTTGAACTCAAGATGTAAAAAACTAACCCAAGTAAAGCTAAAAGTTTGTCCGACATTCTAACGCCTCTACCAATCCACCGCCTTATATTGATTAAAAGAAACGTATTAGAAATAATTGCGAGATGAGAGAAAGAAAGTATTAGACCAAATTAATTAAAATTGTTTTAATTATTCTAACAAGGGAAGTTGTTTAGTTAATATCTAATTTTTTTAAATCCTGACATATTTTCTGTAACAAAATACAAATTTCGCTGTATATCATATGTAACCCCCGAAACTTATAAATTATTTAAAGGTTTCGTGAAATATATACTAAAATCACATCTGTGTGACTGATCTTAAAGATAGCCAAGAAAATGTGTTAATGGGTTATATGACGTCACCAGTGCTGCACTAAATACGTGATCAGGACACTCACCTCCTCAGGGACATGTTCTAATAGGTTTAAAGATTCTTGGAGTTGTTGGTATTGTTGTTGTTGTTGTTGAGTTCGCAAGTCAACCCGATGAAACAGTCGCAAATATTATCCACCCGCGACTATGTTTCCAGACATAGTGAATCTAGAACTCTTCTAACCAATACGTCTTCCCCTATTTTTTTTCCAGACATAGTGAATCTAGAACTCTTCTAACCAATACGTCTTCCCCTATTTTTTAAAACACGATGGATTGTAAATTGAGGTTGAATTTGGAGATATTTACTAATATAACTAACTTTCTCATTATTAAGCTGGAGGTCGGATCAAAATTTAACGAAGGTTATTATATAGAATTATGATGGAAGGGTTTTAGATAAATATAAACAGTTTTTTTTATTGAAGAACCAGGGGCGATTTCAGGCAGTTTGGGATCAGAAGGATTAAATGTGGTAAACGGTGCCTTAGATAACGTATATATGGCCTTGAATGAAAGAAGGATTAATCCCACTCGGAAAATATTTGATCAAATACCACCACCACCACCACCACCACCACCAGTAGAAGCAGTAGCAGTAATAAGAGTAACACTCCACCACATGAAGATGGTAGATTTACTTGTGACCTAACAACGCAATAAATCACGGGTGGTTGATTTTCATTACAAGCAGAAATTTCTATAATTAAGAACTGTTCTCCTCCTGAAATAATTTATATCGATGTGACTGGTTTCTTGGCAAAGTTTAACAAATGAAGGCATGTTACGCCATCTTATATGTTCGTTCCAAAGGAATAGAGTTTCCAATTCGTGGACATTTTACAAGGACATAAATATGTAGAACATGATCATTAACTGGTTTAATTTCTTCCAGCCAAACACGCAACTTTCATACAATTTATTTCTACTGGTAAATTAACTACTATTTATATGCTTGACTTTCAGGTCGATAATGAATCATTAACGAAAAGTCAATTCAACCAGTATTTCAACGGTAGTGAAACAATAGTAGCTGGAAAGTTGTCAGATAATCACGTTAAACCATCTTCGTGGAATCTA
>OZ024751.1:39881277-39883777 GCA_964016885.1 Eledone cirrhosa
AAATAACGAAGGAAGTGTGGTTAGGAACCAAGTGGACCATAACGCACCAGAGTATTCAATACTTTGGGTAGTAGAGTGGGTAATAGGGAAAGAGTCAAAACCCCTACGGCAGAGCTGAAGCGGTTTCGACAGCTATTTCTGGACTATCCAGAAATATGTATATATATATATATATATATCAGAATAACAAAGAACTCAGAAATCAAAGAATAACAAAGATATTCAGTTGAGCATTTTGTCCAACGTTCTATGGATTCTGTCATTGCCCCGCTCTCTAGTAAAAACCTAATAATATTCTTAGTCTCCTGACTCCAATTGTTCATGACGTCACCGTTGACGTCGGCATTATCCTTATACTTGACTGAACCTAAAACTCTGAAAATGGCGCCCAGCAGTCTTTCGTGTATTCAACGTTTAATTCTCTAGCTAACGTTATCGGTCTTTATACAATCATTGGTTTTTCTGACTGATTATCTTCGAGGTCTGATGCCTTTGAACTGATCTTTTATCAAATTATCTCTTTAGAACTGTTTAACAAAATCATTTAACAAATCATTTTCCTTGGAATCGTCTAAAATAAAATTGTAAATACAAGACATAGAAGTGAGCATTTTTCACTTTCATGGATATTATCTGGAGATTTTTACCAACGATAGACCAAACTGTTTGTTCTTTTGTGGATCCAGAAAAAGAAAGAATATATTTCCTAGGGAATTAACAAATTGTTGTCGATTAGTCACTGTTGGATATATAAGTTTGTCTATTGTGTTCTTTTAATTATCTCTGTGTATCCGGAATGTTTGAAACGATTGTTGTATTGTTATTTTGAAGAGGTTTCTATATTATATAGCAATTTATTGAGAAATGGCAGCGTGTTAGCTTTGTGTATATACAGTATAAACTGTTTCTACATTATTGTCGGTGTAAAATAGTTCAGTGTCGTCTGGTTGTTTAAATTTTAGCTGTTGTTATTGGTTTTGTTTATTTGCTATTCTGTTGCTAGATCTGTTATTGTCATTTAAATAAACATGTCATATAGACGTTGTTGGTGCCCAAGCATGGCCGTAGATAAAAATAAGTTAAAGAATAGAATAAAATGGTAGCTGCTGACGGCAGTTGCTCATTGTTTTTTGTCAGTTGCAGACAATTGTAGATGGCTTAGCTTTGGAAAGTATCTCAATGTATTTATAGTTTCTCTGAAAGTTATCTAAATCTCGGGTTTCTCACATTGTTTAGCCATTTAAACTGTTATGGCTTGTTAAATACACGTTGTGTAAAGAAAGTGGCATTCTATAAATTTAAATTGCCGGCTGCTCACTACGATTATAGATGTATCAAGTATCCTAGCATTGTTTTACAGTTTCAAGATAAAGATTGCATAAATCTGTACTCTAAAAGTAGTTTACTGTTTATTCTGAAAAGCCCAATAGCTTTTCAATTTATTGCCGAATTTTTTTTTCTGACAGCGGAGACCCATCACTGTAACCCGCCATCTGAAGGCCACGTCTCCCAACATATTTTCCTCAAAGTTGTCTTCGGCGGGATTTAAAGTCAAAGCTCAGAGAAATGGAATGAATACCGCAAAGAATTCGGTCCCACGCTCTAACGAGTCTGCTAATTCGCCGCCTGATTTCTTTAAATCTATTGATTGAAGTTGGCCATGAGTTTACAGTCATTAAAACATCAGATATACTGTATTGTTGTATTGGTTACCACTCTACGATCTAATTTCAAATCCAGTGAGATTAACTTTGCCTTTCATCCTTTCAATAGCGATAAAAAAAAATGTACTATTCTAGTACAGGGGTCTAATTTTTTCTATAACTCTTTCTTACTTCCTACCTATCTCTCTCCTACTCTCTCTCTCTCTCTCTCTCTCTCTCTCTCTCTCTCTCTCTCTCTCTCTCTCTCTCTCTCTCTCTCTCACTCACTCTTTCTCTTTCTCTCTCTCACTCTTTCTCTCTCTCTGTCGATCTCCCCCCGCTCCTCTCTCTCTCTTTCTGTCTGTCGATCTTCCCGCCCTCTCTCTCTCTCTCTCTCTCTCTCTCTCTCTCTTACTTTCTATCCACCACCACCCCACTCTCTCTCCTTCTCTGGAAGAAATCGGCCCTGTTCAGACCTAGAAGGGGGATGTATTTTGCCAGGTTTAAAATGTCCAAGACACACCATCTGTCACTGCAATACTGCTACGACTCTACCCTGAATTACTGGTGCATACATTCATTATTTGACGGTTGACTTTGCCTTTCATCCTTACGGGGTCGATAAAATAAAGTACCAGTAATGCACTGGGTAATTGCTGGCCTTGTGCCTAAAATAGAAAAAATTATTTGACATAAAATATTTATATTCTTCTCTCAAGTGTTCTTCTATTTCCGAACACCGTTTTTCAAAATACTTCATTTTGTTTCTTTCTCTCCCCCCTCACCCACTCTCTCTTTCTCTCTCTATCTATCTATATATATATACATATATATTCATATATGTATACATATATATA
>OZ024751.1:39896277-39906277 GCA_964016885.1 Eledone cirrhosa
TGGTTCTCTGGTTAAACTTATGAAGACAAGGCAACAAAGAAGAAAACTCAACAGAACAATTTTCTTGAAAATATTTACAGAAAAGGCAGAGAAATACAACATTTGATGGTGTGATATTGATTGAAACCGATATGATAAGTGGGAACAAATAATGTTGGCGATTCTTTTTTTCTCTGGATGTTATCCAGATTCTCAAAGTGCACAGATTTGGCCAGAATTCTTGTAACGGGAGTCGTTTTTCTTACATGCACCTAAGTAATAGTTGATGTTGTTAAACCAAACAATGTATTAATTCTATATTTATGTCACTTTCTTCTTCCATTAGTCCCATCTGGCTATAAATTTAAACTACTCTATATAAATATTTTTCAGTTGATTCCATTTCAAAACTTACATTATATTATTCAATTATTCAGCATCAGAGAATTTCTTGAGGAAATAGTTTCTTGTGGTTATTTTTGTTTAATTATTTACTTTCCCAATTATATCTAAAAGCATATATCAGGAAAGAAATACTTGTAGAAGGGAAAAAAGTGTTGCATTGCACAAGAAACATTTATGAATACAAGGTGCCAAATTATATATGTAAAACTAAATTTGTTGCCAAAACATTTATGTTAAATGGCCAAATTCTTCAACATTATAATATATTAAAAAAATGAAAAATACATCGTCTAATGCTCTAACCATTCCGCTACTCTACTATCCAGGATACATATTTTATTTTATCCACTTGAGTTGAAAGGTAGATTTAATGCAAGGGTTGGTCTAGGCGGTATTTGTACACAGTTAAATGAGCCTGGACTGGCCTCAGCGGTATTTGTACACAGTTCTATGAGCCTGGGTTGGTCTCGGCGGTATTTGAACACAGTTCAATGAGCCTGGGTTGGTCTCGGTGGTATTTGGATACAGCTCAATGAGCCTGGATTGGTCTCGGTGGTATTTGAACTTAGTTCAATAGGCCTGGGTTGCTCTCGGTGGTATTTCAACACAGCTCAATGAACCTGGTTGGTCTTGGTGGTATTTGGACACAGTTCAGGGAGCCAGAACTAATATACTAAGACAGTTTGTCATACACTCTCGTGACTTATACACCAACCGGAACATTCACCGACGAGGTTCCATTTTAAATGAAAACAAAACTATGCTTAATTTTATCAGAAATGTTAAAAGAAAGATGAAAAGTCCATCAACTCTGGTGGGAGTTGAGCTCTGAACGTAAAAACCGTAACCAATTACCGCAAGCTATTTTATCAGACGTTCTGTTTTACGAAACCATCCCTTGTGAAAAATATTATGGCAAATAAATTATAGCTGAAGTAAATTGAAAGAAAAAAAAAACTGTAGCAAGAAAAATGTTTGCTTTGTAAGTTGAAATTTTGTTTCCATTTTTTATTCTCGTTTGATTGAAAATAAAATCGAAGATATGTTAATGAAGCAATAACTGATTAAGTTATTGGTTTCATTTCTGCAATATTAGATTATTATCAAACGAAGCTTTATATATCGTCTGCAGAATGAATGAATACTAAGCAGCCGATACGACCATATCACAACAGCTTTGATGTAAGTGTTTGTTCGTTCATTCGTATTCGGTTATTTTACAGTAACATATCAGTTTCCAGACACAACTTAGTTGTGGTTTTGTTACTATAGTGTAAAGTCTGTGGTTTATCTGGAGTCTTACATATTAGTTGTTTTTATTTCTGTTCCAGCCAAATCACCTCACAGTCGGCCATCGCAAATAATTCCTTTGGCGGGTGAGTAAATATCTCTAGAAATGTTGTTAAAAACTTTGTATTATTTTTTATATTATGGCGGTGGATTGGCAGTATCGGTAGAGGTTCGGACGCCATGCTTTGACGCATAGAGTTACGGCCCTTGCCATTCTGAGTTCAAATCCCGCCGAGGTTAACTTTGCCTTTCATCCTTACGGGGTCGATAAAATAAAGTACCAGTAATGTACTGGGTAATTTTCTGGCCTTGTGCCAATAGTAGAAACAATTATTTTTTATATTATTATTATTTAAATCCTTGTGTCAAAAGCAGAAAGAAGCCATTGTCCACAACGTGGGTAAGAATTGGACATGGGGTGGTGCTGTGATAGGACATACAAAATATCGATTGGAACTAATTGAAATTTCAGGCAGGTGATTAATCAAACTTCGTGATGTGTGTGGGTGTGTGTGTGTGTATGAAATAGAGAAACAGAATAGAATATGGATGCAGTCGAATGTGCAGGCAAAGAAGGCTGACACTGAAGTATAGAACATTTAAGAAGAGAGAATAGAGGACGACCGACCGAGTGATGTGATATTTATTATAAGAGAATTTCACAATAGATTGCAAGAGGTGCACAGGACAAATTGCCTAGGGTTACAAACGTTATCAGAATAAATCACACAGCCTATGGCCTTCTATGTAACTGTATGTAAAATTCCAGCTACTTAGTTATAAAACTATGGAGTACAAATTGGAAAATATTCCTTATCTCGTTCTTGTTTTCCTTCTTGATGTTGTTGTTGATGTTGTTGTTCAAACTTATGTAAGTTTAGGTGACCACATATGATGTTGAATCGAATGGGATTTTCTGGTGGGTTTTAATGATAGAAGCCCCACAACACACACACACACACACACACACACACATCACACATACACACACTCCCACACATCCCATCACACATCAGTTCTATCGGGTTTGTCCTGTATGACCTTCTCGGTGACTTCATTGTTAGTGTGTCTGTAGGGTCTCTCTATGTGATACGCCACCCTTGAACAAGAACAGGCTATTTATTTTAAACAAAAACAACCTCGGCATCAGAATACTGTCAGTTCACTGTAAACTCCGAATATTCCCCCACCCCGAACCCCCCCCCCCCCCCCTCCCTAGCCCCCCACACACTTATTTCAACCAATCAGGGGCGGCAGGTGCCCCTTATCCATTTACCAACTTTACAACCTCACCCAAAACGTATCCGGTCCGTTTCGCTTAAAAGCATACAGAATGTTTACGTGTACATATATGTATATATATATATATATATATATATATATATATATATATATATATATATGTATATATATATATATATATATATATATATATATATATATATATATATATAGAGAGAGAGAGAGAGAGAGAGAGAGAGAGAGAGAGAGAGAGAGAGAGAGATGTATGCAAGTGTATATATATATGTACATACATCTCTCTCTCTCTCTCTTCTCTGCACGTGTGCGCGAGTGTGTGTAATCTCCCACACATAAAAACCGTTCGAATTTCAGTGCAAAGGAATCATCAATTTTTATACTCCATTCCCTTCGGTTATTTCCTCTCATCGCTATGTTAAACATTGTTATTTCAAGTTGGCCTAAATATCTTCATATCTTGTCTTGCTTCCATCACGCCATTTATTGTTAATACAAAGCGACATCGCAAGAATTTTGGCAGTAGTTGTCATTAGAATAGCATCCCAAGATAACCAAGAATTGCTGGAACTAAAGATAAAGGATTACCTCAAGAATTCATGATTACTTTCAAAGAAATAATCACCATAATATTTACAGGCGCCTTTCTACAGTTTATGAATGAATAAAGTCTATCTTCTTTTATGTTTTTATTATTTTATTCTTTTATAGATCCCGCCGAGGTTGACTTTGCCTTTCATCCTTACAGGGTCGATAAAATAAAGTACCAGTAATGCACTGGGTAATTGCTGGCCTTGTACCAAAAATAGAAACAATTATTTTATTCTTTTACGTCCCTTTACGATCTGAGTTCAAATCCCGCCGAGGTGACTTTACCTTTCATCCTTACTGGGTCGATAAAATAAAGTAACAGTAATGCACTGGGTAACTGTTGGCCTTGTGCCTAAAGTAGAAACAATTATTTTATTCTTTTACTGGTTTCGGTGATTATTCCGCAGCCATACTGGGGCCATGCTGGGGCCATGATGGGGTCATGCTGGGGTACCATCTTCGGGGGATTTAGTCGATGACAGTGATCTTAGTATTTGTGTTGTTTTATGACCCCAAAAGGAAGGTTTGTTTTGCAGTCATAGCTAAGATGAAGATCTGTGATCACCATGGGAGATACTCGGAGAAGGAGAGAGCTGGTAGTTGTTGTTGTGATGGTGAGGGCTAATAGATCTATATGTGATGGTGTGGGTTATCATATGTTGTGATAGTGATGTCCTAGCATTTGATGTTATCGTGGTGGTGAGTTCTAACATTTGGTGTTACGGGGGTGAAGGCTGGCATTTATTTTGGTGAGGGTGGAGGCCTATCTATCTATATATCTATCTGTCTTTTTCTTTATATGTATATATAATATCTTTATTTATTCAGCTTCATTTGGCGATCCTCATTTCCTTGTCCGTATCAAAGATCTCAAGCTTCCCATATGTTTTGACATGCCAGGCAAGGATGGAGAATTTCAAAATTTGCTGTATGATCCTACTAAAGGTACGTTTTACTCTTCTTATTTGTGCAGATTTAGTCACTATTTTTACTAATGTCAGTGACCAGGTAGAGGTTGTTTTATTGGAAACTTTCGTTCATTTTAGTACATAAACATAGAGTTATTCTCCCTTGTCACAACAAATTATGAACTTCATTTTTCATGTGTGATGTAGCAATTGTCTCATTTATCTAATTTATCATATTTTATTGAATGGAATATGTCTTAGGATTCATATGTATGAGTATACACACACACACACATATATATATATATATATATATATAATATGTATAACGAAGGAAATGTGGTAAGGAACCAGGTGGACCATAACGCACCAAAGTACTCAATACTTAGGGTAGTAGAGTGGGTAATAGGAACGAGTAGGACCCCGACGGCTGAGCTCAAGCCGTTTCGGCGGCTAATTCTGGACCCAGAATTAGCCGTCCAGAATTAACCGTCGAAACGGCTTGAGCTCAGCCGTCGGTGTCCTACTCGTTCCTATATATATATATATATATATATATATATGTGTGTGTGTGTGCATTATTAATATATGTGTGCATATATGTGCATTATTAAATATATATATACATACAGAGAGAGAGACACACACACACAGATTTATGTATATATGTATATATATATATATATTGAGAGAGAGAGAGAGAGAGAGGGAGGCGAGAGAAAGCTGGAGTTCTTATATTGTATATTTAAAATGTTAAATCCCTGACATAGATGTGAGACTGTGTCTCAGCATGTTCACAGTCGAAAGACGAAAACCAGAATATAATAGTATCCTTTACATGTGACTTAATCTTATCTTATGCAAACACTGTATACATTATACATACACACAACAGACACATACACACATATATATATTAGCCGTCGAAACGGCTTGAGCTCAGCTGTCGGGGTCTTACTGGTTCCTATATATATATACATATATATATATATACATACATTTATATATATATGTATGTATATATATATATATATATATATATATATATATATATATATATATATATATATATATAAAACTGTACATACTTACATATACACCCACGTGTATTTATAGGCGGTTCGCCGGTTAAAGCACTCAATGCTGTGTTGTTTACATTTCTGCAGCCTTGACTTCGTTTCTGCTTGCTTGTATGTGTGTGTGTGTGTGTAGGTGTATGTGTGTGTGTGTCTGTGTGTGTAGGTGTGTGTGTCTGTGTCTGTGTATGTGTGTGTAGTTATGTGTGTCTGTGTATGTCTGTGTAGGTGTGTGTATCTGTGTGTCTGTGTATGTGTATGTCTGTGTATGTGTGTATAGGTATGTGTGTGTTTGTGTCTGAATATGTCTGTGTAGGTGTGTGTATCTGTGTGTCTGTGTATGTGCCTGTGTCTGTGTAGGTGTGTGTAGTTATGTGTGTCTGTGTATGTGTATGTCTGTGTAAGTGTGTGTGTGTCATTTGATTTTATCAATAAAATCTGGAATATATCATTTGAAATAAATATATTTTCCTGTATTCTAACTTTCCATTTTCACTTTGTTTTTGTAGGAATTAACATCACAGCCAAAATAGTTGAGGGCAAGGGTCGTTATAAACCAAACAGACCTCTCCGGACATACATTGGTGAAATCTACATTGCCTCCCGTCACATGACAGTGTCCGTCACACCCCATAAAATATCGTTTAATCACCATGATTTCACGTGGGATAATGAAACGGGAATCTCGTCCGCCAGCTCAACATTGGGGATAAACGGTAGAGGCAAATATATGGAGTTTGGAATTTCTAAAGGTCAAAAATTGCTCTTAAAAAGAAATCTGGTGTCTAAGATGGCACCAAAAGATGGGTATTTGGATTTCTTTGTTATTTCTGGCAAAGGATTTTCAAAGAAAGCATCAGGCATTATAGGTAGGTTCTCTTCTCTCTATTTTCTTTTTTGTTGGGGGTAGGAGATTATTAGAAAGAGAAGCCGATCGACTTTCGTCAAATCGGACCGAGGAAACAATGTTTCCGTTGGTCTTTCTAATTGCTAATACTATCTATCGGTCGCAACTCCAGGTAGAAGGAGCAACGTGAAATAAAATGTCTTGCTCAAGGATACAACGCATCGCCCCGGTCCAGGAATCGAACTCGCAACCTCACGATTGCAAATCCAGTTCTCTAACCAATCAGCCACACGCCTTCACATTAGAAATACTAGAATAAATATTTGACTAAATAAACGCAGGCGTGGGTGTGTGGTTAAGAAAATGACTTAATAAAGACGCGGTTCTAACATGGTTCAATCCCACTGTGTCACCTTGAGCAAGTTTCTTCTTTCTATTACAGCTTCATATTGTCCAATGTCTTATGAGAAAAATTTGTTAGAGGAAAACTACAGACCCCTATCGTATATATATATATGTATGTGTGTATATATATATATATATATATATATATATATATGTAAAGACCTGAAAATCCGCCTCTTCATTGCTGTAGTGGAGTCTATGCTGCTGTACGGGTCTGAGACTTGGACACTGACCAAGAAACTCACTCAGATGGTGGATGGGTGCTACACGAGAATGCTGAGGATGGCTCTAAACATTAATCAGTATACACTGAGGATGAAAAAACTCAGAGCTGTATGGGAGCCTCCAAAAGTCCGCTCAAAAATGACACAGAGGAGACTGAGGTTAGCTGGACATGCTCACCGACATCCAGAGTTGACATTGCACTCAGTGCTCCTGTGGGAGCCCCTACATGGACACACTGGAAGAGGAAGACCAAGGGTTAACGTATGTTGATGCCCTAAGGACAGACACTGGTCTGAGACACTGGTCTGTTGGAGACGCAGGATATGGCAGCGATAATGAGGGACAGAGACCGCTGGAGAGAACTCGTCCATGGATCTCGGGAATTTTACCCGCCCTAAATAGATATAGATATATATAGATATATGTGAGTGTGTGTGTGTGTGTATATATATATATATATATGTCTAGGGCGGGTAAAATTCCCAAGATCCATAGACGAGTTCTCTCCAGTGGTCTCTGTCCCTCATTATCGCTGCCATGTCCTGCGTCTCCAACAGCAGTGTCAACTCTGGATGTCGGTGAGCATGTCCAGCTAACCTCAGTCGCCTCTGGGCTACTCATGAGAGAGAGAGAGAGAGAGAGAGAGAGAGAGAGAGAGAGAGAGAGAGAGAGAGAGAGAGAGAGAGAGAGGAAGACGTGGACAAAACTAATCGGGGAGGACCTGAAAGATATAAAGAGTGTCAGCCGAAAAGGTCATAGGCTAACCAAGATACTCTCATGAACAAATGAGGTTTATTTTTCAACATAGTACCTTATTAATAAAAAGATTTGAAGTTACAAGATTTCACAGCCCTAACATCACTCCTTCATAGTCAACCTATGAACTTTTTAATCGACCTTTTTAGTTTCTTCATTGACTGATATACGAGCGTATAATATATTGGAATGTGTCACCAACATTTATGGTCATCTATTAACGAGTTGGTACGTTGAGTGGGTGGTAAAAGGCTAAAATAATTGACCAGAACTAACAGAGAATTGAAAATATCTTCCGCTTCGCTTTATACCCTGAAAATAAAATTACGCATAAATTCTATCTTTCGCCATTATTGGCGCCATTATATTACAGAGTTAAATATTTATACTTATATAATGGGTTCCGAATGATTGAAATATTCTATAGCACTTTACTAAAAGTAGAATAGGGAGCCACGTTTCACTGTAAATGTGATAAACTATACCGCATTGTAATCAATTCAACAGCTCTACAAATTGAATAAGTGAATCAACCTCCGTCGATTTTGACGATGAGTGCTCCAGCTGATCCATTAGCGGAAAACTGCCAGCTCGTGAATGAGTGAAATTAACGTGTAACTAGTTAGGTATTTCTACAGGCACGTGTACCCTTAACGTTATTTTTAGGATGATTCAGAATGACACAGTAAGAGACTAGGCTGGCCCTTTGAATTACAGGTAAGTCCACCCGACGGGCTTCCAAGCAGTTTCCGTCTACCAAATTACACTCACATAGCCCAACCCGAGTCTATGAAAAAATATTGTTGTCTCGAGATTGTCAAATAGGTGCGATTTGAGGAAGATTTGGTCACTATATCTAGCAGGCCTCTTAATTCCATAGAGGCTCACTTGTTAACTCAGATAGTCAGATGGGTGCGATTTGAGGAAGACTTGATCACTATATCTAGCAGGCCTATTGATTGCATAGAGGCTCACTTGTTGACTCGAGATGGTCAGGTGTCGTAAGTGTGACAAGTACGAAGCAATGATTATGTAATATACAAGAGAGAATATATATAATTTACATAGAACAAACTAGAATATGAATAAATTACATGGAACAATAGAGAATCTATTAAGAAATTTCCCTCTTAATTTATTGTAGAATTACAACCAATTAGTAACTTCCTGATAACGAGAATATAAGAGAGTAATTTGAAGTGGATCGAAAGTTAGATTTACCTGAAATAATGTCGTCTGAAGTGTCATAATAGAAAGCTTTTGATATGTGTATTGCAACGAAGCCGGTGATTGGGTCTGTATCTCGCAGGTAAAAAGTAAATGGATTGTCCGTCGGTTGCAACGATGAGTATATAAGTTGTTCAGTCTTCTACAGTCTATACTACACTACATAATTTCATTCACGAAGTTTGGGTCGAATTTATGCTTTTCGCAGAAAGCAAATTGCACGAGGTTTCTAATTCTTTAATCAATGGAAATACCTACAAAGATTATGGGGGCAGCCGTTTCCTCAAGATTGATCTTATGTAAAAAGAAAAAAATGACTAAGTATTCCGCGAACCCATGTATTGTGCGAGACTAGACTGGTTCTTTGAATTGCATATAAAGTCCATTAGTATTTCTGTTTCGGTTTTTATTTCAGTTTTCGGAGGGTTATTAAAACAAGACAAAACCGAAACATTAATCTAGAAGATTGTTTATCACAATATTCATTAGAAAACTAAAGAAGTGGATTTGCAGAGTCGTTAGAAGGTTGGATTAAATTTTTTTTTAATGATTCGGTCTTTGTTCCGGCTCATTGCGTTCCGTGTTGAAATCCCGCTAACGTCAGTTTTGCCTTTCATCCTTTCGACATCGATAAATAATTTACCTGCCCAGCGCTCAGGTCAATTCTTCCTCTATCTTTTCTTTATCTTTCTCTCTCTTTCTTTCTCCATCACTTTCTTTTCTGTTCAGGAAGAAATCGGCTGTGTTCAAACATGAAGCGGGATGAACTCCACCAGGTTTTAAATTTTCAAGATACACCTCGTGTTAGTACGAAGCTCCTACGACTCCATTAGGCGTTAAAAGGCCTCTTAATCTTACCTCAAAATTGTTTACTTCTCCACCGTTATTTATCAAAATACGAAGATTACTTAACGCAATATACACATATGCTCAATATACTCTCATTTTCATTATTTCCCTCTCTTATTCTTTCTCAGTTTTCCAGACAGGGTGATGTGATAAACACCTCATCTTTCCATTCAGCTTCACGTTAT
>OZ024751.1:39913777-39918777 GCA_964016885.1 Eledone cirrhosa
TCTAATTGTAAAAGAGAGTGGACGTAATTTATATACGAATGTGCTGGTAAGTTAAAATGTCTGCAGATGGATTCTATCATGAACAATTATATTAGCGGTGTCTCCACGCCATCTTGTAGCTTGCTGTAATAATATTTTTTTTCATATAAGCATAAGTTCGGCAATTTGTTGGGTCGAGGAATTCGATTACATAGACCTCAGTATTTGAATGGTATTTATTTTATCGATCCCGGAAGAATAAAAGGTAAAGGTGACCTCAGCAAGATTTGAATTCAGTTCTTAGGTCAAACCCAACCAGTGTCAACTTCATGTTTCTTCATTCAAGCAAATACGAAGCAATCACTTATCTTTACTCCTAGACGCAGGCATAGTCGAGTAGTTTAACATTTCACTTTGCATTCATGAAGATCTGGGCTCGATTCCACTTCGTGACTTGTAGTGCAGCTTTTTGGGGGTTTTTTGTTAGCATAACCAGGGATCGCTAGTAAAATTTGGTAGGCTAGACAGATCTATGTTGAAGCTCATCAGATATAAAACTTTGTGGAAAACTGTGACCTTTTAAGATTGTAGATAAGGCGGTGAAGTGGCAGAGTCGTTAGAATGTCAGATAGAGTCCTTTACGGTATTTGTTCCGACTCTCTGACCTCTGAGTTCAAATCCTGCTACGGTCAACTTTGTTTTTCGTCCTTTCTAGATCGATAAAAAAAAGTACTATTCTAAGACTGGGGTAGATTGTTCCTCTGTATCTCTGTCTTACTTCCACTCTCTCACTCTCTATCCTTCTCTGGAAGAAATCTGCTGTACTCGAGCCTGGAGAGGAGATATTGGCTTCACCAGATTTTAAAATTCCCTAGAAACACTGTATGTCAATATTACACCCCTACGACTCCCACGGGAGTTACAGAGCCACGCTTATAAGGTGTGTGCGTCCTAGATGATTACCTAGTTGGCTTCAATGGTAGCTCCGACCCTCAACTAGAAGCATACAATATAACATACAATATATAACCGTAAAAATAAATGAAAACTCTGACGCATTTCATGTTTTTTCTGATCTTACCTTGGTGAACGTGGGAGACATGAAACTATATTTTCCAAATATGATTTGATAAGGACATAAATAACACAATAATTACTTCTTTTTGTGTGTGTGCGTGTGTGTGTGTGTGTGTGTGTGTGTGTGTGTGTGTGTGTGTGTGTGTGTGTGTGTGTGTGTGTGTGTGTGTGTGTGTATGTGTACGCGGCTGTGTGTATGAGTTTGTGTATTTATGAGCGCAAGAAGTGGACTCTAAATATATGAAAATGTAGAATACACACGCATATATATACAAATATATTTACAAACATGCACACAGTTGTATAATATACATATATATACATGAGGGGGGGGGGTCTGTGTCTGTCTGTATATATATATATATATATATATATATATATATATATAGAGAGAGAGAGAGAGAGAGAGAGAGAGAGAGAGAGAGAGAGAGAGAGAGAGAGAGAGATACAGAGGAAGAGAAAGAGAGAAAGAGTGGTGAATGTTTCTCTTTAACTTACTCTCTCTCTCTCATCTCTCTCTCTCTCTCTCTCTCTCTCTCTCTCTCTCTCTCTCTCTCTCTCTCTCTCTCTCTCTCCCTCTCTCTGTATATATATATATATATATTTATATATATATATACACTAATATATAATAATACATGAATGATATAAAGACAACAGTTATATTCACATGGCCTGATTCGACGCCATACACGAAACATAAAACGCCAGTCGAAACAGAGTAATATTTCATCCTTTGATATAATAACGTTTTTGGTTGTTAAATCTTCTAGTAACATAGTCATAGTTCACTGAAACTTTCAACTAAAATACTAACATGACAACATCACAGAGAATTCGATCTGCTAGAAGTAGCAGTCAAATATCGCTCAAAATTAAAGTGTGAAAACTTTCAACTAAAATACTAACATGACAACATCACAGAGAATTCGATCTGCTAGAAGTAACAGTCAAATATCGCTCAAAATTAAAGTGTGAAAACTTTCAACTAAAATACTAACATGACAACATCACAGAGAATTCGATCTGCTAGAAGTAACAGTCAAATATCGCTCAAAATTAAAGTGTGAAAATTTCCAACTAAAATATTAACTTGACATGACAGAGCATTTGATCTGCTAGAAATGATAGTTAAACGTCACTCAAAATAACAGCCTAGCGTCTTTAAATGTGAAAACTTTCAACTAAAATACTAGTATGACAACATCAGAGAGAATTCGATCTGCCTGAAGTGATAGTCAAATATCGCTCAAAATAACAAGCTAGCGTCTTAAAATGTGAAAACTTTCAACTAAAATACTAACATGACATGAGAGAGCATTTGATCTGCTAGAAGTAATAGTCAAATATCGCTCAAAATATCAGCCTAGCGTCTTGAAATGGGAATACTTTCATCTAAAATACTAACATGACACGAGAGAGAATTTGATCTGCTAGAAACGATAGTAAAACATCTACTCAAAATAAGAACCTAGCGTCTTAAAATGTGATACAGTGACTAATAATGTAGGCGAAGATAAAATCTAGGCGAAAACAAAAAGAAACTAAATATATCTTTTGATCCCATATCTACTGGATGAGGGCTGAGGGCTCACCTAAGACTATACAACAATAACAGAAACGATAAGTACAATTCTAACAACAACAAAAAATGTCGAAGCCCATATAGCCTGCTAGAAAGAGTAGTTAGGTTTTCCTCAAATAACAAGCTACCGCCTTTGAAAATTGACATAAGTGGAAATTTTAATTCCTCAGCCCAGGGAGCCGGGAACAATTGCTAGTCATTTAATAAGACGTTGTACCGTCCCAGGTCACTCTTCGCTCATTTATCTCGACTAAATATATAAGGCTATAAAATATATTGATTATAAAGATATCTGTTTGCAAATATGTTCTAAATAAAATGTACATAATGACAGATGGCTGTTTAACAAGCGTTCCAGAATTACTCTTTGACTTTTCGGTTGCCATGGTGATATTTATGGAATAACTTCAGCATTAGATAGAAAAATATAATCTCCGCCTCTCCAGAAGAACTCAGGAAATAATGAAGTGGTAAATATTTCTTTGACATTCGGAAATGTGGAAATTAATTGCAATAAATAATGCAACTGTAAGTACGCCATTACTGCCATCCACTGCTGCACGGTATTATCTTGGCGAAGAGACACATATTGAGAAAAACATACATCTCTGCCACACAAACGCACACACACACACACACACAGACACACACAGACACACACACACACACACACACACACACACACACACACACACACACACACACACACACACACACACACACACACACACACATAAATATATATATATATATATATATATATATATATATATACAAAATTAAGATAAATCAAAATGAATTTAATCTAAATCAAAATTATGGGTGTCATGCCAGAAAGACATGCGCCATATCACCCGCAAAATAAGCTCTATGATTCTAACGAATAGGTCCGAGCATTTTATAATAACTAGAAATTGATTAACATATAAATAAACATGAATAATCACAGGAGATAATTTTTACAAGTGTGTAAGCACACATAGGTAGGTAGGTAACTAAATAAAGTTAACCAGAACTTCAAAAATAGATACCTTATAATATGATTAATCTATATATATATATATATATGCAGAGGTTATATTTAATTTGTTGGGATTCAACAAGCTTAAACATTTTTATAACTGATATAAAGCACTCAACAGATTAGTGGAATAAATATACAATATATTAATAAATGGAAACTATATTTATAAAACCATAATTATTTTATTATATATATTTCAAGGGCAACCAAGGTAGATTATGGTGCGCTTTCATCAGATAAAATACAGATTTGTTTTATAAATATTATTTATATTATTTATAAAACAAATCTGTATTTTATCTGATGAAAGCGCACCATAATCTACCTTGGTTGCCCTTGAAATATATATAATAAAATAATTATGGTTTTATAAATATAGTTTCCATTTATTAATATATTGTATATTTACTCCACTATTTTGTTGAGTGCTTTATATCAGTTATAAAAATGTTTAAGCTTGTTGAATTCCAACAAATTAAATATAACCTCTGCATATATATATATATATATATATATATATATATATATATATATATATATATATATATATATATATACATACATACATATATATATATACGTATGTATATATAGCCCTGGTTTCTGTTGAGCTCTGCTGATGAATGAAATTCCAACCGTGACCATCTCGACTGAAAGTTTTCATGAAATAGTCTTTTAAGACTATACAGAGCATTTGATGTTATTCCAAATTGAAGGATAAGTGTTTCAAACTTTATTTTATCATGAGTTAAAGGTCTATAGATTTTTCCCTGGATTTTACTAAATTCTGTGGATGAATTTATATCCTGATTCTCTTTTGAGATGAGTTTGAGTTATTTTTCCTAAATCTTTCGTTAACTACTTTTCCCATCTTGACGTTATAGTCGCATATATGTTATGTTATAGAATGCCGTTAGCTTCTTGCTAAAACAATCTCTATACCTCTCATTTATATATATATATATATATATATATATATATATATATATATATATATATATATATATATATATATATATATATATATATATATATATATATGTATGTATGTATATATATATATATGTGTGTGTGTGTGCGTGTGTGTGTGTGTGTGTGCGTTTGTGTGCAGAGATGTATGCTTCTCTCAATATATATATATATATATACAGCTCCAGCCGTTTCGACAGCTAGATCCTAAGTATCGAATACTCTGGTCCACCTGGTATCTTACCACACCCTCTTTGTTATATATATATATATATATATATAGGAACAAGTAAGACCCCGACGGCTGAGCTCAAGCCGTTTCGACGGCTAATTCTGTACAGAATTGGTACAGAATTAGCCGTCGAA
>OZ024751.1:39926277-39928777 GCA_964016885.1 Eledone cirrhosa
TGAATAATGTGTTCCGGCTTCCGTCAGTTTCCAACGACCAGAGTTCCCTGTGTTTGCTAAACGGAACAGATGGTTCGTGAAATTAATGGAACGTGCAAGTGCCTGGGCATTCTACTGACCTAAGGCTAAACAACAACAACAACAAGAACTACTACTACTACTACTACAGCTCTGCTGCTGTTGCTGCTACTACTACTACTGTTACTACTACTACTGCTGCTGCTACTTCTACTACTACTACTACTTCTACTACTACTACTTCTACTACTACTACTACTACTACTACTACTACAGAAACCGCAAGGTAAGCAACAACAATAACAGAAACAACGACATCAACAATAAGGATAACAACAGTAAGAATAACAACAGTAACAACAATATTGTCAACGACGACATTAAGAGTAACAACACCAGTAAAATCAACAACAACAAGAATAGCAACAGTTACAATAATAACAATAACAACAGAAACAACAACACCACCAGCAACACCACCAACACAATCATCACCACCACCACCACCATCACCACCCGCAACACCATCATCATCACCATCACCACCACCAACACCGACACCACCATCACCACCAACACCATCATCACCACCACCATCACCAACACCACCAACACCACCATCACCACCATCACCACCAGCAGCACCAACACCACCAACACCACCATCACCACCATCACCACCAACACCACCAACACCACCATCACCACCAACACCACCACCACCACCACCATCACCACCAGCAACACCAACACCATCACCACCAGCAACACCACCACCACTACCACCACCAACACCACCAACACCACCACCACCACCATCACCACCACCACCACCACCACCAGCAACAACAACAACAACAACAACACTAATATTAACAACAACAACGACAATGAAATATTTCATAGTAATATAGTTGAGATGTAATCCATCTTGTATTTTCCTGCAGTCCTTGTAATGGAGAGGCATTTCCTAAGGTTTCCTGGCCTCGGCACTTATCAGAAGAAAACATCGTCATTTGGTGTAACTCACGCCGAGACCCTGGCAGTTGCTATATATTGTTACGGTATTAGATGGCTCTAGGCTAGTGAGTCATGGTGGACATGTGTGTATGTGTGTGTGTGTATGGGGGGACATGTACATATGTGTATGTGTATGTGTGTGGTAGAACATGTACATATATGTGTGTATGTGTGTATGTGTGTATGTGTGTATGTATGTTGGGACATGTACATATATGTGTTTATGTGTGTATGTATGTGTCTGTGTATGGTAGGACATGTACATATATGTGTGTATGTGTGTATGTGTGTATGTATGTTGGGACATGTACATATATGTGTTTATGTGCGTATGTATGTGTCTGTGTATGGTAGGACATGTACATATATGTGTGTATGTGTGTATGTATGTGTCTGTGTATGGTAGGACATGTACATATATGTGTGTATGTGTGTATGTATGTTGGGACATGTACATATATGTGTGTATGTGTGTATGTATGTGTCTGTGTATGGTAGGACATGTACATATATGTGTGTATGTGTGTATGTATGTTGGGACATGTACATATATGTGTGTATGTGTGTATGTATGTGTCTGTGTATGGTAGGACATGTACATATATGTGTGTATGTGTGTATCTATGTTGGGACATGTACATATATGTGTGTATGTGTGTATGTTTGTATGTATGTTGGGACATGTACATATATGTGTTTATGTGTGTATGTATGTGTCTGTGTATGGTAGGACATGTACATATATGTGTGTATGTGTGTATGTATGTGTCTGTGTATGGTAGGACATGTACATATATGTGTGTATGTGTGTATGTATGTGTCTGTGTATGGTAGGACATGTACATATATGTGTGTATGTGTGTATGTATGTTGGGACATGTACATATATGTGTGTATGTGTGTATGTATGTGTCTGTGTATGGTAGGACATGTACATATATGTGTGTATGTGTGTATGTATGTTGGGACATGTACATATATGTGTGTATGTGTGTATGTATGTGTCTGTGTATGGTAGGACATGTACATATATGTGTGTATGTGTGTATGTATGTTGGGACATGTACATATATGTGTGTATGTGTGTATGTATGTGTCTGTGTATGGTAGGACATGTACATATATGTGTGTATGTGTGTATCTATGTTGGGACATGTACATATATGTGTGTATGTGTGTATGTTTGTATGTATGTTGGGACATGTACATATATGTGTTTATGTGTGTATGTATGTGTCTGTGTATGGTAGGACATGTACATATATGTGTGTATGTGTGTATGTATGTGTCTGTGTATGGTAGGACATGTACATATATGTGTGTATGTGTGTATGTATGTGTCTGTGTATGGTAGGACATGTACATATATGTGTGTATGTGTGTATGTATGTTGGGACATGTACATATATGTGTGTATGTGTGTATGTATGTGTCTGTGTATGGTAGGACATGTACATATATG
>OZ024751.1:39931277-39943777 GCA_964016885.1 Eledone cirrhosa
GTGTTTTTCCATTGTCCTTGTCTTGTGTGTCCCCTTTATATATATATATATATATATATATATATATATATATATATATATATATATATATATATATATTTCCAATTCCAACCCGACCGTCCCTTCAATATATCTTATTTCTCATTCTTTCTTCTGATGAAGGGCTAGCGCCGAAACGTTAAGACCCTCTTCCTGCTATATCAAGCGTTAACCTAATATATCCCTTCCATATACTGTACCGATTGTGTTGTGTATATATATATATATATAACATATGTATATAACATATATATATATATAACATATATATATATATAATAAAGAAAGTGTGGTAAGATACCAGGTGGTTCATAACGCCCCTGAGTACACAATACTTTGATACTTAGGGTAGCAAAGTGGGTCATAGAAAAAGAGTCAGGGCCCCGACGGTAGAGCTCCGACCGTCTCGACAACTAGATCCGAAACGGCCGGAGCTCTGCCGTCGGGGTCCTGACTCTTTTCATATATATATATATATATATATATATATATATATATAACGAAGGAAATGTGGTAAGGAACCAGGTGGACCATAACGCACCAAAGTACTCAATACTTAGGGTAGTAGAGTGGGTAATAGGAACGAGTAGGACCCCGACGGCTGAGCTCAAGCCGTTTCGACGGCTAATTCAGAATTAGCCGTCGAAACGGCTTGAGCTCAGCCGTTGGGGTCCTACTCGTTCCTATATATATATATATATATATATATATATATATATATATATATATATATATATATATATATTTCGTTTCTGAATTTGTTTAGCAAGATTCTTTATCTGAAATCGTGTGTTGAAACCGATATTGTTATACTTTGAACAGAAACACACAGAAACAAAATGGCGTAGGACAGAACAAAGGAGAGGCACAGAAACAAAGAAAGGAATCCCCAGTCACTGAAGAGGTCACAGAGTGTGTGACGAAAGAACTATGACTATTTATAAACAACTATCTGGTTGTGTAACCAACCAACCAACCAGAAATTTATAAATTTATAAATTTATTATAAATTTATTATAATAAATTGAAGAGAAAGCAACTGGTGCGTGTGTTTCTTATTGGCAACATGACCCTCCCAAAGTATAACAATATATATATATATATATATATACATATATATATGTATATGTATATATATATATGAATGTATCTATGTTATGTGTTTCAGAAATATACATCAGTGTAAAGAGGTGAGAGATCGGTGAGAAAAACAGCAGACCGGTGCCTTCGAATATATAAACTTTCAGGTATATATTGCACCCGATTCGATTAAGCTGGCATGTACTTTTTTATCAAGCAAATGTCGATAAAATCGAAACCAGGATATGACTGGTACATTATTTATCGTCTCTAGAAGGATGATAGGTAAAGTCAACGTCAATGTGATTTAAGCTCAGAATATAAAGTGCTGGAGCACACAGTGCCAATCATTTCGTCCGACTATCAAGTGAAAACAACAACATATGGCTCCGATACTTAAATTTTGTTTTCTTTCCTTCTTATTGCCTGATGTTTTATTTTAAATGTGACAGGTTTGTTTATTATATTTTATTATTATTCCTATGGATATACGGTTATTATTTCTGCCACCTCTTATGACTTCAGATTGAAATGTGTGCAATAAATTACTTCTCTAAAACATTGTATATTTTATGTTACATATCATGTATTATATATTATATATTTTATGTTATTATGTATTTTATGTTATATATTATATATTATTTATTATATGTTATAAATTAAAATTGACAACATGATTAGAGAAATTTGCTTAGCTGGCTTACCGACATTAAATATTGAAACAACTTAAAGAAAATAGCGGAGAAAAACCAATTTGGCTTCAAGGAATGATTTATAGCAAGCTCTCAATCACAGCTTGCAGGAATTATATTTTTAGCTTAATGTCCACTAATAGAAGATTGCTGAATTCCAACTGCTGTATTATTTAAGAGGATTTTTAAAGGAAGTTGAATTGAAATATTGTTTTTAAATTTTTCAGTTTGTAAATTTGAAATGCGTTTTTTCAATGTTAGGTAGTCATAATGGCTAATCATTTATATCAAATCAACATTTCCTTACTGGTGACAATATATGTAAAGCTATTTATTATAAATGTAATCCACACTCACCTGTGTTTGTGTATTTGTCTATATAGAAAAATAGGCAAACTGCTATACACGATAAACACTGATACTGAGACTATATATATATATATATATATATATATATATATAATTAGTGACATGTACAGGTACTTAAGTGTCTTTGGGTTATTCACCCCAACTCATTCAGACTGTCATACAATTAAAAATGGCTCCCCACTATGGATATTTTAGAATATAATAATTGTTTCTACTTTTAGCACAAGGCCAGCAATTATCCCAGCGTATTACTGCTACTTTTATTTTATCGACCCCGTAAGGATGAAAGGCAAAGTTAACCTCGGCGGGATTTGAACTCAGTCCGTAAAGGGACGTAACTGTGCTGCAAAGCATGGCGTCCGACCCTCTACCGATACTGCCAATCCACCGCCCTTTTTTAAAATATAATAGTACTTTAGAATATAATAATAAAACTGAAGTGTGTGTGTTTTTATTGGCAACATGACCAACCCCAAATATATTGACAACATGACCAACCCCAAATATATTGACAACATGACTAACCCCAAATATATTGACAACATGACCAGCCCCAAATATATTGACAACATGACCAGCCCCAAATATATTGACAACATGACTAACCCCAAATATATTGACAACATGACCAGCCCCAAATATATTGACAACATGACCAGCCCCAAATATATTGACAACATGACCAGCCCCAAATATAGCAATATCTGTTTCAACACTCAACTTCATATCAAGAATATTGCCAAACAAACACATAAACGTATAGCTTACTATTGCTGGCTTAAAATTGAATGGTTTCTGATTTAGGCACAAAGACAACAATTTTGGAGGAGGAGGAGAAAGTCTATTAGATCGAACCCAATGCGTTATTGGTACTTTATTTTATCGACAACGTGAGAATAAAAGGCAAAGCTAACCTCGGCGGGATATGAACACAGAACGTAAAGGACCATAAATTCTATGCTGCACGGCATGTTGTCCGACGCTCTACTGATACTGCCAAACCTTAATGTATATGATATACACTAGCTGATTAAACTGATTTTACCGACAAGACCAGTAAAATTCTAACACGACACTGACTGATGAGCGGAGGAGTATGTGGTTGTGCCAGAAACTTTTAATTAATAAATCTATGGCTGTCTGAAATAAAAATAACTATAAAAACACATCGTAGCAACCTTGTGGTTGCATGTAAAGTGGACGTTGACATACGTGATGCTGTGAGTCAAAAAAAACTTTTGATTAATTAATTAATTAAGATAACACTCTTAATGAAAAGAAAACTTCATTATCTTAATTATTGATTCTGGTCAAGAAACGCAACTGATTATCACAAAAAGAATTTTAGTAATTTTGGCAGCAATTTTTAAAAACTAAGCACAGACTATCTCAGAAGCTGTGGTTCTGTATTATTGTAAAACTGAAATTAGTGTAATTATGTCATGGAAGAGTCGTTTCAACTAGAGCTATACATGCCTGATCTGAGACTGTATTGAAACTAATGAAATTACATCATGGAACGGTCATTTTAGCCTCAGTTCTACTTCTCTGGCAAGTGACATGGTCTGGGATTGTGTGTTGAACCTAAAACAATTACAAGATGGAAGAGTCGTTTCAACCACAGTTGTACATGTCTGACGTGTGAATTGATCTGAGACTGTGTTGAAATTAAATCAGTTACATCATGGGAGGGTAATTTTAGCCACAGTTGTACCTCTCTGACAAGTGACGTGGTCTGAAACTAAAGTTTCAACACACAGTCTCAGATCAAGTCACTTGCCAGACATGTACAACTGCGGCTAAAATGACTCTTCCATGGTGTAATTCTTTTAGTTTCAACACGGTCTCAGATCAAGTTACTTACAACTCTGACATTAAATGAATGTGAATAATACATACAGTGAAATATATTCTATACAGTGTTTGAAGCATTCGCATGACATTTGTCGATGCAGAGCAACAGGACTATTAAATTAAGGGAATTGATATGGAATATCTACAACGCAGTAATGTTAGTATGCCAAAATAAAACAGAAAGAAAATGGCACATTTTTAATCAATTTTGCCTTCCGTAAGAAAACTTAGGATGTGTTGAGCTTCCCAGTTCATGTGTTGAATAATATATTTTATATTTTATCTTATCCGTTCTTTTGTTACATCTCCCAGTTGTTAAATACACACTATTGTTGACTCTATACACACGTGTGTGGAGGAGAAGGGTTTCTGTGTGTGGGTGGATGTGAGTGTGGCGGTGTGCGGTGTGAGTGTGGGTGCATGTGTGTGTGGAGGAGAAGGGTCTCTATGTGTGGGTGGATGTGAGTGTGGGGGTGTGCGGTGTGGGTGTGAGTGTGGGTGCATGTGTGTGTGTGGAGGAGAAGGGTCTCTATGTGTGGGTGGATGTGAGTGTGGGGGTGTGGGTGTGTGTGTGTTTGAACATATGTATGCATGTGTATGTGTGGGTGTAGGTGTACGTGTGTGTGTATGTGTGTGAACATATGTATGTATATGTGTGGGTGGGTGTAGGTGTGTGTGTGTGAACATATGTATGCATGTGTATGCATGTGTATGTGTGGACGTCTGTGTGTGTGTGTATGTGTACGTGTGTGGACGTGTGTGTGTGTGTGTGTGTGTGTGATACGATAAATTGTGATATATGTTGTAGTATTAAAATTGTTTGTATATATATATGTGTGCATATGTGTGTGTATCCGTCTGTTGTCTCTATGCGTATATGTGTATGTGTGTATATATATATATGTGTATGTGTGTATATAGATATATGTATATCTGTATGTATATGTGTATGTGTATGTATATGTACATGTGTATTATTGTCTATGTGTGTGTGTATGTGTGTATGTATATGTATATGTGTAAGTATGTCTATGTATGTGTATGTGTATGTAAATGTGTATGTATGTATATATGTATATGTGTATGTATGTGTATGTATATGTGTATGTATGTGTATGTATGTATGTATGTGTGTGTATGTATGTATGTATGTATGTATGTGTGTATGTATGTATATATATATATATGTGCATGTATGTGTATGTATGTCTATGTGTATGTGTATGTATATCTATGTGTGAATATGTGTATGTGTGTATGTATATGTGTATGTATGTGTATGTATATGTGTATGTATGTGTGTGTATATGTGTATGTATATCTATATGCGTATGTATATGTATATGTGTATGTATGTATGTGGATGTATATCTATATATGTGTGTGGTTGTATGATGCAATAAATCACGGTATGAACTAATGACATTCAGATCGGTCGATTATATAATTGAAGTTTAATATATACGACTTTTATGCTGATAATATTAATTTTTTTTTTTTCTTTTTTCTACTTTAGGCACAAGGCCAGCAATTACCCAGTACATTACTGGTACTTTATTTTATCGACCCCGTAAGGATGAAAGGCAAAGTTAACCTCGGCCGGATTTGAACTCAGATTATAAAGGGACGTAACTATGCTGGAAAGCATGTCCGACCCTCTACCGATACTGCCAATTCACCGATAATATTAATATTATACGACTACGTGTATATATGATACAGTAGACTTCTGCTAACGAACGGGTTTCGTAATGAACACCATGGTAACGAATTGTTTTTGATTTTTAATGGATTTCGTTACGAATGAAACTATGGTAACGAACGATTTCCAGAAATAGCAAAATTCCGTTTTGGCTCACTTTCACAAATAAATCGATAAATTTAAATAGAATTTTCTTTCTTTGAATTTATTTATTTTTGATATTTATTACTTTATTATTAATGCTTGCAGCATAGAGTTACGGCCCTTTATGATCTGAGTTCAAATCCAGCCGAGGCTAACTTTGCCTTTCATCCTTACGGGGTCGATAAAATAAAGTACCAGTCACACACTGGGGTCGATTTAATTGACTTTCACACACACACACACACCCAAATTGATGGCCTTGTGCCTATATAAGAAACCATTATTAATGCTTGTGAGATTTCCCAGCTCTAGCATCACTCCTTCATCGTCAGACTATGAACGTTTCAGCTGACCCTCGTATTAATTTTAGCAGTATCGGTAGAGGGCCGGACGCCATGCTTTGACGCATAGAGTTACGGCCCTTGTCATTCTGAGTTTAAATCCTGCCGAGGTTAACTTTGCCTTTCATCCTTACGGGGGTTGATGAAATAAAGTACCAGTAATGTACTGGGATAATTGCTGGCCTTGTGCCAATAGTAGAAATAAGGATTCGTTGAGTGTAGACTTTCGATATTGATTGAGGATTTGGAAGAATATACTGGTATGAATATAAATACAACCTGTTATATTAATATTATAAATGGTATTACCACTATAAGATTGTGTAGACATATACGATTTCTCATATAATAGTAACATAAATTTTATTGATGACATTGTGGCGTGATCAATTATATTAGTGGTGTTTAATATATATTCCTGTTTCCATATTAGTTTTATGTCATCATGTTGACTGGTCTTAAATAATAATAATGGCAGCAAGACAAACAACAACTAAAACAACTGTAGTAACAACAACAACTACAACTGTAGTAACAACCAACAACTACAACAACTGTAGTAACAACAACTACAACTGTAGTAACAGCTACAACTACAACAACTGCAGTAACAACAACTACAACAACTACAACAACTATAACAACTACAACAACAACAACTACAACAATTACAACTTCTACAGCATTTAAAACAACTATAACAACTACAACTACGACAACAACAACTACAACAGCAACAACTACAAATGGAACAACAACGACAACTACAACTCCTACATCAACAACTAAAATAACTACAACAACTACAACTATAACAACTATAACAACTACGAAAACTGTTACAACAACTATAACTACAACAACAGCAAACATCGCTACCAACAGTTCACTGGTGTGGTATTTCATTTTACTTAATGGCCGTGTGAAAGATAAGTATCACTCGAATTCATTTTCACTTGTCAAATCAGATCTATAAATTTTGAGATGATCATTATAGATTGCTCTAGATTGCTCTAGATTGTTCTAGATTGCTCTAGATCAAAGGTTCTCAACAGGGGGCATATGCACCCCAGGGGGCGTTTCGGAACTCCAGGGGGGCGTTTGGGAGCAAGGTCCCGTTAGGGGGGCGTTTGGAGCTGGGGGAGGAGGGTTAGGGGGCGCTGGAAGGCTCTTTATTTTGGTAAGTTTTATAAGCCATATTTGTATGTCTTTGAGACAGCAAGTGTGAATGCATTTGAATGAGCTTGCAGACAACATAACTATAGTCTGACCACAGCTGTGAGCAGGTGTGCAGGCATGTCCGGTAATTGAGACGTTAACCGGTAATTGAGATCCTAAAAATGAAAAAACCCACAGTCAACTGGGTCAAAGACACTTTGAGCACAGCCAGTTAGAATCTTATCTTTCCTTCACTGATAACAATGTATTTCATGTCTGAAATTATTGACTCAACAGTAACAAGTTAACACTATGTAGATCTATTTTATTCCCTATTGTATAAATAATATTACAAATAAAAAAAAAGAAAAGAAAAAACAGAAGCGAGTAGCACACACATCTAGGACCCATATACAACACATAAGCAGGTAATACACGCATCTAAGACCACATACAACACATAAGCAGGTAATACACACATCTTTGGAATATTGTTAATCAATTTTTTAGTAATCTACTGATATAAAAATCAGTAGTATATTGAAAAATGGAAAAATAGGGGGGGGGGGGCGTTTCGTGATTTCGATGGACAAAAGGGGGTGTTTGGCCTAAATGGGTTGAGAACCTGTGCTCAAGATTGTTCTAGATTGCTCTAGATTGCTCTAGATTGCTCTAGATTGTTCTAGATTGCTCAAGATTGCTCTAGATTGTTCTAGATTGCTCTAGATTGTTCTAGATTGTTCTAGATTGCTCTAGATTGTTCTAGATTGCTCAAGATTGCTCTAGATTGTTCTAGATTGCTCTAGATTGTTCTAGATTGTTCTAGATTGCTCTAGATTGTTCTAGATTGCGTCTAGTTCCTGTCAGACTGATTCAACAATTATCCCGTTTATTAGCATTTCCAAAATATAAATAGTTTATTAGTTTCTCTTTATAGGTAAGTTATAGTTTCCTAATCACAGGTAATTTATTAAGTTTTCTAAATGTAAGCAATTTACCGGGAGTTTTAAATAAAGGCAATCTATTTATTTCTAAATACAGGCAATTTTTTAAATTTCAAAATAGGGGCAATCTGTTGTTTTTTTTTTCAATACAGGCAATTTATTTAGTTTTTGAAATGTAAGTAATTTACTGCGATTTCCAAATATCAAGCAATTTATGTTTCCGAAATGCAAGCAACAACAACAACAATAAAAAGGACAGCGACGATGACGACAACGATGATGATGACAACGAAGACAACAACAACAACAAAAACAGCAACAGCAACAACAACAACAACAACAACAACAACAACAACAACAACAACAACAACAACAACAACAACAACAACAACAACAAACATGACGACGACGACGACAACAAAACGTGTATTTAAAACTAGGTCAGTATGTGCTGTAGACTTGGAGCAATTACGTGTCTATGCAACAGCGTTCTGTTCAATATCATTACATCAATAAGATTTCTTTGTGTGTTTCTCTAATAAACTTGAACACTAAATTAATTAGAATTCTCTGTAAAATCATTTATATGTAAATATGTTAAAATCATTCTCCGTTAATAGCGAAAGGAAACGGAAACTGAGTCGATGTCATGTATTTAAATAAACTACTTTATAGGCGGGGATAAAACACGATTTCTCTTCTGTTATCACTGGCTTGTTTATAGTAAGTTAAATCATTTGAATAAAGGAGAAACCAACATTGGATATATTTGAATAGAGGAAGTGGAGACGGGGAATAAGAGGGAGGAAAAAGTGGAGAGCGAGTGGGGGAGAAAAGAGGCAGAATTGGTACAAAAAGAAAGAGATATATATAGAGAGAAAGAAAATAATAGAGAAAGAAAGGAATAAATGAAAAAAGAAAGTCATAACCAGAAATGGAAAAAAAAACCGCCAAATTGGACCAAGGAAAAAATGTGTCGTGGAACCTTTTTAGTTACCTCGTATGAAAAGGATTGCTGTGTGTCGTAAGAAGCATCTAAAAGGGTTGGCGACAGAGAGAGCATAGAGTTGTAAAGATTAATTCAAAAAGATCCCCATGGTGAATATGAAGTCTGTCGTGGAATCCTGAAGTCTAGCCCCTACTTCATCAGGTAAAATAACTAATACAATTCTTGTTGGGTATTACAGTAATGGCTGGTAGGACGTGTATTGAGTTTAGTGACTGAAATCTTTGGTGATGTTCTTAATCTGTAAGATTCGTGTCGACATTCGTTTCGAGGGAATTTTTCAGGGTATATTTCATCGTTTCCAATATGCTAAACTTAACGATTTTATGTTTTCCATTTCAGATTTTCTTTTCGTTTGCAAGATTATCTTCGAAAATTAATCGTATACATTCCTGGTGGATTTTAAAATCAGATTTATTATTTATACTTTGTAATTCACACGCGATGTTCACCAATAAATACAATATATATATATATATATATATATATATATATATATATTATATAATATATATATATAATATAATATATATATATATATGTATATAATATATATATATATATATATATATATATATATATATATATATATATATATATATACGATATTAATAAATGGAAACTATATTTATAAAACCATATTTATTTCATTATATATATTTCAAGGATACCAAGTTACATTATGGTATGCCTTCATCAGACAAAATACAATATATAACAGTTTTATAAATAGACATTGACGTACCCCTTTAAAAATTGACCGTTGTTTTTGGAGGCCTCCAAAAACAACGGTCAATTTTTATATATATATATATATATAGTATAGAGTGACATTCTTAATAATATTTACATAAACCACAGTAGGGCTTTGTAAAGGCGCGTGGCTTTGTGGTTAAGGTATTCATCTCACAATCGTAAGGTCGTGAGTTCGATTCTCGGTGGTGCGTTATGTCCTTGAGCAAGACTCCTTATTTCATGTTGCTCCAGTTCACTCAGCTGGCAAAAATGAGTTGTACCTGTAGTTCGAAGGGCCAACCTTGTCACACAAAGTATCGATTTGAATCCCCTTAAGAACTATGTTAAGGGTACATATACGTGTGAAGTACTCAGCCACTTACATTATAATACAATAAGGGCTGGACCCGAAATTCTAAGGGGTCAGTCTTGTTACACACTGTGTCACGCTGAATCCCCCCTGAAAACTACGTTAAGGGTGTCTGTTTCTATGGAATACTCAGCGACATGTACGTTAATGCCATGAAAGTTGTACCATAGTTTGAAAAACTAAAGTACTCATCGTCGTGACTGGTGGAGGTTCAACATATCAGACACATGTTGTCGTTTTTGTTGTTGTCGTTGTTTTATAATTCAACATATTGATTATTTTAGGGAGGATATCAAGCCCATAATAAAACCTGATCTATATTTTGTTGGTGCGGTTTTTGGGGGGTTTTTTCTAATATATTATGTATTTTATTTCGTTTCTGAATTTGTTGAATATGTATTTTAATTTTATGGAATTTTACTTGATACACAAGACTAAAGAGGGTTGCATGCTATTCAAAATATATTATTTAAATATTTTCCTCTCGTGCGAGTAATAATTAGTCTAAAAGCGTTCTGTGATATTGCGTTTATTGAGCCACAATTGCAATATTAACGAGAGGAGAAAGTGTTTAAGCTTTTGATCTGATATTCCATGATAAAAACACTTGTTTTTATTCTTTTTCTTGTACTTTTTGGGGCTGAAATGCAAAGAGAAAATGCGAATTTCAGATCTGAATAAAGACTGTAATTTAATAATATAGACCATCAAATATGTATAGTGAAAATAGTTTTAAAAAGGATATAGAAAAATTATTCAAAACATATTACGATATAACATATCATATCATATCATATATACATATATATATGTATATGTGAATGAATGTATATATATATATATATATATATATATATATACATATATATATGTGTATATATATATGTGTGTGTATATATATATATATATATATATATATATATATATATATATATATATATTATAGAATTTACATGAATATATATATATACATATATATATATATATTTAGCATAAGCAATATATATATTCTTAAAACAATGCATAAATTCATACTTTCATTCATGCATACTTTCAAATATTATAAACAAAATCTATAGCATATGTGGATATATTTGGATAATAACAGAAACATGAAAAAACCAAAGAGAATAGAGAGAACTACTACATCTCCAAATACATTATGTTAGATTACGTTTTTGAAACAAAATAACTACGAGATAAAAAATGCTGGGGTGAACATAAAAACACTACTATTTGATAGGAAAGAAATCTATACAAACATTATCGTTCATAAATTTGGATAAATTCGTAAGTCCTATGGGGGCAAAAGTAGTGACGTTTTAGAAAAGTTCGTGTGATGTGCATAAAAAAGCGAGAATGCAGGAACATTCTCAGAAATATTTGGATGTTATGGAGATGGAAAGACTAAAATTGTGACAGAGATCCGTCTGCCATGGAAAGGGATAGTTTAGGGTACTGAAATATTTTGAGAAAAGCCTTCTTGAAAACACGAGTGAAAGGTCTCCACCTGTCTTCTCGATCTCGTTTTCTACATGTATGTTCGATGTTTGTGTAACGGGTGGATGTTCTCCTCCCCTGTTCTCTATCTAGTGTGCTACATATTCTTCTATGTATTTTCCATTGTCAGGTGACAAATGTCAGGTCCTCAAGTAATGTCCAACGCCATACGGCTCATAGTCTTCCCTCATAGCCGATTCCAAGCCCGATTACAAAGAGAAAAGAGTTGGGCACCGAAATAGAAACCCGCCTCGTCACAACTTAAACTAAAACATAAGCGTCAAAGAAAAACATATAGAATGATATTGATACAAGTACTTCCAACTAATAACAATACACTGTACGTTGTCACCTTGACATATTAAACTGGTTTTCAGACGTCACGAGAACCAGAAGCTAAAAACTGAAAAACAAATCTAAAACAAGGAAACAATCCCAGTTGACAAACCCTACTTTGAAATACAAATGATACAATAACTGATGAATGTGAAAAGTGAAGGAAGAAAGTTATTTTGTACGATAGTTATTCGTGATGAAAACTTCTCTTAAGGAGACAGCTCTGC
>OZ024751.1:39951277-39961277 GCA_964016885.1 Eledone cirrhosa
ATATATATATGATATATATATATATATATATGATATATATATATATATGATATATATATATATATGATATATATATACATGATATATATATATATGATATATATATATATGATATATATATGATATATATATATATATATATGATATATATATATATATATATGATATATATATATATATGTGTGTGTGTGTGTGTGTGTGTGTGTGTGCGTGCCTCTGTCTATTTATCTATGCCTGTATCTATCTCTCTTCTACTCTTCTACATATGATAACAACTTTGACTCTGGTGACCATTTTTTTTTGGGGGGGGGGGGGGGTATCACCATTATTATTATCATTATAATCATTATTATCATCATCATCATCCTCATTATTACCATTGTTAATAGTTTCAGTTGACTAAATTAAAATATTTTCAATTAAGATTTCTTAATTGAAAATAAAATTTAAATTAGCAATTGATTCATTCCACGAAGCGAAAATATTTTCCATTTAGATGTAGCTGGTATTATTTTCTTTTACTTTTTGTTGTTGTTGTTGTTGTTATCGTTGTTATTATCGTTGTTGTTGTTGTTGTCGTCGTCGTCGTTGTTGTTTTAGTTATGGCTCCCGCCAACAAAGTTAGTAACATCAGGAATAATTATTATCTAAATGTCATTACACTTAACTAATCTCTCTCTCTCTCTCTCTCTCTCTCTCTCTCTCTCTCTCTCTCTCTCTCTCTCTCTCTCTCTCTCTCTCAGCAATATGTCCTCTATCATGATACATGACACAAGATCATCTCCTCATAACCAGTTTAAATGCAACACATGATCCAACGAGCGTGCCTCAACACGATCGATTTATATGTTAGAAATAACAGCCAAATTACACCCTACCAACTATAAAAAAAAAGAGAACACATTTTATAACATAGTCTTAGATACACTAAGCCTGAACAAGACAGATTTATTATATTTGTAATGCCTTGGATGATATATAACTTCGATGAAGGCTGTTCTAGTGAAAACCTGATCTAAATTGCAGAATCTTTCTAAAATTGTTTCTACTTTTGCCTCAAGGCCAGCAATTACCCAGTACATTACTGGTACTTTATTTTATCGACCCCGTAAGGATGAAAGGCAAAGTGAACCTCGGCGGGCTTTGAACTCAGACTATAAAAGGCCGTAACCCTTTTCTGCAAAGCATGGCGTCCAACCTTCTACCGATACTGCCAACCCATCTTTATATAATGGTTATAATATAGGCGTAAGCCGAATAATTAATTAAATTGAGCCCAGTATTTGACTGGTACATTGACCTCGGCGGGATTTTACTTCAGAACCTAGAGCTGGAAAAATACATCATTTTGATTTTAGTTAAAACGCAGGAAGTATAGAACTACCACCACGATCCACCGCCACGAAAAAATATCTTAACTATAATAAAGTAAGGAGTGCGGGACTGCGTCCAGAATATATATTTTATCCCTTTGTAAAATAAGTTGGATTACTTTGAATAAATAATGAATGAATATTACATAATTAATCTACTAAATGTCGTTATTCTTGATTAAATATAAATAATTTTAAGATTCACTTCTTTAAAATTTTCAAATGTCAACACTTCCGGTTAGCGATCGCTTAAATAAACATTCATATATTTCCGTCACTAATTTTCTCCTAATGCAGTTTATATATAATATCGTCTTTGTTTAATGTATCATGGATTACGTTACTGATTACATAAGACAGTGTAACACAGTCTTCATTCAATGTCTGTGTATATTGTCAATTACGATTTCATTTGACGTATAATATCTACATGCATATATATACTTGCGTATAATATCAATATGCACACTACACATGCTAGCAGAAAACCACCTGAAGGGTGGTTTTTCTGCTAGTTCATCATAAAAATTCTACCGATTTCATTTGTTATTAAGATATTTAAGGTAGAGAAGAAATTGTATACTGAAAATATATCTGTATCTGTATATTTTTTTAATATATATTAATAGTAGAATATTCACACCTCCTTCTAAATATTTTCTGGGGGTCAATGTTATTGCTGCGGTATAACTTTGTGAAAAATCTTTTATTAAGACGTCAGAAAGTAAATATTATAGGTAACCTCAATATAAACATCGAAAAAGGAAAGTTAGATGAAGATAAGGGAAATATGGTTAATATTTATTGCTACTTACAATTGTTCCCGGCCGCTGAATTTTCGATCTTCTTTCTTTATTTCTTCTGTTGTTTGGTGGGTTTTCTGGTAGTTTATATAATTGTTTCTACTTTTGGCACAAGGCCAGCAATTATCCCAGTGTATTACTTGTACTTTATTTTATCGACCTCGTAAGAATGAAAGGCGGGATTTGAACTCAGTCCGTAAAGGGACGTAACTGTGCTGCAAAGCATGGCGTCCGACCCTCTATTACCTCTGCCAATCCACCGCCATACATATATATATATCCACCGCCAATACGTATATATATATAATATAATATATTATATATATATATATATATATATATATATATGTGTGTGTGTGTGTGTGTGTGTGTGTGTGTGTGTGTGTGTGTGTGTGTGTGTGTGAGTGTGTGTGTGTGTGTGTGTGTGTGTGTGTGTGTGTGTGTGTGTGTGTGTGTGTGTATATATATATAAGTAGGCCGAAATTGCTTGCAAACCGCCAGAGATTCGATTTTACTAAATTTCCAATTATATTATTCTCCTAGATTTAATAATTAACTAATTAATTTAATTAGACAATTCTGTTGATTGGTTAATTATTTGTGTTTGTTTTATAACATCTAGTCGAGAGCTTATCATGATGATTAGCGGAAATTAAAATATTTCCTTTGTCTAACATTTTGAATGACCCGCCAAAAACCGGGGGTTATTTCCCTTGCTGGAATTAACACGTGACAGCTATAGATACGATACGCTGCATCTAGCAGCAACATTTAGCCTATCAACCTGTTAGTTCTATCGTTACTTTGGTATATTATTGTGTGTTAGATTTTGCCTACCACAATGTTCGATTTGTCAAGCTATTTAAACGTATGTTATTACTCTAAGGACCTACCTTATCGAGTGCTTTGCTAACTCATCATTTCATATAAGAAGGCCGAATTTGCTTGCAAACCGCCAGAGATTCGATTTTACTAATTTTCCAATTTTATATATATATATATATATTATAATAGAATATAAAAGTTCCTAACTCAATATATACTGTATATATATATATATACTGTGTATATATATATATACATACATACATATATATATATATTATGTGTGTGTGTGTGTATGTACCCACACACACAAACATATATGTGTGTGTGTGTGTGTGTATTAGAGAGAAAGGGCGTCAGGCACTTGCCACCCCTCTCTGTTGTTTACAGGACAGAAGTGGGAAAATATCGATTTTTTTCTCTTTCGTTGAAAGATAAATTTTAATATTTTTTTGTTTTTCTTATATATTTTTGTTATCTTCAATGTTTGTTTTTTTTAAATTTATTCGTATCAGAAATTTACGGTTTCTGTCACATCAGCTTAAATTAACTACAACAGCAACAACAACAACTGCTACTACTACTACTGCTACTATTACTACTACTACTACTACTACTACTACTACCACCACCACCACTACTACTACTAGTAATACTACTACTACTACTACTACTACTACTACTACTACTACTACTACTACCACTAAAACTACTACCACTAGTACTACTACTACCATTACTACCACTACTACTACTATTAATACTTCTACTACTACTACGACCACCACCACTAATATTATCACGACTACTGTTACCACTACTACTACCACCACTACAACTACTACCGTTACTACCACTACTACTAATAATAATAATAATACTTCTACTACTACTACTACCACCACCACTAATATTACCACTACTACTCCCACTACTACTAAAACAGCAATAACAACAAAATCAGCAATACATCTACAATAACAGCAACAGTAATAACAACAACAGTAACAACAACAACAGTAATAACAACAACAACAGAATCGTAACTAAAAAAAACAACTGTGTATAAAATTGTTTCAATTTCGAAATATTTTGATTGAAAAAAAAATTTTTAATACGTTGCTTCCTTTTCACCGTCCACTCCAAAGATATTTTCTATCGGAATATTTTTATTTACAGAGAGAGAGAGAGAGAGAGAGAGAGAGAGAGAGAGAGAGAGAGAGAGAGAGAGAGAGAGAGAGAGAGAGAGAGAAAATGACTTAGAAATCGATTTGTGGCGATTATATATATTATTAGAGGTTATTTCCTTTTGAATCGAAAGCTAATAACTAGCTTCTTTTCTCTATATTAGTGACGTTGACACAAGCTGGAATTATGTTATCACCATTGCATGTTATCACCATTGCATGTTATCACCATTGCATACAGGGGCTTAGTTGTTAGAGCATGAATCTCGTGATCATAAGATCCATTGGGCAATCCATATTTTCGTTTTAAGCAAGACGTTTCGTTTCACATTTTTTCCTCAGGCTTATCTGGAAACACTCTGGAAACTTTGTGGCGAACGGCGAAAATGAGGCGACAACTTTTAAGTACTTTTTGTTTTGTTTTTTCCAATTGAGATATTTCGAAATTGAAACATCCTCGGAGGCCATTTAAACTTGCATAAGTGTGAGCTGTAAGTTTTATGTCATTTATACACAGTGAACGATTCACCAACAATAAAGTCTTTAGAAGAGCTAAGTTTTTGAAGCCTGCAGGAAATTATAGCAGAGCAAAGAATGACTCCGGCATCAGCAGTTGGAGATTAACTCTGCTGTTGACTGACGACAGATATCCTATTTAGATGGTGAGTGGCCTTGATATGATAGTTATCTGACACCAATTAAACCGGAATAAGCTTTGGTCTGGTGAACTTTATACAGATTTTAACTTTAATTTCCCAACATTCTCATATTCCAAGGGATATATAAATCAACCATTCTAACGCGCCACTCCATTCCAACCAATGTAGTGATGTAAATCTAATGAAACATCTTCAAGCAAAGATTGAAACCATGTCGAAATGTTTGGTCTATCGAGATCTTAACTCTTTGTTCTACGGTAGTCACCACATTCAGCAGTAACATATGAAATGGAAAGTTTTATTGGCAGATTCAGCCATGCACGGAAGAGCAGCTAACCGTAAGAAAAACATTTCAGAAAGAACAATACTTGGTTTCTACAATCAAAATATATTCACCAATGGTTTCCTCATGTCGGAATCATGTATGAAAAATTAAAATGGCGATTTTACACGGATTTAACACAGCGTAGCAAGTTTTCGTTCAGACTGATTTACTTTCAGATAATATATATGTGTGTGTGTGTGTGATAGATGTATATATATATATATATATATATATATATATATATATATATATATTATAGATATATATATATATATATATATATATATATAAGTATATATATATATATATATATATATATATATATATATATATATATATATATATATATATATATATATATATATATATATATATATACAGGAAGGTTCTTCATAAAATTACTATTCCAGATGAAAATTTAGGAATTGCTTTGCAAATATTTTATGTTTCCAATAACATCTCTGCTTCTGTGAATTAAATATTTCGCTAGGGAAAATCCAGTCGTTTGAATAAATAAGTTTGCCGTTCAATGCGATAACAATGAAGTTCCTATACTTTGTTAGTGTTCTAACTCTACCAAAAATCACTAAAAACTTGAAGGTCGAAAACAGGGGAAAAACGAGTTGAAGTTAATTATTCTACGAATCAGAAACATCGATTAGACCAATAGGTAATGGGGAGCTTTTGTTGTAGTTTAAGTAGATAAAGCTATAAGCAGATAAATTTTCTTTGGAACTATCTCTTTAAACAGACACACAAATACATTGAAGTTTGTAAGACATACCGAGAGAGCGAGAGGGTGATTATTAAATGTCTATATATTCTGTTTGTGTATTTGTAATCCTGGGAATATGAATAGCTGAATAGGTTCAAAGAGTTGTCTTTCTTTAGAAGGGAACATAATGATTCTAAAGATCAAATAAGATTTTAGGAAAGATGCATTGAAAAGTTGGTTTGAAGTTAATGGAAGAAACGGTATCAAGGTCGGTTGGTTTGAAAACTTCTTCTATTTGAATATTTGTAAGATGAGAACTTGAATGATCGAATAGATTGAATGTCGGATTACAAGATACTTCAATCTGGAGAACTGGATCGAATGATTACAACAAGGGATTCTGTTAAAAGTACCCAGGGGATAGGTGAGTGTTAATCTAATGTACGTTGTTTTTTTTTGGGGGGGGGGGGGCTATTTCAGGGAGCTAAAAGCTGTCCCTATGACCCTTTCAAGGCCACCAACATTGGTGGAAGAGTGAGAAGAAACCCTCTAATGCACCCAAGGGCTATGTGGGGATGTTAAGCCGAGTGTCGTATTCAGTTTACCACCCTAGAAATACAAAGTTGAAGAATTTTGATATCGGTTAAAAGAGTTGTATATAGCTGTGTATATATATTACTAGTGTATAACTGTGTATATTACAGGTGTATAGATGTATATATATTGCTGGTATATAGCTGTGTATATATTACTGGTGTATAGCTGTTTATATATATTACTGGTATATAGCTGTATATATATATAGCTGGTATATAGATGTGTGTATATATAACTGGTATGAGATGTGTGTATAACTGGTACTTATTAATGTCAGTCGTTAGTTTTTCTGTGAAGTTGATTAAGATAGTAAAAATGTTGTGCTGCGTTAAATTTAGTCTCGAAATTGCTTCATTGCAGAAAAATAAATAGAAGCTTATTAAAAAAGATAATCAAAAATATAAGAAGAAAAAATACACAAAATTATCTCAACTAAAATATTAACCATAGAAGCATGAATAATATTAGAATTATTTAGAAAAGTGGGTTGTTAAATTTTCTACTGGAATGGTCGTTTCGTAAAGAAACATCCTGTGTATCTATTATCTGAAAGTAAGTCAATTTGAACAGAAAATAGCTACGCTGTATTAAACTCCAGTTTTCTCTCCACCTCGCTGCCACCACCCGCTGTTGATTCTGAATTGGGTAACATTGGTAAATATATTTCTATCATACAAACACAAAGTATTGTTCTTCCAATTTGTTTACAGTTTGATGCTCCCCTGAGCATGGCAGAACCTGCCAATAAAATATTCGATATCATATATTACAGATGAATTGATCTCTCGCCTCACAGAAAACACCGCAAAATAATTTCAATCCTTATAATAATAATTTTTTTCTTTTTGTTTTGTTATGTTTAAATTTCTTATAGGAAATTTTGTGAACAATAGCGTCGTTGTTTATAAACATTTAAACACATATGAACAATATTCTTCTGTTATACGAAAGACAGCTAAAAAGTTCATAGGCCGACCAAAATACTCTCATGGAATGACCAAATATGGTTTATTTTTTAGCATAATCTCTGCAGTTATTAATAAGAAGAGTTGAAATTAATTCATGCAAGATTTCATAGCTCTAGCATCACTCCTTCATAGCCAGCTTATGAACGTTTCAGCTTACTACCCCCGTATTGTCTTTGTACAATACAATACATAACCCTCTTAGTTGTTTTATTTCATCTAAAATATATCTTCCCCTTTCAACAAAGAGAATATTTGCAGTGAAGATATATATAACCAGTATATTACTGGTACATATTTGTTTTTGTTTCATTTTTTCAAACCTCGAAGTCGACCCTGGACCGGATTTGAACTCAGATACAACTAAATATTGTATGATTTATAATCTGATACCCTAACCCCGCCATAATGTCTTTACAACTCCTCCACAGTTCTCCAATCTGTCAACTGAATACCTATAGACTGAGTACCAAGCAACCTACTTTAGTAGAACACATCTCATTGTATCAATACCTACTGAGTACCAAGCAACCTACTTTAGTTGAACACATCTCATTGTATCAATACCTACTGAGTACCAAGCAACCTACTTAGTAGAACACATCTCATTGTATCAATACCTACTGAGTACCAAGCAACCTACTTTAGTAGAACACATCTCATTGTATCAATACCTACTGAGTACCAAGCAACCTACTTTAGTAGAACACATCTCATTGTATCAATACCTACTGAGTACCAAGCAACCTACTTTAGTAGAACACATCTCATTGTATCAATACCTACTGAGTACCAAGCAACCTACTTTAGTAGAACACATCTCATTGTATCAATACCTACTGAGTACTAAACAACCTGCTTTAGTTGAACACATCTCATTGTATCAATACCTACTGAGTACCAAGCAACCTACTTTAGTAGAACACATCTCATTGTATCAATACCTACTGAGTACTAAACAACCTGCTTTAGTAGAACACATCTCATTGTATCAATACCTACTGAGTACCAAGCAACCTACTTTAGTAGAACACATCTCATTGTATCAATACCTACTGAGTACTAAACAACCTGCTTTAGTTGAACACATCTCATTGTATCAATACCTACTGAGTACCAAGCAACCTACTTTAGTAGAACACATCTCATTGTATCAATACCTACTGAGTACTAAACAACCTGCTTTAGTAGAACACATCTCATTCTATCAATACCTACTGAGTACCAAGCAACCTACTTTAGTTGAACACATCTCATTGTATCAATACCTACTGAGTACTAAACAACCTGCTTTAGTAGAACACATCTCATTGTATCAATACCTACTGAGTACCAAGCAACCTACTTTAGTTGAACACATCTCATTGTATCAATACCTACTGAGTACCAAGCAACCTACTTTAGTAGAACACATCTCATTATATCAATACCTACTGAGTACTAAACAACCTGCTTTAGTAGAACACATCTCATTGTATCAATACCTACTGAGTACCAAGCAACCTACTTTAGTTGAACACATCTCATTGTATCAATACCTACTGAGTACCAAGCAACCTACTTTAGTAGAACACATCTCATTGTATCAATACCTACTGAGTACTAAACAACCTGCTTTAGTTGAACACATCTCATTGTATCAATACCTACTGAGTACTAAACAACCTACTTTAGTAGAACACATCTCATTGTATCAATACCTACTGAGTACTAAACAACCTGCTTTAGTTGAACACATCTCATTGTATCAATACCTACTGAGTACTAAACAACCTACTTTAGTAGAACACATCTCATTGTATCAATACCTACTGAGTACTAAACAACCTGCTTTAGTTGAACACATCTCATTGTATCAATACCTACTGAGTACTAAACAACCTACTTTAGTAGAACACATCTCATTGTATCAATACCTACTGAGTACTAAACAACCTGCTTTAGTTGAACACATCTCATTGTATCAATACCTACTGAGTACTAAACAACCTGCTTTAGTTGAACACATCTCATTGTATCAATACCTACTGAGTACCAAGCAACCTACTTTAGTAGAACACATCTCATTGTATCAATACCTACTGAGTACCAAGCAACCTACTTTAGTAGAACACATCTCATTGTATCAATACCTACTGAGTACCAAGCAACCTACTTTAGTAGAACACATCTCATTGTATCAATACCTACTGAGTACTAAACAACCTGCTTCAGTTGAACACATCTCATTGTATCAATACCTACTGAGTACCAAGCAACCTACTTTAGTAGAACACATCTCATTGTATCAATACCTACTGAGTACCAAGCAACCTACTTTAGTAGAACACATCTCATTGTATCAATACCTACTGAGTACTAAACAACCTACTTTAGTAGAACACATCTCATTGTATCAATACCTACTGAGTACTAAACAACCTGCTTCAGTTGAACACATCTCATTGTATCAATACCTACTGAGTACTAAACAACCTACTTTAGTAGAACACATCTCATTGTATCAATACCTACTGAGTACCAAGCAACCTGCTTTAGTTGAACACATCTC
>OZ024751.1:39968777-39971277 GCA_964016885.1 Eledone cirrhosa
TCTCTATCTATCCCTGTTTCTCTATCTATCCCTGTTTCTCTATCTATCCCTGTTTATCTCCCCCTTGCCAACTGTTTTCAAAATAGAATTAGGTTAATCCTCTTCAGATCCCATTAAATAAATATGATTCAAGTTGCTTTGACATTGGTTTCGTGAAACACATAAATCTCTTGTCACCTTCTGGATATGACGATAGACTCTCGTATGTAACTTTATTATATATTATTATGATTATTAGTTGGCTAGGAAGGGCGGTGGATTGGCAGTATCAGTAGTGGGTCGGACGCAATGCTTTGACGCATAGAGTTACGCCCCTTTCCATTCTGAGTTCAAATCCCGCCGAGGTTAACTTTGCCTTTCTTCCTTACGGGGTCGATAAAATAAAGTACCAGTAATGCACTGGGTGATTGCTGGCCTTGTGCCAAAAGTAGAACAATTATTATTAGTTGGATAAAAGGATTTACGCCATTTATTCCTGATCTTTACGTTCTGAATTAAAATCTCGTCGAGGTGAGATTTGCCTTTCATTCTTACGGGGTCGATAAAATAAAGTACCAGTAACACACTAGGGTCGATTTAATCGATTTTCACATTCTCCAATTTTGTTGGCCTTGTGCCTAAATCCGAAACCATTATTTTTATTGATTAACTGGTCAACTGGTCAGCTGGTCAGCTGGTTAATTATACATATGGTCAGTTGGATATCTTGAATATCTTTCTGCTTCATTTGAAGACATTCGTGCGAAAATATTGTGTTGATACGTACTGTTGGCTTCAAACTGGTAGTTATATATTGTTGTCGTGGCTGTAGCTAGTGTTGGTAATGGTGATGGTATGTTGGTTGTGTAAATATTGTTTGTCTCTATGAATCTCTATCCATCTATCTATTTGTCTATCTGGTTGTTTATCTATCTATGTATCTATCTATCTCTCTATAAATATATATATATATACCAAACCAACTTCTTACATGGAAGTTGATCAATATTTATGGTACGTCAAATTTATTTATAAAACTGCTTATATATTGTATTTTATCTGAAGAAGGCATGCCATATTTTTAATATGGTATCCCTGAAATATGTATAATGAAATAAATATGGTTTTATAAATATAGTTTCCATTTGTTTAATATCGTATATATATAGAGAGAGGAACGAATTCGGATCTAGCTGTCGAAACGGCCGGAGCTCAGCCGTCAGGGTCCTAACTCTTTTCCTATTACCCACTCTACTACCATAAGTATCGAGTATTCTGGTGCATTATGGTCCACCTGGATTTTTACCACACTTCCTTTGTTTATATATATATATATATATATATATATATATATATATCCACAGTTCCTTGTAGAAAAGTCTTTGCAAAGCCACTGTATCTTGTTGCATAGCCATGGATGAAGGAGAGAGGGAAATCATGCTACAGATTTAATCCCTTCAAACCACAGACATTGATTACCATATCCCCACACCCAGGGGTTTAGATACCACCACCACCTCTCCCCGTTAAGTACCCGCTGTTCTGGCTCAATCCAGACGTAAACTGAAACTACTCGGTGAATCTATTTCATATCTTATCTCTAATATAATATTTCTTCTTCTTCTTCTTCTTCTTCTTCTTCTTCTTCTTCTTCTTCTTCTTCTTCTTCTTCTTTTACTTCTTCTCTTTTTCTTTCTTCTTTTACTTCTTCTCCTTCTTCTTCTTCTTCTTCTTACTCCTCCTCCCTCTCCTCCTTCTTTCTATATCTATGTTTATTTTGATGTCATATATCAGTTTTCTTATTTTGCACGTGCACACGTATTTTCATAAGGTTATGTTTGGTTTTGTATTCTTATTTTTCTTATAATACAGCGCAAGAGGAAGGTCATGGCCTAGTGGTTAGTCGTTAGGTTCACAATGATATAGTCATGACTTCGATTCCCCGAAAGTGAGGATGATGGTGCCGTGTCCTTGGGTAAATCAATTTATTTCACATTGCTGAAAAATGAGTACTAACAACAGGTGAGGTTGGCGTCGTGAGAGACTGGCGTTCTCTCCAAGGTAGATACTCTCAGTTAGTTAACCTCCAAGGTAGATACTCTCAGTTAATTAACCTCCAAGGTAGATACTCTCAGTTAGTTAACCTCCAAGGTAGATACTCTCAGTTAGTTAACCTCCAAGGTAGATACTCTCAGTTAGTTAACCTCCAAGAAACCAGGATAAATCCCAGCCTTTCGCCCAATTTGTGCTGGCTGTGAATATATAATAACTCTAGTTCCCCCATGCAAATAGGTATACTCACGCACACACGTACAATGGGCCTCCACCGCTTTCGACTACCAGGGTCCCATTCGCTCGATCACTGGAACAACCAGATTATAAATTAACGTGTGTGTAAGTGACAGAGCATTCCACAAACACGTGTATCCTTAGCGTGATTTTCAGGTAGATTCAGCATGACATGGTGTTTAACAAGGCCAGCCCTTTAAATTACAGATATACTTGTTATTGGCCAAATATG
>OZ024751.1:39976277-39986277 GCA_964016885.1 Eledone cirrhosa
CTATCTATCGTTTGTATTTGTCCCCTTCTTTTGCGCCCCTGTGGCTAATAAAGAAACATATCTATCTATCGTTCTTTCTCTCGCTCTCTTTCTCTCTCTTTCTCTCTCTTTCTCTATCTTTCTCTCTCTTTCTCTATCTTTCTCTCTCTATCTCTCTCTCTCTCTCTCTCTCTCTCTCTCTCTCTCTCCCTCTCTCTCTCTCTCTCTCAAGAAATTGGGGCCCAGTACCCAACGAAACTTGAGTATATATTTATGCCACTGTTGTAGTTATATATATATATATATATATATATATATATATATATATATATATATATATATATATATTCACCTGTTTTATATATATATATATATATATATATATATATATATAACGAAGGAAATGTGGTAAGGAACCAAGTGGACCATAACGCACCAAAGTACTCAATACTTAGGGTAGTAGAGTGGGTAATAGGAACTAGAGTCCAGAATTAGCCGTCGAAACGGCTTGAGCTCAGCCGTCGGGGTCCCACTCGTTCCTATATATATATAAATCACTGATTTTTCCTTTTTTATATTATATATATATATATATATATATATATATATATATATATATATATATATATATATATATATATATATATATATATATATATATATATATAAAATACAATATATAGAGCGGAAAGACACAGAAGAGTGTGTTTTTATTACAGGAATTGCCTCTAGTATCTTATATTATCTTCACGCTGGTGGTTCGATATTCCTGTAATGAAAGACACCCTCTCCTGTGTCTTCCCCCTCTTTATATTGTATTTTAAAGTGCCCAGGAAAACTATTTCCTTTGAGCTCATTTAATTACAGGATTATACGCGAGTCCTTTGCTCCGTTATTTTTACTTGATATATATATATATATATATATGTGTGTGTGTGTGTGTGTGTGTGTGTGTGTGTGTGTGTGTGTGTGTGTGTGTGTGAATGAAGTAATTCCGTCGGAAAAGTCCAGGAAAAAAGAGTCCTCTCTGTAGGTAACAGAGCTTAATAGTTATGTAATAAACAACATAAGGCAATTATTCCATTTACCAGTGGTTTCTTAAAAGCAAAAGATTTTGCTTTCAATCCTCAGAATGAAAAAATCGTGGTCTGTTTATTGAATTTGGATTTTAAAAACAAAAATGCAATCTATGATAGATTGCATTTTTGTAAAAACAAAAATGCAATCTATGATAGATTGCATTTTTGTTTTTAAAATCCAAATTCAATAAACAGACCAGGATTTTTTCATTCTGAGGATTGAAAGCAAAATCTTTTGCTTTTAAGAAACCACTGGTAAATGGAATAATTGCCTTATGTTGTTTATTACATAACTATATATATATATATACATATATATATTTTTTCGCCTGTTTTCAAAGTCCGGCAGTTACAAGAGCGGGAGAGATCGTCTTGACGAGAACCAGTTGAGTTCGAAATGCATCGACGATTGTCCCCCCTTGCTTCTGCCGGGCACAGTGTTATTCATAGCTATGGTTTCTAAATGTTTATTTATAAACATACCGTATGTATGTGAAACATGTGTAATGAAAATAAACGTAAATTGATATAACACCCCCATTTATATATATATGGTGACTAAAAGACGATGTGGTAACGGCTGAAACTCCTTCGATTATAGATCTGTTCAATCAACAACAACAATAATGATAAAAATAATAACAACAACAGCAACAACGACAACAACAATAATCGCTATTTAATCAGAAGACTAACAAATCAAATTAACTTTAAAACGATTCACTGTGAACAACCCTCTCCCATATACACACACACCTTCTCTCTCTCTTACTCTCTCTCTCTCTCACTACCTCTCCCGCACTCTTACCTTTCTCAGGCTCACTTCTCATCTCTCTATTCCTATCTCCCTCTTCTTATTATTCCTCTCTGTTTATCTCTCCCTATCTCATCCTATCTCTCTCTTATAAACTCCTTCTTCTCACTTCATCACCCTTTATCTCTTTATCTCACTTTTCTCTCTCCCTTTCTCTTTCTCTCTCTCTTTCTCTCTCTCTTTCTCTCTCACTTACTCTCTCTCTCTCTCTCTTTCTTTCTCACCCCCTCTCTCTCCCAGTCACATCTCTTCTCAACACTCTCTTCCCACTTCACTTTCTTTCTTTCTCTCTCCCTCTCTCCCTCTCTCTCTCTCCCTCTCACCAGCACTCTCCAACTCTCTCTATCACCTCCCCTTCCTCCCCCTCTCTACAATTTTCCTTCTTTCTTCTCTCTCATTCTCACCCTCCCACTTTCTCTCTCTGTCCCCTCTCTCCTATTTTCCCTCTTTCCTCTCTCTCTCACCTCCCCTTCCTCTCTCTCTCTCTCTCACACTCCACCCCTCTCCCCTATTCTTCCCTCTTTTCTCACTACATCCTTCACTTTAACGCTAGATTAACATATTAATCCCTACTACAACACCACAACTCAAAGTCATCCTAAACCATTGTATCCATTTGATGAATGTTTCGGATGTGGTGATGGGTTGGAGGTGGTGATGGGTTGGAGGTGGAAGATGTTTCGTTGCTCACTTTTTTTTAGAAATATGAACACTTTGACAAGATTAAAACAATTATATCTTCCCTTTACAGAAAATGATTCCTAATGTTAAAATGGCGCCGAATGCAGCATTCTGTTCTCTGTTATTATATAAACAATATATATATAAATATATTTATATATATGTGTGTGTTTATTATATATATATATAATATATATATATATATATATATATATATATATATATATATATATATATATATATATATATAAATATAAATATATGTATGTATATATATATATATATATATATATATATATATATATATATATATATATATATATATAAATATAAATATATGTATGTATATATATATATATAAAAATATGTATGTATATATATATATATATATATATATATATATATATATTTATTTATTTATATTATGTGTATGTGTATATATATGTGTGTGTATTCAAATAGAAAAAACAACGGAAAGACTATATATATATATATATATATACAAATATATATACTGAAACGGTTGTTTCCATGTTACTAAAGATGGTCGCCATTTCAGTAATATTCTCGAGACGAGATGAATACCATTAATGGAAATGAAACAACGGGTAAAGCAAAAGAAATGTTCTTTCTGATGTAAATAGTAAATAGTTATCTTTCCTTAACAGAAGTTATGATATCACAGTCTAATTGGTTATGTCAGAATTTCTGTATTTCAGAAATTGTTACAAACGATTGTGGCGTAACGTGTGTATGTATGTGTGCGTGCAGATATATATTCCAACCCACCCATCCCCTTAATCTATCTTATTTTTCATTCTTTCTTCTGATGAAGGACAAGCGTCCAAAACGTTAAGACCCTCTTCCTGCTATATCAAGCGTTAACCTAATATATCTCTTCCATATACTGTACCGATTGTGTTGTTATTTCTGTTTACCTTTTACATATATATATATATGTGTGTGTGTGTTTAAAAGAATATGGACCCCGACGGCTGAGCTCTTGCTGTTTCAACAGCCAGTTCCAGAGTCAGTCTGGTCCTGACACTTTATAATATAACCATACTCTACTTCCCCAAGTATTGAGTACTCTGTTGAGTAATGGTCTAACCAGTTTCAAAATGAAACCTCTTTCTCTCTCTCTATCTATCTATCTCTCAATTCCTGTCCCCTTCTCCCTCATACTATCCCTCTATCCTTCCTTTTTCATAGGCACCTTTACCCACCATGACCACCACTACTACCACTATCACCACCCCCACCACTATAATAACTGTTATTAATCAAAACCAACTCAATAATACCAAAAGAGGAGACAGCTCCTTCCACCACCGCTACCCCTTTCACCACCACTGCCACCACCACTACCACCACAACTATCCTCACCACCATCTTCACCACCAACACCATCACCGCTACCCCTTTCACCACCACTGCCACCACCACTACCACCACAACTATCCTCACCACCATCTTCACCACCAACACCATCACCGCTACCCCCTTCACCACCACTGCCACCACCACTACCACCGCAACTATCCTCACCACCATCTTCACCACCACCACCATCACCGCTACCCCTTTCACCACCACTGCCACCACCACTACCACCACAACTATCCTCACCACCATCTTCACCACCAACACCATCACCGCTACCCCTTTCACCACCACTGCCACCACCACTACCACCACAACTATCCTCACCACCATCTTCACCACCAACACCATCACCGCTACCCCTTTCACCACCACTGCCACCACCACTACCACCACAACTATCCTCACCACCATCTTCACCACCAACACCATCACCGCTACCCCTTTCACCACCACTGCCACCACCACTACCACCACAACTATCCTCACCACCATCTTCACCACCACCACCATCACCGCTACCCCTTTCACCACCACTGCCACCACCACTACCACCACAACTATCCTCACCACCATCTTCACCACCAACACCATCACCGCTACCCCTTTCACCACCACTGCCACCACCACTACCACCACAACTATCCTCACCACCATCTTCACAACCACCACCATCACCGCTACCCCTTTCACCACCACTGCCACCACCACTACCACCACAACTATCCTCACCACCATCTTCACCACCAACACCATCACCGCTACCCCTTTCACCACCACTGCCACCACCACTACCACCACAACTATCCTCACCACCATCTTCACCACCACCACCATCACCGCTACCCCTTTCACCACCACTGCCACCACCACTACCACCACAACTATCCTCACCACCATCTTCACCACCAACACCATCACCGCTACCCCTTTCACCACCACTGCCACCACCACTACCACCACAACTATCCTCACCACCATCTTCACCACCAACACCATCACCGCTACCCCTTTCACCACCACTGCCACCACCACAACCACCACAACTATCCTCACCACCATCTTCACCACCAACACCATCACCGCTACCCCTTTCACCACCACTGCCACCACCACTACCACCACAACTATCCTCACCACCATCTTCACCACCAACACCATCACCGCTACCCCTTTCACCAGCACTGCACCACCACTACCACCACAACTATCCTCACCACCATCTTCACCACCAACACCATCACCGCTACCCCTTTCACCACCACTGCCACCACCACTACCACCACAACTATCCTCACCACCATCTTCACCACCAACACCATCACCGCTACCCCTTTCACCACCACTGCCACCACCACTACCACCACCGCTATAATCACTCACCATCTTCACCACCAACACCATCACCGCTACCCCTTTCACCACCACTGCCACCACCACTACCACCACAACTATCCTCACCACCATCTTCACCACCACCACCATCACCGCTACCACCACCACTACCACCACAACTATCCTCACCACCATCTCACCACCAACACCATCACCGCTACCCCTTTCACCACCACTGCCACCACCACTACCACCACAACTATCCTCACCACCATCTTCACCACCACCACCATCACCGCTACCCCTTTCACCACCACTGCCACCACCACTACCACCACAACTATCCTCACCACCATCTTCACCACCAACACCATCACCGCTACCCCTTTCACCACCACTGCCACCACCACTACCACCACAACACTATCCTCACCACCATCTTCACCACCACCACCATCACCGCTACCCCTTTCACCACCACTGCCACCACCACTACCACCAACTATCTCACCACCATCTTCACCACCAACACCATCACCGCTACCCCTTCACCACCACTGCCACCACCACTACCACCACAACTATCCTCACCACCATCTTCACCACCAACACCATCTCCACCACCACTTCCACCACCACTGCCACACCACCAACTACCTCACCACCATCTTCACACCAACACCATCACCACCCTTTCACCACCACTGCCACCACACCACTACCACCACAACTATCCTCACCACCACACCAACCATCACCGCTGCTACCCCTTTCACCACCACTGCCACCACCACTACCACCACAACTATCCTCACCACCATCTTCACCACCACCACCATCACCGCTACCCCTTTCACCACCACTGCCACCACCACTACCACCACAACTATCCCCACCACCACCACCATTTTCACCACAACCACCACCATCACCGCCACCACTTTCGCCATCACTACCATCACAACTGTCACCACCACCACCACCGCCACTTTCACCACAACCACCATCACCACCACTACCACCACAACTATCCCCACCACCACCACCATTTTCTCCACAACCACCACCATCACCGCCACCACTTTCGCCATCACTACCATCACAACTGTCACCACCACCACCACCGCCACTTTCACCACAACCACCATCACCACCACTACCACCACAACTATCCCCACCACCACCACCATTTTCTCCACAACCACCACCATCACCGCCACCACTTTCGCCATCACTACCATCACAACTGTCACCACCACCACCACCACTTTCACCACAACCACCATCAACACCACTACCACCACAACTATCATCCCCACCACCACTTTCACCACAACCATCACTATTACCACCAACAGCACTACCACCACTACCACTATAACTATGCCCACCACCACCATCACTATTACCACAACCACCACCATCACCGCCACTACTTCCACCACCACCACCACCACCCAACCAACAGCACCAACACCACAACTACTGCCATATACAATATTTCTCTAATGTTGATTCGTTTTATCTTTGAACTGTTGAAATTAATGTAATGGAAATGAAATGTTGTCATAGAATGATGGATTTTCCACTGAAAGCCGTTTTATTGTTAGAAATGATGGTGACAGGATGAATTTTTTTAAATTCTCATTTCATTAAATACATCATTTTAATGAAGAGACCTGGCCAGCTAAACCCTACGAAACGGAACCTATAAGTCTATGTATGTGTGTGTGTGTGTGTGTTTATACCTGCATGTATAATATATATATATATATATAGTAAGAATATTTTCGAAACAGCGAGTTGATTTGAAATTATTAGAAATGTAAGCTATCGCCGTATTTTGACTAAAGAAATTAAAGAAATTATTTAGCCTGATAGCGGGGTTAAGAACCCTCGGAGAATTGGAAAAAGGTGAGTATTGACGTACATATATATATATATATAAAACGAAGGAAGTGTAGTAAGAAACCAGGTGGACCATAACGTATCAGAGTACTCGATACTTTGGGTAGTAGAGTGGGTAATAGGAAAAGAGTCAGGACCCCGACGGCAGAGCTCAAGCCGTTTCGACGGCTATTTCTGGACTCCAGAAACGGCTTGAGCTCTGTCGTTGGGGTCCTGACTCTTTTCCTATATATATATATATATATATATATATATATATATATATACATACATATTATTATATATATTATCTATATTATATACATATTATTATATATATACATATTAAACATGATGTTTACACACTACTAATGTACTGAGTACCTTACTTAATGTGGTTATCCCCGGTTGAGCGCGCAACTCATATATATATATATATATATATATATATATATATATATATAGAGAGAGAGAGAGAGAGAGAGAGAGAGAGAGAGAGAGAGAGAGAGAGAGAGAGAGAGAGAGAGAGGGGGGTGATAGAGGGGGAGAGACATATAGATATAGATATATAGATACACCGAATAACTTTTTGAATATTTATTTAATCTGTCGTAGAGATATAATCTGCTGAGCAGATGTTGCCGGCCAATAGAATCTTTCTTTAACGGAAATTTTGTTAAATACTTTTCCAAGTTATAAATGAAAGAGAGGAGGGAGAGATGAAGAGTAAAATAAAAGCATGATGTCACAAGAAATTTTATATATATAGGCAGGCGATAGACGATTGATATGGTTACAACCAATAACTATGGTAAGCAGACGACAGCTAAAACGTTTGCGATATTGCAGATATGTTGGGGTTAAAAAAGTTGAAGTGGATATGAAAGTTGAAACAACAGTTAAATCCTCTCCACAAAGATTGAAAATGGATTGTGCTATAATTGATATTATCTATTTTCTCAGATTAGCAACATATTAATGAATAATAGACCAGTCTGGTAAGTGATGGACGACTGAGCTAGTGTTAAGGTCAAGTTTACTACTCTTCCTGAAACATCTGAGAAGTGACGAACTCTTGGGCTGGTTTTAAGACCATGCCTGCTTCTCTTCAGAAGGATCTGAGATATTACTGACCTCTGGGCTGGTTTGAAGACCATGTCTGCTTCACTTCCTGAAAGATCTGTTATGTGCCGGACACCTGGGCTGGCTTTAAAACCCATTCTGGTTCTGTTCATGAAGGATCTGAACTCAAACAGATGAAACTAAAGATTGTAAGGTATTTAGCACGGTATTCTACCCTTCCTGCCATTCTGATACCTAATAGGCTCTTGAAATCATTATACCCATAACGAAATGTTTATACCCTTGATGATATATATACCCATAATGAAATAATTATACACTTGATCATATATTTATACACTTGTTGACGTAAGAATATACTTGAGGAAATATCATATTCTTGTTAGAATATGTTATAGAATCTACTAGAAATACTTGTGAAGGTGAAATATAGTTAATCCTTTCGTTACTATATTTCTAATGAAATACACAGCCTGTGATTTCCAAATAACTTTGGAAATAATGAAGAATGTTGATGGATTTATTAAAATAACTAACTGCTGATGGTTGTAACATGATCTAATAAAGGTTCCTTTGTTGCCACATTTCAATGATTTTCTGATAATGAAGAATTGTGAAGGATTTATTAAAATAACTAAATTTTCTATTGTTAAGCTGGCGTTTCTGACATAATTTGACAAAGGCTCTTGCATAAAATTGCAATAGAAGGTTCTCTTTTAATAAAATATGAATACTTTAAATCCATTGTTATCATATAGATACAAAAGATACTGCCTATGATTTTCAATTCATTTCAACCCTTTTATTACCATATTTCTAATGAAGTAGACTGCCTCTGGTTTTCAAATCATCATTTTGAAAAATAATCAAGAAATCTGAAAGATTTATTAAAATAACAAACTTCCTCATTATTAAGCTGATTGTAAAGGGCGGTGGATTGGCAGTATCGGTAGAGGATCGGACGCCATGCTTTGACGCATAGAGTTACGGCCCTTGCCATTCTGAGTTCAAATCCCGCCAAGGTTAACTTTGCCTTTACGGGGTCGATAAAATAAAGTACCAGTAATGTACTGGGTAATTTCTGGCCTTGTGCCAATAGTAGAAACAATTATTAAGCTGATTTTAGAATTTAACTGAAGAGAAAGCTTTACATAAATTATGACAGACGAAGGTTTTTAGATAAATATAAACATTTTAAATCGAAAAATTTTCTATCATAGAAACAGAGATGATTTCGGACAGTTTTGTGTTAAAAGAGTTGGACTGTTTCTCAATATGGAAAAAAAATGAAGCCATGTAATGTAAATATTACATTGAAATATCGGATTAAAATCAAGAGGTGATTTATGGAAACACGTTATTTTTCAAATGGTGTAAACTGGCCTAATGGAAAGCCATATGTTGGTTAAATATAAATGCTGTAGGTACTATATCACCTAAAGTATATTTTTTTATCTGAAAGAAGCCAAAGGGCCAACATATGATAACACTTTACTAGACAAATCTTACTTTGACTTAAATCTGAATTGTATAGGTTTTTCCCTGTGCTCATTTATCAAACCAAAAGTGACACTCCTAAAAGCTTTCTCTGCTCTCGGAAAATAACCAATGCTCTCAGCCGACCCCTAAAAATGGTCATTCTTCAGACGATATAACTTCTTCTAAGCAATGTAGTTGTATTTATTTCGAGGAAATCTCAAACGATCGATCGGTCATAAATCTTTTTTGTTCAGGACAAAGCCTGAACTAAATTCTTACA
>OZ024751.1:39991277-39996277 GCA_964016885.1 Eledone cirrhosa
AAATGAAAAAACGAATCAGTTGCTCGCCGGAGAGAAGGGTGTCTGACCTCAGTCCTTTTAACTTCGTACACCATATAACCTCTTTCACCATAGCCATAACACATAGGAAAACCGCCCCTCCCTCGTTTTTGAAGGAGGGTGGCGGTTTGATCATGACAATGGACTCGGTGGTCAACTGGATTGGTCCCACCCGCGACAATAGTCGTTCTACATAGCCCCACAGGTCGGTAACGCCCGGGCAGTGTACAAATGCGTGCGCGACGGTTTCCTTGTCGCGCACGCATCTCGGACAGATCTTTTTCGAAGGGTCCCTGCCTGGGTGCCCGTGTCTGTAGAGCTTGTCTCGAACTGGTAGAGCTCCTCGGTAGCACTGCCAGGCCAGGGACCTTTGGAAGTTGTCCATTGGTCCCGGGCGGAAGGTCCTACCGAACAGACTGGCCAGTTCGTATAGATAGATAGATAGAGTGATAGATTCTTATATATATTATATATTCTGAAGTAATTTGTGACATTTTTATACCTCGTACGCGTGTTTCAACAAAAGAAATGCAAAGAATATGATAAATGGATGAGTTTGATTAAGTATATAGGAATAAATCCTCAGAGGCAGAGGATACAAATGCGATGTAAAGTTATGTTATGGTGAATTATTCGGTTTTATGCTTGTCTTCGTATATAGAACTTTTGTTCCTAATCGTAACAATGTCAATGGCTTCATTTCCTCTTAATATTTCGTGTACAGCTGGGTCATTATTAATTTGATAAATGTCTTTCTTTCTGTCATATCATAAGGTTCTGTAACTTGATTTTAACTTGGTTTTACCTCTGTTGTTAATGGTTTAACCCCGTTTGATACCAATCCACCTGAAAGCCTCCTTGGTTTTATGATACAAAACTGTTCAAATGTGTTCATACTTAAATTAGAACCTTCCATCATAATTTTATAATTTTATGTAAAAATGTTTTTATAATGCTACAAAACATCACCTTACTAATTAAAACTTTTTTATTAAATTCTTCCAAACTTAAACTATTTTCAAATTTTATTGAAATATTTTAGCAGAGTATTTCATTACAATTCTGTTAATAAAATAGTTGTAGGAGAAGCTAATGGTATATTTGGTCTTTTCATACCATCGACAATGAAAATTAATTTCGTTGAATATAAAATGCTATTAGCGAAGAACGCCAACATTCATTCAATTGGTGATACATTATTTAAGCTTTGCTGAAAATTAACTCAAAATGTATTTCTTAAACAATACCAATTTCCGACATTTTTCTATTCCGCTAGCGTTTCACGTGTTACCTTATTACTATAGGAAGGACTCATTTGAATTGAAGCTTTGAAACAGTAAAGTTTTAATTCCATCGCTGATTGAACAATTCCAGATAAAGTAAAGTTTGCATGTTACTACCTATGGAATAAAATGGCGCCTTTGTTTAAAAGCACAAACACATTCACAGATACACACACAGGCATAGATACATATATATACATATATATATATATGTATATATATATATATATATATATATATATATATATATATATATATATATATATATATATATATATATACATATATATATGTATATATATATATATATATATATATATATATATATACATATATATACATATATATATGTATATATATATATATATATATATATATATATATATATATATATATATATATATATATATATATATATATATATATATATATACTTATATATATACTTATATATACATATATATATACATATATATACTTATATATACATGTGTATATATATATATATATACATATATATGTATATATATATATATCAAAATTCTGGTTGCTTCAAGCCACGCAATTGATCAACTCATATATATACACACATATATATATTTATATACACGTACATGCATGCATACCTACACACATATACACATGCATATACGCATGCATTCACATAGTGTGATTAACAAGACTGTAATTGGTAGACACTAAACACTGTTATATTAGCCATATTAGAAGAAGATTTACAATTCTCCAGAAACTTCCTTTGTATAATTTAACTTCCTCAATAAATAAGAGGAGGATGGGTCGTTAAGATCTACAAATATTGATTTTTGCCTCGATGCATTCGGCTCCAATTGTTTTTATATAAAGCTCTCTCTTTCTCTCTCTTTCTCTCTCTTTCTCTCTCTTTCTCTTTCTCTCTTTTTCTCTCTCTCACGTACACAAACTCTCTCTTTGTCTAATTCTTTCTCACTTTCTGAATCTCTCTCTCTCTCTCTCTCTCTCTCTCTCTCTCTCTCTCTCTCTCTCTCTCTCTCTCTCTCTCTCTCTCTCTCTCTCTCTCTCTCTCTCTCTCTTATTCATCTGTTTTGTAAACACTCGCACACATATATATATATATGTATAGAATGTATCATATATTTGTGTGTATGTATTTATATATATACACACACATATATATATATATATATATATATATATATATATATATATATATATATATATATTATATATACACATATAAACATGTATATATATATATATAACCAAATATTTGGTTATCTATCGGCACGCACTCTAGTACATGCTATTGGGAATAATTAGCAGTAGTCAGCTCCTCACCAAGTGTCCGTTACCTCAATAAGTTTAGCTAGCCACCGTAAGTAGCTACGGGGGTGTGGCTGGAAAATGTCCCGGAGCCATCATAAGTCGACATATTATAGCTGTGCTTAAAGAAATCGTTTTGCATTCACGTGGTTTCGGGTTTCTTCCTACTGCGGGACTTTTTGGATAAGTGTCTTCTATTGCAGTTTCGAGTAGACCAATGCCTTGTAAGTGGAAGTTAGTTGATGGAGACTTGTAGAGGGTCGTAGGTTTTACTTTGGTGGTTCGATAATAAGAGATCGATTAAATAATTACCAGATTTCAACAATAAAAATACATATTGGATTTGATGGTGTGGTATGGAGCCGTATCCCCTGATGAAGTTGTAGGGTGAGATATTGTCATGCACCGTTTCTTGGGACATTTTTCTTTCTTTTATTAAACTTGGTGGATCCCATCTCCAGGGCTGAACACAGCAGATTTCTCCAAGAGAAACATAGAAAGTGATAGAGAGAAGAGATGAGAAAGAGATATGGAGGGAGAATCAACACCCAATACTTGTCTGATACCTTTTTATCGATCTCGAAAGGATGAAAGGCAAAGTTGACCTCGACGTGATTTGAACTCAACAGATTTCTTCCAGAGAAGGATAGAGAGTGAGAGAATGAAAATGAGAAAGTGATGTAGGGGAAGAATCGATCCCAGTATTTGACTGGTACTTTTTTTATCAACCTCGAAAGGATGAAAAGCAAAGTTGACCTCGACGGGATTTGAACTCAGAGAGCAGAGAACCGTAACAAATATCACAGAACATTCTATATGACGTTCTAACGACTCTGTCAATTCGCTACCATTGGAGTTGATGTGATCGGCAACGCTGTAGTAAGCGGTGCTCCAGTATGGCCAGTGTCTAATGACTGAAACCAATAAAAGACTATAGACATATATAGCTACTACAGTGAAAGTCGATGAAAAGAAGAGGTGGAGGGGTGGGGTGTTAGTAGCTTACTACAGCAGTTGCCACTGTAATGGTGTCAAAAACAATATGTTTTATATCGATCTCTCCTTTCTTCTCTCTATATCTATTTATCTCTCTTCCTCTTCTCCCTCTCTCACTTTCTCTCTTTCTTTCTCTCTCTCTATATATATATACGTGTGTGTGTATGTATGTGTGTGTGTGTGTGTTTTCTCTTAATACCATCTGCTATTTTAGTTGTGTCAACGTTTATAGGTTTTCTTGTTATTGTTGTCATTGTTGTTGCTGTTGTCATCGTTGTTGTAGTTGTTGTTCTTATTGTTGACATTGTTGTTGTTGTTGTTGTTCTTATTGTTGACATTGTTGTTGTTGTTGCTGCTGCTGTTGTTGTAGTTGTTCTTATTGTTGACATTGTTGTTGTTGCTGTTGTTGCTGTTGTTGTTGTTGTTGTTATCATCGATGTTGTTATCATCGTTGTTGTTGTTGTAGTTGTTGTTCTTATTGTTGACATTGTTGTTGTTGTTGCTGCTGCTGTTGTTGTAGTTGTTCTTATTGATGACATTGTTGTTGTTGTTGTTGTTGTTGTTGTCGTCATTTTACTATTTATCAATGTAGGCAGTGAATTAACTGAGTCGGTAAAGCGTCGGAGAAATACCTGGCAGTATTTGTTCTTCCTCTTTACGTTCCGAGTTCAAATCCCGCCGAGGTTGACTTTGCCTTTCATCCTTTCAAAGTCGATAAATGAAGTACAAATACCAGTAAAATACTGAGGTCGATATAATCAACTTTCCCTCCACCCGCCTCCACTAAAATTGCTGGATTTGTACCAAAAATATAAGCAAGTATTATAGGGGTTTTTTTCTTTGTCTTTTATTTTATTAGGTCGTGAAGTCGATTCACAGCGGCACACTGTGTCCTTGAGCAAGACACTCTATTTTATGTTGCTCCAATCTACTAGGTGACAAAAATTAGTTGGATCTGTATGTCAAAAAGCCACGCTTTGTCACACACTCTATCCCGCTGAATCTCCCTGAGAAATATATCAAATGTACACGTGTTTATGGAATATTCAGCTACTTGCACCTTATTTTCATAAGTAGCTTCTTCCGTTGTACGAACAACTGAAACTGAAACACTCGTCGTGGAAACTGACGGAGGTCCTACAACAACTATTCATTTTTCAGGCTTTAGTAAGTTTTTTTTTCTTTTTTTTATATATATATAAACGTCGACCACTCGTCGTGGAAACTGACGGAGGTCCTACAACAACTATTCATTTTTCAGGCTTTAGTAAGTTTTCTTTTTCTTTTTTTTATATATATATAAACGTCGACCACTCGTCGTGGAAACTGACGGAGGTCCTACAACAACTATTCATTTTTCAGGCTTTAGTAAGTTTTCTTTTT
>OZ024751.1:40003777-40006277 GCA_964016885.1 Eledone cirrhosa
TATGCCCGAAACGTCGTCCACCACCTACCCCCCACTCTCCTGAGCGTGAAATTAATAAACATTTACTGTACTGCCTCTCTGTTTTGTCCCTGTTCAAATTTTTCCATTATATATATATATATATATATATATATATATATATATATATGCATAACTATCAGAATATCTATAAATATATCATCCTATCTATTTATATATATATCTATATATCTATATATATATATATATATATATCTACCTGCCAACCTACCTGTCTATTTATCTATGTAACTGACTACTTATATCTACCGATCTATGATATACTTATCTATCTATCTATTTATCTATCTATATATCTATCTACCTGCCAACCTACCTGTCTATATATCTATGTAACAAACTACGTATATCTACCGATCTATGATATATATATATATATATATATATATATATATTTACAATGCTCTAAATACTATCGGCCAGCTTTGATATGAAATAGTAGTCACAACAGATGTTCTCTAAAAGCAGCACACCTGTCAATTTTTTCTTCAACCAAACAACCCAATAAAACGAAAATAACGTAAAACTATTATTCAGCCGGACATAAACAAACGAAGCGCAACGTCACCTTACTTTCGCCTTTCATTTATTGAATACTTCAGGGATATCCTTCGTTGTGCATCACTGTTCGAACTTACAAACCTGGGTGCACACACCCGCAAATATAGATTCGCACACACACATTCACACACACACATATGTGTATATATATATACATATGTGTATATACATACATATGTGTATATATACACATATGAAGGCGCATGGCTTAGTGGTTAGAGCATTGGGCTTGCAATCGAAAGGTTGTGAGTTCAATTCTCGGACCGGGTGATGTGTTGTTTCCTTGAGCAAGACACTTTATTTCACGTTGCTCCAGTTTACTCAGCTGTAGAAATGAGTGCCTGCCCGCCCAGCCAGTGGGATGGCGTTATCTTATGGCTAAAACAGCACGAAGTACTGTGACCAGCGGCTCCGATTGGCGCCAGACAGACTGGTCGGTCAAGGTGATATATATATTATAAAGAGTAGGGACCTTATATAACCATACTCTACAACCCCAAGTATCGAGCACTCTGGTGTGTAATGATCTAACCAGTGTGTGTAACCTTATCGTGCGCTACTCTATTATGAATCACACTATGTCAGTGCTAATACTAGGATATATATATATATATATATACACACACATGATGGCTGCCCCCTCGTTATCGAGTAATGGCCATTGCACGATATACCATTATTAATAATTATTAATTAATTCTATCGTGCAATTCCTTTGCGTGAAGATATTTTTTAAAGTGAGGAAAGACTGTGCACTGAGCCAATCCCACTCTCTGAGCGACAGTAGCTATAACCCGAAAAGAAGAAAAGATCAGCATCATCGGTAACTACTGAGCCGCAGGTTTTATATCGGAGTTATCCCAGTTTCCTGAGCTGCCTTCTCTTAGAAGAATGCCATGACATACATAAATACATACATACATACATACATACATACATACATACATACATACATACATACATACATACATACATACATACATACATACATACATACATGGTGGCTGCCAACTCGTTTTCGAGTACGGCCACTACTTTATATCCATGTAGGAGAACCCCTACCAATGCGCTGAATGAGTGTGACTTTTTAGTCCAGCCAGCGACTTGAAAACTCTGGTACAAACACTACCATGTGACGACAAGTGCAGAGAGATCTCCAGATATAAAGCAATTCCTGTGCAGTGAAGCTTTTATAGTGAGCAAAGGCACTGCACAAAGCCAGTCCCACTCTCTTAACCAAGATGATATTTACCAAAAAGAAGAACAAGTTAACATCATTGGATGCCATCGGGGTTGCAGGTGTTATATCAGAGTTTTCCTTCTCCTAGAATTCTACCTTGACAAAGGCTAAGGGGTCATCTCTCCCGGTAATTTTGGACGGCCATTGACTCTTAAGAGCTCCTTTGCCCTTTGACAGGTTTTGTTTTTAGTCCTGCAGGATGTCCAAAGTCACCCTCCTCACCAAGAAACCTTGGTGGGGTTGCCAGTTTAGTCGCCAACGACCCGACCATGAGACAGGTTGTACTGGGATACATGTTACCAGTAGCACCAACTGGTGACCTGACATAATACATACATACATACATACATACATACATACATATATACATAAATACATACATAAATACATACATACATAAATACATAAATACATACATACATACATACATACATACATGCATACATGCATACATACATACATGCATACATGCATGCATACATGCATACATACATACATACATACATACATAAATACATACATACATGCATACATGCATACATACATACATACATGCATACATGCATACATACATACATGCATACATGCATACATACATACATACATACATACATACATACATACATACATACATACATACATACATACATACATGCAAGG
>OZ024751.1:40008777-40013777 GCA_964016885.1 Eledone cirrhosa
ATATATATATACAAACACACATATGCATCTACCCATATGAAATATCAAACGACCAGATATCTCCATATTTGTTTTAGATGTAAATTTATTGTTAAAAGATGAGGAATGGAACATATTATGTCAGTAAACACGGAAAAAACTGATAAATGGCGATAGTGCACTAGAGATAATAAATGTCTATTTAGATATAAAACCATCACTGTTATAAACATCCCTGCTTGGAATAGATTCTAGATCCTCCTCCATCATATAATTGAGCTACAACAAACAATATATACAGTGATGGATTTGTTTTGCAAGGTTTTTGATATGAAATCGTGGCTTCAAACAGATACTGTTATACTTCGAGAAATTGTATTTATGTTTATATTTTTAACTGTTGGTCAATCAATGATAAACAATGATCGCCAAATTTTACTGTGACTGTTGTAGAAGACACTTGCATAAAATTCCTTACAGTAGGATTGAACTCGAAACCACGTGATTGCGAAGTGATCTCTCTATCTATACGGCCATATCTACACTTATATAAGTAATTTAGTGGATTAAACCATACAACCACGTAACAGAAAACAAATTGACTAGAACAGACGACCACTAACTCTACACTTAACCTAAGCAAACACTACCCAACACATGATTTACATAACTAAACTGGACGTTGACTATAAATCAGACGAACACGTTTTCAAAGCAAGTCATTAATAGTAAGAAATTGTAGGGAGAAGTAGACAGCAGGATGTTTTCGGAGAAGAAGCATATCTCGTGGATTAGTTCTGGCCATTAACTCCTTAAACTCCGAAGAGGTTGGGCCGAGCCGGGCCGAGCCGGGCCGAGCCGGGCCGCATCTAGGTCATAACTTTTGGGTGATGTGATTTTCTGCTGCTTCTCTTTGTCTACGTAGCAACCTGAAGCCTGTTGAATTTAGGAGTCTAATGTAGGCCTTACAAAGATAACTATTGTTAGTACAATAGACAAACAATTAACTCTTCACTATCAAAACAAACATGGAAAATATATACAAACATTTGAAACACATGAAATAGATTTAGAGAAATAAAATGCTGGCTGACTATAGAATAGAGGAACATGTTATCAAAACAATTTATCAAATGAAGAAACAATACCAGCATGCATTAGAGGAAATCATAAACTAGAATCAATATATTATATTACACAACACAAAGCGAGACTAGATAGAGGAGAAAAACAAACAGGAATTCATAACTCAAACACACCACACACACCCAGCATAATATATAAGTAGTTGACAATACTGCACAAAAAAACGTACATGTTCGTAAACAACTTACGCTTTTATTCTTCTATTCTTTTATTATTTGACTGCTTTCAGTCATTAGACCTCGGCCATGCTGGGGCACTATGTTAAAAGAGTTTAGTCGATTATATCGACACCAGTATCAGCACATGTCTTATAGACATATTTTTTGTTCTTGTTTTTTCGCGCTTCTCACAGAGACACAAACGCCCGCGCACTTACGTATACATGTATACATATATATATATATATATATATATATATATATATATATATATATATATATATATATATATATATATATATATTAAATTATCTATTATCTTCCAACGGTTTTTTTTTTATTTCTCTCTGTGAGACAATGTTTTCTCAGTTGTAAAGGCTATTTCTCTCTCTCTTTATCACTCATTTCTCCTCCTCTCTCATTCTTCCTTCTTATACTCCTCCCCCACCATCCTTTATTTTTCTTTCTTCCTCTTCCTTACCTTATCCTACCCCCCCCCCCTCACTTTTTCCCAATCTCATGCATCCATCTTAGTTTATTTTTCATATGTTGATTTAAAACTTCACTGCTCACAAGTGTTTTTTAAGCTTCATATCATGTCTCCCTACTTTATCTGATGAGAACGCAGATATCATCCCAAGATGATATTTGTTTTTGAAATGCGCATAATAAAATACTTGGAACTCTTTTAACCATCTTTTGATCTTATATTATATATATATATATAAACATCAACATTCTCTCTCTACATATATATATATATATATATATATATATGTGTGTGTGTGTGTGTGTGTGTGTGTGTGTGTGTGTGTGTGTGTGTGTGTGTGTGTATGTATATATATATACATGTGTGTATATGTGTGTGTAACTGTGTATGTGTGGAAAAAGCACTTCAAAATTCAATAAGCAGTTTTGTATTTTTCATGTAATATTTTTCCAACCGGTTTCACATTTTTTAAATAAATTCTTGGTTAATCAATGATTCTCCCAATGTAAATCTCCCATGTGTTTTTTGGTAAGATGAAATTTTCTTTATAAATAATTGTTTTTAAATAACTTAACATGGGGAAGTGATATAACGTCTAGGTAATAAACATAAACATAAGGGAAGAAGGGTAAAGAGGTGGAAAAGTTTCTTATTAAGGAGATGGAGTACACCAAAGAAAAAAAGAGGGGAGAAGGAAGGGAGGTAATTCATACCATGTGTTTCATCTGCCTAGTAATAAATTTTCTATTTTGATTCAACACACAATTTTGTGTCTGTAATTCAGTGCATGTTTAGTCTTCTTAAGTACATAAACCTATAAAATATGTAATATTTATATATAATGTATATATAATATAATAATATAATATACTTTGATATACCTTCAGCTATTTCAATATAGTTTTTTCTATATTTTAATATATTTTCATTTAATAATACTTTCTTTCAGTTGTTTTTAGTTACGTTCGGCTACATGAAATATTAATATGTATCTTGTGTATGCCAATTGGCATATATCTGTGTGTGTATGTGTATATATATATATGTGTGTGTGTCTGTATGCATATATATATATATATATATATATATATATGTGTGTGTGTCTGTATGCATATATATATATATATGTGTGTGTGTGCGTGTGTGTCTGGCTTGTACTCCAATAAATACAGTTTTTTCACTTAAATTTTATATGCTATATATATATATATATATATATATCTTTGCTTTTCCTTCGGAATTACCTAACACACACACACACATATATACACAATAAAAAACTAAATACATGCAAACGAAACCTCATCGATGTTATATATATATATATATATATATATATATATATATATATATATATATATATATATATATATATATATGTATGTATATATATATATATATATATATATATATATATATATATATATATATATATTGTTATACTTTGGGAGGGTCATGTTGCCAATAAGAAACACACGCACCAGTTGCTTTCACTTCAATTTATTATAATAAATTTATAAATTTAGGAATTTATAAATTTCTGGTTGGTTGGTTGGTTGGTTCCACAACCAGATAGTTGTTTATATAAATTTATAAATTTATTATAATAAGTTGTTTATATAAATTTATAAATTTATTATAATAAATTGAAGTGAAAGCAACTGGTACGTGTGTTTCTTATTGGCAACATGACCTTCCCAAAGTATAACAATATCGGTTTCAACACACGTTTTCAGATAAAAAATCTTGCGAAACAAATTCAGAAACGAAATATATATATATATAACATCGATGAGGTTTCGTTTGCATGTATTTAGTTTTTTATTGTGTATCGAACGTTTTGCAAAAGATTGGCTCATGGTGACCCATAGAAGTTATGGACCCGACTCCATTATCGATCTAGGTTTATAAATATTTCACCGTCGACAGCGACGGAAGATCCATCAGTTTACAATTAACAAAATCGACTTAGAAATGTCAGCCATTATATATATCGTTATGGATGAAGCGATGGGAGGCAGTTGTAAAAACAATCATTTAATTAGAAATGTAATTACTTCTTTTGACATTTGGGTTTTATATATATATATAAATATATATATATATATATATATATATATATATATATATATATATATATATATATATATATATATATATATGTATATATATATATATATATATATATGTATATATATATATATATATATATATATATATATATATATATATATATATGTATATTTGTATGTATATATATATATCACACATGTATGTATGCATGTATATATATATATATATATATATATATATATATATATATATATATATATATATATATATATATATATATATATATATATGAATATATATATATATAATATATATATATATATATATAATATATATATATATATAGAGATTTTTTTTTTCCTTTGCTTTTCCTTCGGAATTACCTAACACACACACACACACACATATATATATATATATATATATATATATATATATATATACATTCATATATACATATGTATATATAAGTGTGTGTATATATGTATATATATATGGTATACATACATACATATATATATATATATATATATACATACATATATATGTATATATAAGTGTGTGTATATATGTATATATATATGGTATACATACATATATATATATATATATATATATATATATATATATATATATGAGTGTGTGTGTATATACATACATATACATACATATACATACATATATACGTTAAGGGTGAAAGCAGCGATTCTTTGCTTAAACTTTAATCTGTTATTTTAATAAATAAATATATATATATATATATATATACATATATATAAATTATTGATTATTGTCATAATTAATGTACCGTAACTATAATAACGAGATACAATTTCCCTTCATTTCTCACGGAATCATACATTTACAGAGGCGTGACATTACAAAATTATTGCTAGTTGTTTTATCGATATCAGGGGACATAAAATTTAAAATATCAATATCTTCCGTGAGGAATATTGATCATGGGGGAGAAGAAATGGACCGATGATAGTTCCTGTTGTTCGATCAACGGAACTGTCTACTCGTGAAATTAACGTTTAAATGGCTGAACATAGCACAGACATGTGTACCTTTAAAGCTATTTTTTCAAGAGATTCAGCGTGACATAAAGTATGTGACAAGGCTGGCTCATTTATTTACAGATTCAATCCATC
>OZ024751.1:40031277-40036277 GCA_964016885.1 Eledone cirrhosa
TATGTGCCGTTCACAATTATAGAATTACAGAATTAAAGACTATATATCTTACAGAATTGAAGACTTACAGAAATAAATAAAATTAAAGAACTAAAGAATATAATATACCTTACAGAATTAAAGAATTAAAGAATATATATGTGTTTTTCTATGGAGATTTTGAGGAATTTAAGAATTGAAGAACTTAATAATTGAAGAGTTTAGGAATTGAAGAACTTAATAATTGAGGAATTCAAGAATTGAAGAACTTAATAATTGAGGAATTCAAGAATTGAAGAACTTAAGAATTGAAGAGTTTATGAATTGAAGAACTTATGAATTGAAGAATTTAAGAATTGAAGAACTTAAGAATTGAAAAGTTGAAAAGAATTGAAAGAATTTAAAAATATATAATAGCTATGTTCGGTGTTTTAAATTGAGATAACATCATCTGAAATTGAAGAACTTAAGGATTGAGGAACGGAATAACTAAAGAACTAAAAAATCGAAGAATTAAAGAATTGAAGATTGAAGGATGTACAAAAGCAATGTTTCAAACGTGTTTTTACACAGAAGATAACATCTTCTAAAGTTTAGATTCTAAACAACCAATAAAAGTACTGAAAATTGCTTTTTTTTTTATTGAAAATAGTTTTTAAAAATATAAATTAGAGAAAATTTCTTGCGGCACATTTAATTCTTTGGTGTGATTATTTTAACATTTCACAGAGATTCTCAGCAGAGTCGATAATATCGTCATTGTCATAGTCATCGTCATCGTCATAGTCATCGTCATCGTCATCGTCATCGTTATAGTCATCGTCATCGTCATCGTCATCGTCATCGTCATCGTCATTGCCATCGTCGTCGTTGTCGTTGTCTTTGTCGTTGTTTCTGTTGTTGTTGTTGTTGTTGTTGTTGTTGTTGTTGTTGTTGTTGTTGTTGTTGCTAATGATGGTGGTGGTGGTGGTGGCGGTGGTGTGATGTGATTACTCTAAAATTTCACAGAGATTCTCAGCATTGTAGATAGCATCGCCATCGCCATCGCCATCGCCATAATCATTATCATCGTCATCATCATAGTCATCGTCATAGTCATTGCTGTTATTATTGTTAGTGTTGTTGTTGATGATAATAGTAGTGGTGGTGGTGCAGATGGTGGTGATAATTGGAGTAGTGGTGGTGTTGGTTGTCATTGTTCTTGCTTGATTGTTGTTGTTGTTGTTGCTGCTGTTACTGCTGTTGTTGCTGCTGCTGCTGCTGCTGCTGCTGCTGTTATTGCTGCTGCTGCTGTTGCTGTTGTCGCGGTTATTGTTATATATATATATATATATATATATATATATATATATATATATATATATATATATATATATATATATATATATATATATATCCCTCCATATATATATATATATATAGAGAGAGAGAGAGAGAGAGAGAGAGATAGAGAGAGAGAGAGAGAGAGATAGAAAGAGATAGAAAGAGAGAGAGAGAGAGAGAGAGAGAGAGAGAGAGAGAGAGAGAGATGGAGGGATAGAAAGAGAAAGAGAAAGAGAGAGGGGAAATGATGAAGTTATCTGTCCTTAGTTCAGAACTATGTCATAATTGTTTCTAAATGTTGTCATCAATGTAAATATCTGATGTCTTACAAGATATCAGATAGTTTCGTTAACGGAGTTGGTACCTAAAGGCTATCACTCCCCACTTTCCATCCATCCATATATGTCTACCATATATCTATCTATCTTTCACTTTCGCAGGTTTGGATATCATCTTTTTTTATTAGTAGTATTTCAGTATGTTCGTAGTGAGATGCCTGTGGGTGTGTGTATGTGTGTGTCCATGTTAGAGAGGTAGTGTGTGTATGTAGTATGTGTATAGTGTATATGAGTTGTAGCGATACCAGTGCCAAGCTATATCGGCCTTTCTATTACCTTTATACATCATATGCAATGCTTATATAGTGTGTGTGTATATATATATATATATATATAATAAATGTAATCTGAGTTTTTCGAATATTAATAATTGTTTCTAATTTTGGCACAAGGCCAGCAATTACCCAGTGAATTACTGGTACTTTATTTTATCGACCCCGTAAGGATGAAAGGCAAAGTTAACCTCCGCGGGATTTGAACATAAGAGCAAGAATGAAGTGTTCATTCTACTGACATGGCTATAAAATTGAGGCTTGTTTGCGAAATTTTCTTTTATATATATATATATATATATATGTATATATACAGTGTGTGTATATAGTGTATGTATGGTGTGTATATGAGTTGCAACGACACTGGTGCCAAGCTGTGTGGGTCTTTGTCTTTGCTCTTGGATATCATTGGTTGCGTGGAGAGGGGAGACTGGTATGCATGGGCGACTGTTGGTCTTCCACAAAATGTTTTTGCCTGAGTTTGTGCCTCCGAGGGGAACTCTCTATCTGCAAACCCATTGTCTGCCATTACTGAAAGAGACCGCCTCATATTCTATAAATGCAGAGAGTAGTCCAAAATTGATGTGGGGAAACTCTGCTTTGAACATTAATGATAAAACAAAAATCAAATAGCAAGTTTTTTTAGGCGAATATAATGACCATAGGACGATTTTTTTATAATCGTGAATCCTTTTGAACATGAAAAAATTAATATTAGCTGTATGATATCTGCGATAATGTAATCAGTGTGTCTCCAAACTAAATTGGTGAGCTGATGAAAGGGTTCAATTCATATCAGAACATAAAAATCTAACAGAAATAATTCGAAGTTGTTCTAAGAATTTGTGAATCAGATCGTTTTTTTGTAAATTTAAAATAAAAACAAAACATTAGAACTCAACAAAAGAGTAGTGGAGACGATGTAATTGAAATGGCATTCATAGATGCTATATAATCATTTAAACATCGTATGAAAACATTAGAATATCTTTAATCGTGTGATCTGAGCTTTTAAAGCATTGAATTCATTCATTTCATTCAGCAGCTTGAAATGGTTTCTAAATTTCTGTTGACTGAATGAAAAAAATAGCAAATGAGAGTGATCTTGATGATATCACACATTGGTAGAAACATTGATATAGAAAATATATATATCGATCGTCAAGTCGGACCAAGGAAACAATGTTTCCATTGGTCTTTCTTTTGCTGATTACTATTTGTCGATCACAACTCCAGGTAGATGGAAGTAGGAGTTAACCTCGGAAAAACTCAGAACCGGGTCACATGCCGTAAAGTATCGTGTTCGAGAATCAAACTATTCCGTCACTCCATCTTTATTTATCAAATCCCAGGAAGAAATGGAAGGCAAAGTTGACTTCGGTGGGGACTTATTCTCAGAGTGCAGTTAGTCAGAACAAACTCCAAGGCATTTAATCGAACTCTTTAACATCGCTGCCTTATAAACAAATATGTATATAGCGTTTTTACATGGAGAGTGAGGTAGCTGGGATATGGTCTCAGCTTAAAATATTCACAGCGAGACTATGTGTCCACCATTATGTACGAAATTGCATTTCCCAGTGGGTGGCTGATGAAGAAGGGGGAGACATTTTGTTCATTCGTCCCATGTATTTCATTTTTGTTTTGCTTGTTTCTTTTTTTTTTTTGTTTCATTTTTGTTTATGTGTGTAACTTTGCTATTTATTATGCATATACAGATTGTAAATGAATCCATATACGCTTTTATTCTGCCCCACGCTGTGTTAGTTCTATCGCTAAATAAATAAATATATGTCTGGTTCTGAATGAGGCAATTATTTTAATATAAGTATACACCGTCAAAATATCCTGTGATGGTAAAACGTGTTTTTAATATGAACGAAAATAGAAACATTTTCTGGCAGAATTTAAATCGTGAGAATATGATAGGAGAATGAAAGGAATTCAAAAGACAAGCCTTACCACACTCACTCAATCCGCTGAATCTCCATGAGTATTATGTTATGGGTACACATATCTGTGGAATACTCAGCCATTTTTACTGTGATACTAGGTAGACTGCAACTGTTATCAATGGTCCAGCCATGTCACACACGCTGCGTCAAGTTGAATCTCCCTGAGAATTATTCAGTAATACTTATACAGTAATACTTACTAAACTCTACCTGTAATTCAAAGGGTCAGTCATGTACCATGTTTCATGCTTTATCTCCTTTAAAATTATTTTAAAGGTACACGTGCCTATGGCATACTCAACTAACATATTAGATGGACTGTACCTGTAATTTAATGGTCCAGTCCTGTCACACTGAATCTCCCTGAGAACTACGTTATGAGTACGCATGTCCTTGGAATACTCTACCACTTACACGTTCATTTCACGAATAAGTCGAAAGCAACGTGAAAGAAAGAAATTCAAAATGGAGATTTTAAATTTGCTTAAAAAAACCCACTTCGATGGTAAAGTAATGAAAAACTCAACGATGTTAATATTAAAATAAAGTTGACACTAGCATGTGAGGAAGATGTAATGCCTAGGATTGATCTGAATAATCTAAAATTTTAGGGAAATGTGTAATATAATGAAATTAAGACATTTTGATGGATCAGTCGTCAAGATTTTGGAGGGAAAGTTTGATGTATTAATTGAAATTTGATAAAGGCATAGAAGTTGTCAGTGTTGTTATTGAATATAAAAGAGGCGGGGCATCCACTGGCTTGCTTGGTATGCATGGTAGGAATGTTGATTTAATAATACTACAGCCGTCACTCGCAATCGGATATGACTTGGTATTAAGTACCATGCTTTTGCTAAAGGTTTTAGGAGCCCATGGAGCTGTTTATAGGACAATGACACAGACAGGGACTCAGACACCCTCTCGACCCTCTTTCCCTTAATCTATTGAAACATCTGGGATGTAAACACTGGCGGGATAAGAAGATTGCACAAGAACTAGGCTGCTACTTTCTTTATCCGTATGAGCAAGACGGACTTTTCAAAACCAAGCTGAGGTCTGTGGAGGGTGAACTAGAATATGTGGATTTAATCTAGGAGCAAATTCATGACAGGTTTACCAGCATGCTCGTT
>OZ024751.1:40051277-40056277 GCA_964016885.1 Eledone cirrhosa
TATAGATATGAGATCTACCTAAATAAATATTTACCTCTCTTTTAGTCCAATAATCTCCAGAGAGACCAAACAAATATATTATAAACTACTTCTACTTGAAAATTGGTTTTCATTTAAATTTACTGGTTTCCTACTTTCAGCTTGCTGGAAATAAACAAATACACACACAGACAAACAGACAGACAGACACATACATATGTTTGTGTATAGATATAGATATACACACACGTATGTATATGTATATATATATATATATATATATATATATATATATATGTGTGTGTGTGTGTGTGTGTGTGTGTGTGTGTGTGTGTGTAAACTGAAAACTTGATATAGAGATAAATATATAATAAATGCCAGAAATAAATAAATAGATAGATAAATAGACATAATTCTGAAGATAGCGGGGTGGTGTAGGTGGTGTGGGTGTAGGGCTTCGAGGATAAAAATTGTTCATCAACTCAAAATACCTCCACTACCACCCCCCCTCACTCTCTTACATACATACACTTAATCCTAGGCGTGAAACTAAGACTTTATACTTTTGCATCTCTGTGTGTCTGTCTTGTCTATTCTTGAACTATATATATATATATATAAGTTGTAATAAAGAAGAGCTTCTACAGGACTAGAACTGTTTCATTCGTGAGAAATCATCAGGAAGCTTCCTAATGATTTCTCACGAATGAAACAGTTCTAGTCCTGTAGAAGCTCTTCTATATTACAACTTTTATACTCTGCTATGTATTGAGTACCTTACTTACTGTGGTTACCTCCGATTCAACCCAGAATAACTTATATATATATATATATATATATATATATATATATATGTGTGTGTGTGTGTGTGTGTGTGTGTGTGTGTGTGTGTGTGTGTGTGTGTGTGTGTGTGTGTGTGTGTGTGTGTGTATATAAAGAGAGAGGGAGAGAGATCCCTATTTTGATCCCTCTTTCTGGAGATATGGTCAATATTTGGCCTTGAAACCTTAGGTAGGTTTTATTTCGTGTATGAGCATAAAGAAATAATATTATAGGCAGTGTCGGTAGAGGGTCGGACGCCATGCTTTGACGCATAGAGTTACGGCCCTTGCCATTCTGAGTTCAAATCCCGCCGAGGTTAACTTTACCTTTCATCCTTACAGCGGTCGATAAATAAAGTACCAATAATGCACTGGGATAACTGCTGGCCTTGTGCCAAAAGTAGAAGCAATTATATATATATATATGTGTGTGTATAATGACGCTAGAAATAGCACCCGAAATTCCGTCTAAATTTGCTCAAAAATGTAGGAGTAGCCAATATCAATAAAAAAAAAACCTGTCCCCTGAAGACAGAATAAATTCTTCCAATATTGGTTGTTTCAATGTATTGAAATAATTGATATTGTTTCTTAATTCCAGAAACCATGGTAGGTCTCACTATATGAGTGAGAGTGACTTGCTTTAATTGGTTTAACTTATATCTCCACAAATCGAGATTTTGGCTTAAGTTTGATATGTTTAGTTGCTTCTCTGGTTTGATATTTTATCTTTTCGTTGAGATATCTAGTATTAGAAACATATATATATATATATGTGTGTGTGTGTGTGTGTGTATGTATGTATGTATGTATATATATGTATAAATATATATATATATATATATATATATATATATATATATATAACGAAGGAAATGTGGTAAGGAACCAGGTGGACCATAACGCACCAAAGTACTCAATACTTAGGGTAGTAGGGTGGGTAATAGGAACGAGTAGGAACTCGTTCCTATATATATATATATGTGTGTGTGTATGTATGTATATATATATATATATATATATATATATATATATATATATATATATATATATATAATCCACAAGCATATATTATTTAAAGTTTGGTGAAAAAAAACGAATATTCATTTAGTCCGGAAAACAATGGCTTGTGAACTAAAAAAATGGTTATAGTGTCGGCTGGTGGAGATATAAAAAGTCCTGAAACACCATTGATACATCGTCTATTTTGGTTGCCTTGCTTGTTGTCTCCATAGTAACAACAGATACAGATTCATATAATGGTGATGTGGATTACAATCGTATTTGAGGGAAGAGATTTTAATTCGTCTGACATAATTGGTTTCTCGTTTCGTTAAATTATATCTGCTGTTAGGATTTGTGATTAATCAACTATCGTATTGAAATTGTGTCCAAGAGGAGAAATATTATATTTCAATTTAACTAAACTATAAAAACCACAGTTTTGATTCGCTGAAATATTCACAGCAATGTCAATTTATATCTCTATAAATAATGCTTTCTTTGTTCACCACAAGGATTTAATACATCTCTATAAATAATTGTTTCTACTTTTGGCACAAGGCCAGCAATTATTCCAGTGTATTACTGGTACTTTATTTTATCGACCCCGTAAGGATGAAAAGCAAAGTTAACCTCGGCGGGATTTGAACTCAGACCATAAAAGGTCGTAACTCTTTGTTGCAAAGCATGGCGTCCGACCCTCTACTGATACTGCTAATCCACTTGGCAAAGGGAAGTGGGCAATCCGGAGACGGATAATTCTGGGGGTCTCCACACCAACCAAAATATAGAAGGAGAGGACTATATTATTGTCATTATTTATATCTCTATAAATAATTGTTTCTACTTTAGGTACAAGGCCAGCAATTACCCAGTACATTACTGGTACTTTATTTTATCGACCCCGTAAGGATGAAAGGCAAAGTTAACATCGGCGGGATTTGAACTCAGATCATAAAGGGATGTAACTCTATGCTTCAAAGCATGGTGTCCGACCCTCTACCGATACTGCAAATAATGACAATAATATAGTCCTCTCTTTCCATATTTTGGTTGGTGTGGAGACCCCCAGAATCATCCATCTCCGGATTGACCACTTCCCTTTGCCAAATCGTGATGAGGACATCGTAATGAAGTGAACTGGAATGGCTGACGCAGTGTATATCGCTAGCTTGGTCTTCCCGTCAATGTTTTCGACGCCATCTTGTCTGCTGTGCGGCGTTAGGATTTGTGGTTAATCAACTATGATATTTAAATGTGTCCAGCAGGAGAAATATCTTATATTTCAATCTAACTAAATTGTAATCGAGTCCTTTGCTTCATTGCAATTCTCAGAGCAATGGCAATACCATATGTATCTATGGAACCGTGACTCCTGGTGGAGTTATTGGGGCGTGGTAATGACAGACGATTTTTCTGGGGTATTTTTCAAACCTGGCAAAGTCCTTCTCTCTTCTCCAGGTTTAAATATAGCTGACATCTTCCAGAAAAGGAGAGAGAGTGTGTGATAAAGAGGACGAAAGAGAGAGAATATAATAGAGGACGAAAGAGTGTGATAAAGTGGATATAAGAGAGAGTGTGTTAAAGAAGACGAAAGAGAGTGTGGTAGAGGAGGAAAGAGAAAGTTTGTGATAAAGAGGACAAAAGAAAGAGAGCGTGATAAAGAGCTCGAAAGAAAGAGTGTGATAAAGAAGACGAAAGAAAGAGTGTGATAAAGAAGACGAAAGAAAGAGTGTGATAAAAAAGACGAAAGAAAGAGTGTGATAAAGAAGACGAAAGAAAGAGAGTGTGATAAAGAGAACGAAAGAAAGAGAGTGTGGTAGAGGAGGAAAGAAAAAGAGAGCGATAAAGAGGGCGAAAGAAAGAGTGTGATAAAGAGGGTGAAAGAAAGAAAGAGAGTGTGATAAAGAGAACGAAAGAGAGAGTGTGTGATAAAGAGGGTAAAAAAAAAAGAAATATAGCCGAGGTAATAGGTACAAGATGATAGTATATCCTGTAACAACAATTATCATATGTAACTGGTTCTCAGCTCTATAAAGGATTCCTCAGATATCAAAGGAATCTATGGTAGACTCTATTTGCAATAAAACTTCGTCTTGTTTTCCTGTTTCACATTTCTTTCCTATTCTCAAACTGCTGTCGTCGATATCGTTGTATATATATATCCATGCGTGTGTATGCATGTATATGCGATTCTCGGTAATTTATATATATATATATATATATTCTGTGGATGAATTTATATCCTGATTCTCTTTTGAGATGAGTTTGAGTTATTTTTCCTAAATCTTTCGTTAACTACTTTTCCCATCTTGACGTTATAGTCGCATATATGTTATAGAATGCCGTTAGCTTCTTGCTAAAACAATCTCTATACCTCTCATTTATATTTATACTCGGATTCTTTTCCCAGAGTGCTTAAACTATGTGACTAATCCCGGTTTTTTTCATAAAAACTGTGATAATTATTGCTATTTTGCTGAACTCCTTTGTAGAGTTTTTTTCAGAATGTATTTGACTGCTATTTCTTGTAAATAAACATTCACTTCCATCCTGACATCACTAGCCCCGTTTTTTCCTCATGTGCTTTTTCATAAATACACATGAAGGCGAACTAGCCAGTTTTAGAATTCCCTTTTTCGGATTATATTACTGTGAGAGCCCTGGTTTCTGTTGAGCTCTGCTGATGAATGAAATTCCAACCGTGACCATCTCCACTGAAAGTTTTCATGAAATAGTCTTTTAAGACTATACAGAGCATTTGATGTTATTCCAAATTGAAGGATAAGTGTTTCAAACTTTATTTTATCATGAGTTAAAGGTCTATAGATTTTTCCCTGGATTTTACTAAATTCTGTGGATGAATTTATATCCTGATTTTCTTTTGAGATGAGTTTGAGTTATTTTTCCTAAATCTTTCGTTAACTACTTTTCCCATCTTGACGTTATAGTCGCATATATGTTATAGAATGCCGTTAGCTTCTTGCTAAAACAATCTCTATACCTCTCATTTTTATATATATATATATATATATATATATATATATATATATATATATATAGTAATAATAATAAATTTGAAGACTAAAATCCAAAGAGGGCTCGATAAGGATAAATATATATCAAATATATAAGAACCGTAGAGCAAATATTTATTAAAATAACAGATTAAAGTTTAAGCAAAGAATCGCTGCTTTC
>OZ024751.1:40061277-40066277 GCA_964016885.1 Eledone cirrhosa
GACAAAGCCTGTATTTTTGTAGTTCAAGAAGAAATAGGAAGTTAGACGTATTTTTTTTCATATTAAACCCCCAACACCACAATTTTAAACCACGTAATATATAGGCCCATGGTATTATACATATTGGTTTTTAGGTTTCATGTGATGTAGTTCTGAGTTCGAGGTTTACCGGAGTCTACTTTAAATTCTAAACTGAATTTTAAATTAGTTATTGCTTAATTCGTACTTTTTTCTTTCCTATTTACATCTTGTTAACGTTTTTTAACACTTCGTCCATTAAATGTGTTCGTTTATAGACAGACACATTACTATCACAGCCTGCCAACAAATAATTAGTTGCGGTGGTTAGCAGGTAGACAAAGCCTGTATTTTTGTAGTTCACGAAGAAATAGGAAGTTAGACGTATTCTTTTTCATATTAAAAAACCCTCCCCAACACCACAATTTTAAACCACGTAATATATGGGTCTACAGTATAATACATACTACAATATTTAGTTTCATGTGATGTAGTTCTGGGTTCAAGGTTTACCGGAGTCTACTTTAAATTCTAAACTAAATTTTTAATTAGTTATGGCTTAATTCGTACTTTTTTTCTTTCGTATTTACATCTTGTTACCGTTTTTTAACACTTCATCCATTAAATGTGTTCATTTATAGACAGATACTTTACTATCACAGCCTGCCAACAAATAATTAGTTGCGGTATATAGCAGGTAGACAGAGCCTATATTTTTGTAGTTCAAGAAGAAATAGGAAGTTAGACGTATTTTTTTCATAGTAAACCCCCAACACCACAATTTTAAACCACGTAATATATAGGTCCACGGTATTATACATATTAGTTTTTAGGTTTCATGTGATGTAGTTCTGAGTTCGAGGTTTACCGGAGTCTACTTTAAATTCTAAACTGAATTTTAAATTAGTTATTGCTTAATTCGTACTTATTTCTTTCCTATTTACATCTTGTTAACGTTTTTTAACACTTCATCCATTAAATGTGTTCGTTTATAGACAGACACATTACTATCACAGCCTGCCAACAAATAATTAGTTGCGGTGGTTAGCAGGTAGACAAAGCCTGTATTTTTGTAGTTCACGAAGAAATAGGAAGTTAGACGTATTCTTTTTCATATTAAAAAACCCTCCCCAACACCACAATTTTAAACCACGTAATATATGGGTCTACAGTATAATACATACTACAATATTTAGTTTCATGTGATGTAGTTCTGGGTTCAAGGTTTACCGGAGTCTACTTTAAATTCTAAACTAAATTTTTAATTAGTTATGGCTTAATTCGTACTTTTTTTCTTTCGTATTTACATCTTGTTAACGTTTTTTAACACTTCATCCATTAAATGTGTTCATTTATAGACAGATACTTTACTATCACAGCCTGCCAACAAATAATTAGTTGCGGTATATAGCAGGTAGACAGAGCCTATATTTTTGTAGTTCAAGAAGAAATAGGAAGTTAGACGTATTTTTTTCATAGTAAACCCCCAACACCACAATTTTAAACCACGTAATATATAGGTCCACGGTATTATACATATTAGTTTTTAGGTTTCATGTGATGTAGTTCTGAGTTCGAGGTTTACCGGAGTCTACTTTAAATTCTAAACTGAATTTTAAATTAGTTATTGCTTAATTCGTACTTATTTCTTTCCTATTTACATCTTGTTAACGTTTTTTAACACTTCATCCATTAAATGTGTTCGTTTATAGACAGACACATTACTATCACAGCCTGCCAACAAATAATTAGTTGCGGTGGTTAGCAGGTAGACAAAGCCTGTATTTTTGTAGTTCACGAAGAAATAGGAAGTTAGACGTATTCTTTTTCATATTAAAAAACCCTCCCCAACACCACAATTTTAAACCACGTAATATATGGGTCTACAGTATAATACATACTACAATATTTAGTTTCATGTGATGTAGTTCTGGGTTCAAGGTTTACCGGAGTCTACTTTAAATTCTAAACTAAATTTTTAATTAGTTATGGCTTAATTCGTACTTTTTTTCTTTCGTATTTACATCTTGTTAACGTTTTCTAACACTTCATCCATTAAATGTGTTCATTTATAGACAGATACTTTACTATCACAGCCTGCCAACAAATAATTAGTTGCGGTATATAGCAGGTAGACAGAGCCTATATTTTTGTAGTTCAAGAAGAAATAGGAAGTTAGACGTATTTTTTTCATAGTAAACCCCCAACACCACAATTTTAAACCACGTAATATATAGGTCCACGGTATTATACATATTAGTTTTTAGGTTTCATGTGATGTAGTTCTGAGTTCGAGGTTTACCGGAGTCTACTTTAAATTCTAAACTGAATTTTAAATTAGTTATTGCTTAATTCGTACTTATTTCTTTCCTATTTACATCTTGTTAACGTTTTCTAACATTTCATCCATAAAATGTGTTCGTATTTAAGAAGCTTGTATTTATTGTTAAGCATGCAGATGGCGTCTGGAAATTATTTAATCTTCAGATATTTTAAAATCGATAAAAAAAATTAACTGATTGATTGAATCGTATATAACATCTGTTCTAGAAGACAAATGAAAATAAAAATCGATAAACGATACCACCTTCACTTTACGTCTGCCCTGAAACTGTCGTGGAGGTGTCTTTAGTTGTCTACCTTGTTTATGGCTCTAGGTAAACATCTTATGTACTACACACATACATTCACACACACATGATTATAAGCACTCTATTAGGCTTGTGAAGTGTGTGAATGCCTGTATCAGTATGTTTATACATGATCTATCTATCTATCTCTCTCTATATATATATATATAATATGGACGAGGTGTTAAATTTTCATTACATTTATTGAGGTGTGACGCACGTCTCACGATTGATCAGCTCCGATCAGGCCCGACTCTGGAAAATATATATATATATATATACACACACAGTACGTCCCCAACTTACGAAGGAGTTACATTCCAAGAAGCCGTTCGTTAGTTGATCGTCTAACACAGCACGTACCAGTAAGACCATATATATTACATTAATACAACAGGTTTCCATATGAGTGATATATATTTTTTTTTATTTTTTTTTTTCTTTCCTCCTGTCTTTCTTTATCTCTCTCTTTTTTCTCCATGCATTTCTCTCTCTCCGATATTTCTCCACGTTTTTTTCTTTTTCTCTCTCTCCGTCTTTTTTCTTTCTCTCCGTCTTTTTCTAATTGTCCTTAACACTAAGACTTATTAAAATAATATAAACAATTCACTATCCAGATGGCTTCCAAAAATAATGGTTGCATTTTAAAAGGGTACGTCAAAGCTTATTTGTAAAACTGTTATATATTGTATTTTGTCTGATGAAGGCATACCATAATTTAATTTGGTATCCCTGAAATATGTATAATGAAATAAATATGGTTTTATAAATATAGTTTCCATTTATTAATATCGTATATATATATATATATATATATATATATATACATACAGTATATAGAGGTTTATATAACATGTAATAATGAATTTAAATACTGTAAAGCTAATGACAATAAATTGTTAAAGAAAAAAAGTACTTTTTCAATTCTGCGAAAGTAAGATTGAATCCCATACCGTAGGTACGATTTCAGCTTGTTTTTATGCTGCAAAAGAAAGAACCCAGGACCCGAATTGCACACAAAAACGAACCCTCCCCGGAAGAAAACAACAAAACTACGAAAGACAAAATTTAATTAATCTTTAAAATGTGAGAACTTGTATACTGGGGTGGCCTCAAAGTGGCCAGTGGTGAGACTGAGCATGCGTGGTTCAGTTGTGTGTGTATATATATATATATATATATATATATATATACAAATATTCGAGCTCCGTGGATATTCCGTTGGCTGGACAGGATGGTAAATAGAGCAGTCACAAGGCATAGGTAAATATCCAGGTTCAAAGATTTTTTTTTGTGTTTTTCTGGACCTTTTTTATGTTTCTCCGTTGTAATCCTGTTTCTATCTTGTACTCCTGAAGAAGGGCTTAAGTCCGACACGTTGAACTTTCTTTCTTTCCTTTCCAATATAAAGCGTGAAACTAATAAGACTTTTTTGTACCTCTGTTTGTTGTCTCCTTGAACTGTATATATCTATCTATATATATATATATATTTGTCTTTCTTTCTCTCTCTGTCCCTCTCCTTCCCTTACTCTTTCTATCTAAATCTCTCTCACTTGCTCTCTCATTCTCTCTCCCATTTTTACTTCCTCTATAAATTTCACTGTCTCTTTATCTATCTTTTCCAGATCATCTTGATGCTGACCTTCTAAAGGTAGAGAAGGGTGGACTGCTTTTGGCCGGACTATTGGTGTTGATAACGTTCTTGATGTTGTTGCTAGGGGCACTTTTACTAGCAACATGCCGGACATCCGTAGTGGACACCACACCAAATTACGTCCTCTTGCAGCCGACATCTGACCAGGATAACTACAAAATGGACATTGAATAGTAATAAAGAAATGTCAAAAAGAAACATTTTTTAAACATACATTTATATATATATATATATATATATATATATACTCCCTGTATTCTCCAACCTCATTCAGTTTTGCAAGAGATGTCAACATCTACAGACATTGTTTCCAATTCCAACCCACCTGTCCCCTCAATCTATCTTATTTCTCATTCTTTCTTCTGATGAAGGACTAGCGTCCCAAACGTTAAGACCCTCTTCCTGCTATATCAACCGTTAACCTAATATATCCCTTCCATATACTGTACCGATTGTGTTGTTATTTCTGTTTACCTTTTACATATATATATATATACATATTCCGAAGAAAAAGATGGCAGTTGTTTCGCGGTTTGGTCGTTGCTGCCTCATCAGACTGAAGAGGCATCAACATTACTCTCCATCTTTGGAAAATGCATATTGTACACTACTCACATGTATTGAGTGCTCACTAACTTAATCTTTGAATGTTCAGTGTACACTTTTACTTCCATGTATACATACACACAGACACAC
>OZ024751.1:40073777-40161277 GCA_964016885.1 Eledone cirrhosa
TTTCAGGAAACTCTTAAGACAGCTGCTAGGAAGAGAATATCTTTAAACTAGGGGCTTGGTCTGAATGTTTGCATCAGAGGGGGCTCACCTAAAGGAAACCAAAAGCCAGGTGATGGAGCTGTTAAACTGGATGATGGATTAAGTCTACTACTGTGATATGAGGGATATTTAGCTACTATTTCTACAAGATTGAGGCTAACACAAAGAACCTTCTCCAATTGCTTCTACGTCCTTATGGCTTTATCGTGGTTCATTCCACTTGAAAAAATAAAACCTTCTTTACAGACATAAGTATTGGTGGTAGGGACATTCGGTTGTTTGTTTTTCTTTCTCAGTAATTAAGGAGATTTCTTAATAAATGTGATTTCTTAATTAACCCGTTAGCATTTACATTACACTGTATATAATATTATATTTTCACAGTAAAAGCTTTATCTCACATTATTTCAAATCTATGAGATTTTGATATTATTTATTTTGAGAACAATACCTTAATATCAGTATGAACGGCCAGTTACAGCAAGTTTGAATAGAAAGAGGTGAGAGAATTCTGGCCAGATATGGCCGGTTTAAATGCTAAAGGGTTAAGGGGATTTGAAAATATTGCTTCATGGTTGATAAAAAAAATCCTTAACCCTTTTTATACCAAACTGCCTGAAAATGCTCCTGGTTCTGATATAGAACTGCATATTTTAAAGTACCCATATTTACCTATCATAATTTTGTGTAAGAACCTTTGTTATGTTATGCTCCAAATACCAGCTTAATAATGAGAAAGTTGGTTATTTTAATAAACTCCTTCAAATTCTTGAATATGTTAAAAATTATTTGGAAAACTATAGGCAGCGTCTTTCATTAGAAATATGGTAATATAAGGGTTAACCCATTTCGTTTTTGTCTAAATGATAAAGGTTTCTGAGAGTTGGAGTGATAGAGAGAGAGGGAGGAAGAGAAAGTGATAGAGAATAATAGACAAACAGAGATGCTTTCATGACAAACAAAAATGAATGAGGATATAAACAAATAAGTCAATCTGTTGAGTCATATTGTTAGAAATCGCATGACTTGGCATAGAAATGGTTTAGATTGGCATGGTTCTGGTCAGAGAAAAAAAGGACAAAATAGGGAGTTTAGCCAGAATTGTTTCAAGTGAGATATAAATATTGAATAATTAAACAATAAATCTAGAGAGATGAAATTAAAATATGTTTTGGCAGACTGAAAAGTTCATCAAACAAAACTGGCTTCTTGTTTTTGTTGGTTTAACACAGTAAACTGCCACACACACGCACATATATATATATATATATCATCATCATCGTCGTCGTCGTCATTTTACCGTCTGCTTTCCCTGCTAACAAGGGTTGGATGGGTCTTCATAGACCAAGTCAGTACTGAAGCAGTAGCTACTGATCTCCCAGACAGATCAGGGATCTGTCATTTCACTTATGTATGGCCGTGCACAGGGGAGGTTGTCATATCTTTGACACAGCTGAAGGGTCCTCCAAACCCTTTGTTTGCCAAGCTTTCTACAGCTGGGTGCCCTTCCTATCACCAACCACTTTACAGAGTGTACTGAGAGCAGAGCATTTATCATGTAGATCAGTAAAACTGGGGAGGTTGTCATGTCCTTGACATGACTGAAGGGTCCTCCCAACCCTTATATATATATATAGGGCGGGTAAAATTCCCGAGATCCATGGATGAGTTCTCTCCAGTGGTCTCTGTCCCTCATTATAGCTGCCATGTCCTGCGTCTCCAAGAGATCAGTGTCTGTCCTTAGGACAACAACATATGCTAACCTCGGTCTTCCTCTTCCTGTCTCCATGCAGGGGCTCCCACAGGAGCACTGAGTGCAGTGTCAACTCTGAATGTCGGTGAGCATGTCCAGCTAACCTCAGTCTCCTCTGGGCTACTCTTGAGCTGACTTTTGAGGCTCCCGTACAGCTCTGAGTTCTTCATCCTCAGTGTGCACTGACCAAGAAACTCACTCAGATGGTGGATGGGTGCTACACGAGAATATATATACATATATATATATATATGAACATATCTGGTGTACAGTATCCAAAACTATATATATGTGTGTGTGTGTGTGTGTATATATACAAACATGCACGTATAACATAGACAAAACCATATCACTTGTCAGAATTGTAAAACAAAAATGGTAACACAAGCAACAGAAATGATAACAACCAAATATCAGCAACAACAACATCAACAGCAACAACTACAGATTACAAGAGAAAAATATTTGAAATCCTGAACAATAGTGAGATGACATCAGCAATTCTATTGAGAAATTTTGAAACATTTTTGGTTTAAATTTAATTTTTTTTTTTTTTTTTTTTTTTTTTAAATGGTAAAAATATAAAAATGGTAAAATTATAAAAAGTGGTAAAAATATGCAGACTTCTCAATGATTTGAAAGTAATATATGCATGGCTATGTGTGTATATATATATATTATATTATATATATATATAGAGAGAGAGAGAGAGATAGAAAGAAAGAGATACATGTATATCATAAATATACATATATTTATGATATACATGTAGCTCTCTATAAATATATATATATACCTTCATATGCATACATATATGTATATACACACACATACACATATATATATATATATATCATCATCATCATCATTTTACGTCCGCTTTTCCCTGCTTGCAAGGGTGGGAACGGGTCTTATTCAGCACAGCATCTCTCCACTTGTCACGGTCCTTTGTCATCTCCACCGTGAGCTTCAGCAATCTGAGGTCTGTTCTCACCACCTCCACCCATGTTTTTCATGGTCTACCTCTACCACATCTTCCTTCAACTGCCATTTCCTGGCACTTCTTCACCCATCGGTCATCCTCCATGCGCATCACATGTCCATACCACCGCAGTCTCCTCCCTCGCACACTACATTCTATCCCTCTCATATATATATAGCATGGAAGATGGATGTTAAACGATGATGACGATGATGATGATTTATATATAATATGCAAAGTTGCATATTATGAGACATGTTATAATCTATCGCGCTTGTTACTATTGTTATTATTAAAACTATAGTAAAATAGTTGATAGAGGAAGGGGAGGAGGAGGTGGTGGTGGAGGAGGAGAAGGTTGAGGAGGTGAAGAATGTCAATATTTCACTTGATGTCAGAGTTACCCTCCTCATCATCTTCATCACCACCACCATCATTCCCACCACCACCATCACCACCACCACCACCATTATCACTACCACCACCACCATCGTTGTTGTTTACAGACAATGATGTCTTGTTATCTCAGCAGTGGTATGGGAGGGAGCAGACAAACCATGCTGGCTATTAGAATAGTGGAACAACATACACCATTATTACCGTTTTGTGGTCCTCTTTCCATGTTGGCCTGGGCTGGTTGTGCTGCCATGGGCCTCTTTCCATGTTGGCCTGGCCTGGGCTAGTTGTGCTGTCATGGGCCTCTTTCTATGCTGGCCTGGGCTGGTTGTGCTGCCATGGGCCTCTTTCCATGTTGGCCTGGGCTGGTTGTGCTGTCATGAGCCTCTTTTTATGTTGGCCTGGGCTGGTTGTGCTGCCATGGGCCTCTTTCCATGTTGGCCTGGGCTGGTTGTGCTGTCATGAGCCTCTTTCTATGTTGGCCTGGGCTGGTTGTGCTGCCATGGGCCTCTTTCTATGTTAGCCTGGGCTGGTTGTGCTGCCATGGGCCTCTTTCCATGTAGCCCTGGGCTGGTTGTGCTGTCATGAGCCTCTTTCTATGTTGGCCTGGGCTGGTTGTGCTGTCCTGGGCCTCTTTCCATGTTGGCCTGGGCTGGTTGTGCTGTCATGAGCCTCTTTCTGTTGGCCTGGGCTGGTTGTGCTGTCATGAGCCTCTTTCTATGTTGGCCTGGGCTGGTTGTGCTGCCATGGGCCTCTTTCCATGTTGGCCTGGGCTGGTTGTGCTGTCATGAGGCTCTTTCTATGTTGGCCTGGGCTGGTTGTGCTGCCATGGGCCTCTTTCCATGTTGGCCTGGGCTGGTTGTGCTGCCATGGGCCTCTTTCCATGTTGGCCTGGGCTGGTTGTGCTGTCATGAGCCTCTTTCTATGTTGGCCTGGGCTAGTTGTGCTGTCCTGGGCCTCTTTCTATGTTGTCCTGGGCCTCTTTCTATGTTGGCCTGGGCTAGTTGTGCTGTCATGGGCCTCTTTCTATGTTGGTCTGGGCTGGTTGTGCTGTCATGGGCCTCTTTCCATGTTGGCCTGGGCTAGTTGTGCTGTCATGGGCCTCTTTCTATGTTGGCCTGGGCTGGTTGTGTTGTCATGGGCCTCTTTCTATGCTGGCCTGGGCTGGTTGTGCTGTCATGGGCCTCTTTCTATGTTGGCCTGGCCTGGGCTGGTTGTGTTGTCCTGGGCCTCTTTCCATGTTGGCCTGGGCTCCAGGTCGGAATGCTTTGATTTCTACCAGAGAAGGATAGAAACGAAACAGAGGAAGAATCAATCCCAGTACTAAACTGGTACTTTTGTTATTGACCTCAAAAGGATGAATGGCAAAGTTGAGATCAGCGGGATTTTAGCAGAAAGCCAGAATGAATACTGCAAAGTATTCTATCTGATGTTCTAACAACTCTGCCATTTCACCACCTACTCAGAATAACAAGATGTGATAAAGTGAACCATTTAAATTTGACACCACCACCAATACCATGACTTTAAGAAACATTTCTTCACGTTCAGCGTTGCTGAAGCATGGAACAAACTACCTGCATCAGTTGTTAGCTTTCGGGGCACTGCATCTGTCAAAACTTCCATGCTTCCTGAAATTCGCCAACACTACAGCTGATGTTCCCTCTCCATAAACACACACGCATGTATGTGTGTGTATATGTATATATATATATTTTTTTTTTTATGGAGGCTCATGGCTTAGTGGTTAGAGCATTGGCCTTGCAATCGAAAGGTTGTGAGTTCAATTCTCAGACCGGGTGATGTGTTGTTTCCTTGAGCAAGACACTTTATTTCACATTGCTCCAGTTTACTCAGCTGTAGAAATGAGATGATAGGGACTGGGGTCCCTATCATTCCACTGCAAAGTGGTCGTGGAGGTACCACAGCAAAAAAGCACCCATCACTCACTGTAAATGAGGTTGGTGTTAGGAAGGGCATCCAGCTGTAGAAATCAAGCCAGAATCAATTCCCTTCCCACCCTTGCAAACAGGGAAAAGTGGACGTAAAATGAAATGAAATGATGATATATATATATATATATATATATATATATATATATCATGACTCATGCACTGTTCACTTTCCTGACATTTGTACATTAGTCTATGCACTATACAGGCACCTTTGGTGAGTTGTAGTGCACCTGAGCACTTACACAATAGTTGTCATTATTATTATTCCACTGTAGTAAATTCTACCATATATTTGGCTATGACTCATATATTCACATGTATTGTGTAATGAAGTAGCTATAACAGTAGTCTAAAGTCTGTCATAAGCCAGGTTTGTTAGGCCGGTGCTTATCCCAGTTTCATGGCATGAAGCGACTGAGAGTAAAAGACTCCCCCATGGAGAGGAGGCCAGTCTATCACAGGGTTAAACCCCCAGCGATTGCTAGTACTCATTTTCAGCTGAGTATAAAGGAGCAACATGAAATGAAGTGTTTTGCTCAAAAGTACAACACAACCCAGCCCAGGAATCGAAGCCACATTATGATCGTACGTCCAACACCCTTACCACTAGGCCACGCGCCTCCACAGCTATGACACTATAGGTAATAAATGAAGGGAAGTCATGGCGTAATGGTATAGTATTATTAACAATGTGGTTGGTTTTTTAAATGTTAATGAAGATCTGCTGTCTAACTCTCCCGAGTTTCTTACTGCCAATGATCAAGGGAGATAACTCTATTTGTTCGAGTTATCCAGACACACTTCCGCTAGTAGTATATCCAACTGAAAACACTCATACAGGTCTGCGTGTGCGCATAATCTTCATTAAATGAAAGAAGTTTAACTTAGCATGGAGAAAGATCTAATGGTTCACCTCTGATAAAGGGTCATCCTGCCTGAAATGTTAAACTTCTCTTCTTCATCATCGTTTTTACGTTGGATTAGATGACTCCTTCTCAGCACGGCATCTCTCCAAATTGTGATCCTCTGTCATCGCCTCAGAGTCTGTGATTTGATGCCAGCTCTCACCTCCTTTTTCTTGGTTTCTCTTAGTCTACCTCTACTGTGGCTTCCTTCCATTAACATTTCCTGGCACTTCTTCACCCATCGAACATCATTCATGCACATCACATGTCCATACCAACACATGGTATTCAAGATAAGGAGTTCAATTCTCCATAGTGGGTGCTGGCTACTTTTTTTCCAACTATAGGGATATTTTACAAAATTTTCTAAGCTATTATTTATAGCATTTAACTATTGTTACAGTTACTTTCTGTATTTGGGATTCCCACATTTTCCAAGTTAATTTGTTTAATATCAGACTATCTGAAACCAGCTCTGGTTTTATGACACAAACTGTTTTAAAGTGTTCGCAATTATCTAAAACCTCTCAAGGCAGTGAATATAGTGTGGTATAAGCTAATAATAATATAAAGACTTACATCACAAGCAGGAAAAATAACGAATGATCAATTAATTAAACCTTTTGTTACCATATTTCAAATAATTTTGAAAATAATCAACAATTTGAAGGTATTTAGTAAATTATGTAGCTGGTGTTTGGAATATAACTTAAAGCTTCTTTCACAGAATTATAGTAAAAAGATTTTAGATAAATATAAATAGATTTTTTAAACTTTTTGTCAAACCAAACCACCTAAAACTAGTACAGGCTTCACAATACAAAACCGTTTGTTTTAAATTTTCAATCAAAATTTTATGTGAGAACCTTTAAGTTAGGTTCCAAACACCTGCTTAATAATGAGAAAGTTGATCACCTCAAATTGTCTTGAAAATCATACGAAATTTCTTTCATTAGGTATATGGTTAGAAAAGGTTTATATCTATATAAAAACCTTCTATTGTAATTTTATGTATCTTTCTCAAATAATGAGAGGGTTAATTGTATTATTACTAAATTCCTACAACTTCTTGAGTATTACCAAAATGATCTGAAAATAATAGAGAGTGGATTATATCATTAGAAATATGGTAAGAAAAAGGTTAAGCTTACTTAATGAATAAAAAATCAATATAGCCTGTTTTCCCATGGTTGAGTGAAAAAAAAAATGATTTAATTTAAATATAAACATGAAACCATGTTAAACACGAGCTGTTCCTTATAGCTACAGCATTTGGTAGTTCAATGTGTCAACAGTTTTAGCAACATTCCAAGATGAAGCAGTCCTAGAAGATGCTATATATATATATATATATATATATGTATATATATATATATATATATATAAATACATATATATATATATATATGTATTTATATATATATATATATATATAAATACATATATATATATATATATGTATTTATATATATATATATGTATACATATATATATATATGTATGTATACATATATATATATATATATATATATATGTATGTATACATATATATATATATATATATATACATATATATATATATACATATATATATGTATATATATATACATATATATATGTATACATATATACATATATATATGTATACATATATATATATATATATATATGTATACATATATATATATATATATATATATATATATACATATATGTATATATATATATATATATAAATACATATACATATAAATACATATATATATATATATATATACATATATATATATATATACATATATATATGTATATACATATATATATATGTATATATATATATGTATATACATGTATATATATATATACATGTATATATATATATATATATATATACATATATATATATATATATACATATATATATATATACATATATATATATATACATATATATATATATATATATATATATATATATATATACATATATATATATATATATATACATATATATATATATATATATACATATATATATATATATATATACATATATATATATATATATATATATACAATAGTTATCAACATCCAATGTCTATATACTGAAAGAAACACAGCATGCAATAACATTTTCATTTGTTTTGTTTTGTCTTTTTTACATTGGTCTTTTTTATGAAGAATGTCTTTTTTTTTGGTATTCTTATCATCACCATCAACATCATTTTTATTAGGGTTTTATGTGGGGTTTCTCCCTTGAGTTACCCTAACATGAAGTTCTCTCTGTCCCTTTTGTTGAGCTACTTCTAGTTAACATATGTTGTTTTCTATTGTTATCATTGACTGGTTTTACCTTTGGCAATGCCCCCCCCCCCTTTCCTTGATATAAACCCCACTCTGTGTTGTTCTTGTCCTTCTATTGTTCTACCCTTGTATTGTTTTCGGCCCTTGTGGCCAATATAAGAAACCATCATCAACATCCTTATTATCATTATTCAGCAGTGTTATTGTTATTGCATAATGTGTAATGTTATGGTTTGGTGAGTGAGCAGAAATGTAGGGCTGCTCTGGTTCAACTTAACTAGTTGGTGCCCACCTGTGTGTAGATAGGTAACCCTAAGTCTGGGGCTATGGGTAGGTAACCCTAAATATAAGGCTGCTCTGGTTCAACTTAACTAGTGCGTACCTACATGTGTGGGTGAGTAACCCTAAATGTGGAGCTGCTCTGACAACTAGTAGGTACCCACTAGTTAAGTTTACAGTATGTTTACAGTGTCTAGCAGTGATATTTTCTGTATGTTGTATAATAATTACTATTGTTGTTATTATTATCTGTGCTGTCATGTTTTTTTTTTAAAGTAAATCCTTTGTGGTTAATAAAGAAATTATTATTGTTTCTTCGCTCAGCTTCTAACACTAGAGATGTATTACAGTGAACTGAGGTAACACTTCTTATCTCAACTTCTAACAGTAGAGATGTATTACACTATTAGCTGTTCACTACCACTGAACTGGGGTAACATCCCTTATCTCAGCTTCTAACACTAGAGATGTATTACAGTGAACTGAGGTAACACTTCTTATCTCAACTTCTAACACTAGAGATGTATTACACTATTAGCTGTTCACTACCACTGAACTGAGGTAACACCCCTTATTTTTTGAGTACCCTCCGGAGTATTCAAGCTGTTCCAAGCAATTTCTAAGTGTTCCATCCATATTGCAATCCCTATTTGTCTGATGCACTATTATTATTATTATTATTAAAATTGTCAGTGGAGATTTTTGTTTATCTTTTTTTCCCCCACAGAAGAAATTATGCAACATTATATTCGTTTAAAATACATTTTGGCCAAGAATTACTTTTAATTCCAGTCCTACCCACCCACAGAACAAAGAATAAGATAATGTAAAATTTCTACCAATCAGCCCAGCCAATCAATATAAATTATAGCAATCAAACAATAACTGTATTGATCTAGCCAATATATATTACATTTGTACATTACCATAAAGACAATAAATATGAATGCTCCATCCCACACTCTATAGACATTAAGCCTGATGTTAGGGGCAGGGCCCTGGAGAAATAATTGTTTCTATTTTTTTTTTTTGGGACACAAGGCCAGCAATTACCCAGTGCATTACTGGTACTTTATTTTATCGACCCCGTAAGGATGAAAGGCAAAGTTAACCTCGGCGGGATTTGAACTCAGACCGTAAAGGGACATAAATATGCTAGAAAGCATGGCGTCCGACCCTCTACCGATACTGCCAATCCACCACCCTAGCATGGCGTCTGACCCTCTACCGATACTGCAAATCCAAATGATGGTTAGGTTACAAAGGTATAAAACCTGAAGCCCTTTTTTTTTGCTTTGTCAAGAAAGTAAAAATGAGAATCTATGATGCTTATGAGAATGATTGGTGTGGCACTGAAGATTATTGTTTGGGTTTGTCAACTTCAAATTACTGAGTGGAGTGGAAGGAAAATGAAAGTAAAATGTAAGCAACATTTGTCTGTCTGTGTGTGAGCATGTGTGTGTGGTAGAGTATGAGTGTGAAAGAGTGTGTGTGAGTGTGTATGTGCATGTGTGGGAGAGAATGAATGTGAAAGAGTATGTGGGAGTATGTGTGTGAGGGAGAGTATGTGAGTGTGTGTGAGTGCGGATGTGTTGCTTATGTTGCTGGTAGTCTATCAAGATATCCAATGAAAACTTCCCTGATATCAAATATTAAGCAGCGTTGCATGTGTGTATGTTAGTTACAGCTGACACCTAGGTAGGTTTGGCTGGCCTCCTACAAGGTTGAATCTCATGAGATGTAACCCCCCCGTCAAGAGGCCAGCTAAACCTGCATAGGTGTGAGCTGTAACAACAAACACAAGTGTCAAATGTCGGTGTGTGTGTGTGTGTGTGTGTGTGTGTGTGTGTATGTGTGTGTGACAGGGGAATATTAGCTCAAGACCTCACAGATAAAACACAAAGACTAGTCACTGATGTAAATTAGCTAAACACCTGACATGATATACCATGAAAGAATGCACCACTGCTATGAAACACAAATGGTATTGTACGTATGTGTGTGTATGATAAAATATATTAACTAAAAACCTGACCCCATAATGAAATAGATGCCTGTTAAAACATAGGTATTATATATATATATACTGTAGTATAAGTTTGGTAGAAATATCCAAGGGCAAGAGCACTCAGTCCATAGGACGAGTTAACTAGTTACAACGGTGACATATACTGATACTTGAGTTTCTTTGGGTTATAAACCCTAACTCAAGTTGAGGTGTATAACCCAAAGGAAATTAAGTACCTGTGTATATCACTGTTGTAACTAGCGACAGAAAGGTATTAGTTGGAAACCTGGTAAATATCCCATAAAAGACTACATCACTGCTATCAAACATTAAGTGGTATCATATGTGTGTGTGTGTATAACAAAAGGATACTGATTGAATATCCTATGAACCAATACACCAGAGTCAACCATATATGGTGATGTACATGTGTATTAGGCTGTCTGTGTGTGACAGGAGTAATACTAATTGGCAACCTAATAAAGACATCCAATGAAATAATTATACCACTGCAATCAAACATAAAAAAGTGTTGTACATGTGTGACAGGAGGATATCAAATGGAGGAAAACTGGTAGATATCCCATAAAACAGTACAACACCACAGATATCAAATGGTATTGTACAGGTGTGTATGTATATGTATATATTATGCATGTGTGTGTGTGTGTGTGTGTGTGCATGCGTGTAAATGTGTGTATGTGGAACAATATACCACCACTGCTTTCAAAACATTAAATGGCGTTGTACATGTGAATATATATATATAATATATATATATATATATATATGTGTGTGTGTGTGTGTGTGTGTGTGTGTGTGTGTGTGTGTGTGTGTGTGTGTGTGTGTGTGTGTGTGTATTGTGTGTGTGAGTGTGTATCACAGGATATCCCATGGAACAATATCACCACCGCTATCAAAACATTAAATGGTGGGAGGATGATAACTGGACTTTTGATTGATATTTTTTGATCTTGAACAGCCCTAGGTGTGGTGTCTGTTACGGCCAGGTGATACGAGGTATTACTTTCTTCTTCTTTTCAGGTACATCAGTCTCATCAAGGTGATCCTACAATAGAAAGGAGAAGAATTTAAATGATTTGTGGGGGGCAGGAAAAAAAAGTAATTTATTTCACAAATACCACATTTTTATAAATAGGTAGAGAGAGATCACTAGATAGATTTTTACAGGCGAAACCCACTAGCAGGAGACCCATGGGCAGACCACGAGCAGGAGACCCAGAGGCAGGCGACGAGCAGGAGACCCAGAGGCAGACTACAAGCAGGAAACCCAGAGGCAGACTACAAGCAGGAAACCCAGGGGCAGACCACAACCAGGAAACCCAGAGGCAGGCCACAAGCAGGAAACCCAGAGGCAGGCCACGAGCAGAAGACCCAGAGGCAGACTACAAGCAGGAAACCCAGGGGCAGACCACAACCAGGAAACCCAGAGGCAGGCCACAAGCAGGAAACCCAGAGGCAGGCCACAAGCAGGAAACCCAGAGGCAGGCCACAAGCAGGAAACCCAGAGGCAGACTACAAGCAGGAAACCCAGGGGCAGACCACAACCAGGAAACCCAGAGGCAGGCCACAAGCAGGAAACCCAGAGGCAGGCCACAAGCAGGAAACCCAGAGGCAGGCCACAAGCAGGAAACCCAGGGGCAGACCACAACCAGGAAACCCAGAGGCAGGCCACGAGCAGGAGACCCAGAAGCAGACTACAAGCAGGAAACCCAGAGGGAGGCCACAAGCAGGAAACACAGAGGCAGGCCACGAGCAGGAGACCCAGAGGCAGACTACAAGCAGGAAACCCAGGGGTAGACCACAACCAGGAAACCCAGAGGTAGGCCACAAGCAGGAAACCCAGAGTGTGTTTAAAAAGTTTGCCTTGCAACCACAGGGTTTCACATTTAGTCCCATTGTGTGACAACTTAGGCATATGTGTTTTCTACTATAGCATCAGGCTGACCAATGTCTTGTGAGTGAAATTTGGTTGACGGAAACTATGTAGAGGCCTGACGTATGCATATATAGAGGAAGACATGTAATGTCCTAAAGTTATCTCCCTTGCATTATGCCACTATGTGCGTGATCATTCGATCTGTTAGAAATAGCAGCCAAATTTTCTTCAAATCAGACCAGATCCTTTTAAGAGGGTTGTAACTCCAAATAAGGACCAACTCGGACCAGTCCAACCCATGTCAGCATGGAAAGCGAACATATGATGATGATTATGATTGTGAAATAAATCATATAAGCAATACACAGCAAGAATCTTTAGACTTACGTTGTTCTCTGATGGTCTCTTTTTTGCTTCTGGTGACAAATTTTCTTGTAATGATTTCTCATCGGTACAATGATTATTTTTATCGCTCGATTCAGTCGTTTTCTCCATTGTACAGTTTTCATCTTTTGAATCTGGTGATCCGGTCACTCGTTCACAAGAAGTGGACAGGTCATTGTCCGCAGACAAAGAACCACTACGAGAGTTTAACCTAATTGTTTTCCTGTCAAAGTTAATGCATGATGCTGGTGGCTTAACAGGTGATGTGGAATCAGTTGATGGAGTATATGAAGACATGAAACGTGGCATTGGTTTTTCTTGGACATCCATAGAACTGTAATGAAGAACAAGAGACTTTATGTAATAAAATTATTTTCTACCAACAAGTCTTCAGAATAATCTATTTATTTCAAATAGAAACATCTTTAACCTTTTCATTACCATATTTCAAACAAAATACATTGCCTATGTGTTTAATCTATTTTGGAAAATAACCAAAAATTTAGATGGATTTAATAAAATATCTAAGTTTTTCATTAATAAGTTGGTATTTAGAACATTACAAATTTCTTTTTAATATAATTGAAGGCTCATGGCTTAGTGGTTAGAGCATTGGGCTTGCAATCGAAAAGTTGTGAGTTCAATTCTCAGACCGGGTGATGTGTTGTTTCCTTGAGAAAGACACTTTATTTCACATTGCTCCAGTTTACTCAGCTGTAAAAATGAGATGATAGGACTGGGGTCCATATCATTCCACTGCAAAGTGGTCGTGGAGGTGCCACGGCACAAAAGCACCCAGCCCACACTGTAAAGTGGTCGTGGAGGCGCCACGGAAATAAGCACCCAGCCCACACTGTAAAGTGGACGTGGAGGTGCCACGGGAAAAAAAGAACCCAGCACTCACTGTAAATGAGGTTGGTGTTAGGAAGAGCATCCAGCTGTAGAAATCAAGCCAGAATCAGTTCCCGTATGAGCAAAACACGGTCAGCCGACCGGACACTGCCCACAACAGGACAACCCGTCTAACCCATGCTAGAACGGACGTAAAACAGTGATGATGATTATGATGATGATGATAATTATGAGGAAAGGCTTTATTTAATATGAGGATAAACATTTTAAAGTGAACAGTTTTGTATCATAAATCTAGGGCAGCTTCAGTCAGGTTGGTATCGAAATGGATTTAAAAAAAGGTTCTAGACATGGTTGGAACACCTTGGATCTTCAAAGGTTTGCTGGATCAGAGATGGCCAAGGGTTAAACAACAACAAAGGATTTTTTTTTATTTGTACAAAAAGCAAACTAAATGAAGTCAGTATAAGAAATGCGATTCTGATTGATAGTGAAACTGGGAATATTCTCTGAGAAAGAACTATGGAGGCTGGAGAAACTAGAAGTTAACTGTGTTGCAGGTTTATCCAACCCATGTCAGCATTAGAAACAAAATAGATTTTGACAATCATAAACAGTATCATCATCATCATCATCATCGTTTTTATATCGACTTTTCCAAGCTAGCATGAGTTGGATGGGACTTTTCAAGCAATATTTTACAACTGGATGACTTTCCTGACATCCTGACACCAACCCTTTTAGTCACTTCTTATGACTGACACAGGTATATGGTGAACCTATTCTAAACCAGATAAACAAAATTTTTTATTTAAAATATGGTAATAAAAAAGGTTAAACAATAAGAATAAATAAAAAATAACTCACTTCTTAGAAACTTCGTCATTTGATGATTTTGCACTCTTTGCAAACAGAATCTGTTTCTCGGTCATGATTACACCTCGACAATTATACAGGTAACTTCTCTGGGGGAGAGGAAGTAGATACCTGTTATATATATCAATCAGTTCATCTTTGTTAAGAGTATCGATGTTTGGTGGATCAATAAACCGCTGGAGGAAAAAGTGGAATTGAAATTGAGAGGGGGAGAGAGGGAGAAAGACAAAGAGGGGGAGGAGAGAAGGGGGAGATAGAGGGGAGAGAGAGAGAGAGCATAATTGGAGTTGCAAAGAAATGAAAGGAAACAAAATTTTTGTTCTATTGACAACAAAAGAAAACAAAAATTCTGCATAGTGTCTGTAAAAGGCTGACTATGAAGGAGTGATGCTAGAGCTGTGAAATCTTGCATGCTTTAATTTCAACTCGTATTAATAATAACTGCATTGTTTCATTCGAAGGCCTATGTTGGAAAATAAACCTCATTTGGTCATTCCATGAGAGTATATTTCATTGAAAATATGGTAACGAAAGGATTAAAGTGTTTATATTTATCTAAAAGCCTTCCATTATAATTTTATTTAAGATCATTTCTTATTTTCATATTCCAAACACTAGTTTAAAGTTATTTTACTAAATTCCTCCAAATTCTTGGCTATTTTCAAAATTATTTGAAAGCCAACGGCAATGTGGCCTCAGCCCGATGGCTGGAACAGATAAAAGAATAATGTTTTTCATTAGAAATATGGCAAAATAGACGGTTGGGTAGTTTTTACGGATATTTTGCTGCTATTTCGAGTAAGGGTGGGGAACCAGGGTTACATTGCAAATGGTTAACCCTTTCGTAACAATATTTCCAATGAAAGACACGTATAGCCCGTTCGTTACCATATTTCTAATGAAAAACATTATTCTTTTATCTGTTCCAGCCATCGGGCTGAGGCCACATTGCCGATGACTTTCAAATAATTTTGAAAATAGCCAAGAATTTGGAGGAATTTAGTAAAATAACTTTAAACATGTGGTTTTGGATGATAGGACGAAACTGGACATGAAGGTTGCGATTGGAATACCATGAGCTATAGAAAAGCTAAATCAATATAAACTCGAGCCAATCAATATAGAGGTATTGTTTACAATATCTATATTACACACAGCTAAACCATTCCAGTGCATAATCAAAGTTAGGGGGTGGGAAAATAAGATAATTAATTATTCTAACCATTTTAAGAACCTTATTTTATGCAGAACGACACAAGAGACCAGATGCATTTATAAAAGGAGAAAAAATATGACAATAATTGTTATTATTTACGTTTATAAATATATATTTCAAACGTAAAAAAATCATGTTTGATCAACTTATAAAGGATGAGAAACGATGCGGTGTCGACATAGGTGACAATGATGCAGTGATTACAGCAGAATTACAGTTGCAATAACTCGTTCGATTAGAATTAAATGTGCCTTTCATTCAGCAAAAACAACTCACCGATCTTATAACATTTAAAAGTTTTTCTTTGGTTAAAAAATGTGGACAATTCCAGTTAATTTCGGAAGATTCAATCTTGCCTGACGCCATCTTCCATAAAGAAATTCAGCAGTAAATAAATACGGGTAGTTGATTGGTTAATTAAATTTACCCCAAATCTTCACATTTGAAGGTGCTTTAAGTGTAAGACGAAGTTAGTGGATCGTTAGAATTAGTAGAGCAACTGTTATAATGTCATTACGATATCTCTTCCGGCTCTTTATGTTCTCAATTTCTTCCAGGGTAGATAAAATATATTAATAGTCACGTAGTGTGATCGATATAACCGACTTTCCTCTTCCTTCAAATTACTGGCTTTCTCACAATGTCATCAAGTATCATTAGTGGACAGGTGGTGCAGTGGCAAACTGTTAGAGCGTCGAATAAATACTTAGCAATATTGTTCCAACTCTTTTACGTTCTGAGTTCAAAATTCCGCCGAGGTTAAGTTAAACCTTCATCCCTACGGTGTCGATAAAATAAAGTACCAGTCAAATACTGCGGTCGATATAGTCCTCTTTTATCTTGCTGACCGCATGCTGTTACAAAGAATCATTTTGATTTGAGGGTATTAGTTATTTAATATAATTTCAATAATTTCTCCGATGGGTCACCTTTGATGCGGACAGAATTGAAAACGTCTTTGGAAGGCTACTAGCAGGATAGCAAATAAAAGGGGGGTGGGGTATAAATTGCGATTAAAGTGAAACCAAAAAGCTGGAAGAAGTGAAAGTGAAATAAATAAAATTGAAACAAATACTCCATGCTTCCTGAAATTTTCCAACATTACATCTGATGTCCCCACTCCATACACACGCACACGTGTATTCCATGACTCGTACACTGTTCATTTTCCTGACATTTGTACATTATTCTATGTACTATACATGCACCTTTGATGAGTTGTAATGCACTTGAGCACTGTACACAATTTCATTATTATTATTGTACCAGTAATGCACTGAGTAATTTGCTGGCCTTGTGCCAAATGTAGAAACAATTATTATTATTATTATTTTAAATAAAATTTGGGGATATCTGTTGACAATTTCTAAACTTATTTCTCCACAGCCAGTGTTGAATAGTTAAGGAGTTCGCTTCACAACCAGTTGGTTCTTAGGCAAGTATTTTCTATTATAACAGTTGACCAATATCTTGTGAGTGGGATTTCGTGAACGGAAACTGCAGAAGCCCGTCGTATATATATATATATATATATATATTACCCACTCTACTACCGTAAGTATCGAGTAGACTGATACGTTATGGTCCACCTGGTTTCTTACCACACTTTCTTTGTGTTATATATATATATATATATATATATATATGGAAAGTTATATATATATATATATATTTATTTATATATATATATATATATTTATTTATATATATATATATATATATATATATATATATATATATATATATATATATATATCTTCTTCTTCGCCCACTTATTCCTGAAAGGGTCGTGGGGGTAGAGTCCCCAAACACTTCTTCCAACGGGTCCTGTCAGAAGTAACCGTCGCCAACTGATCAGGCTGGATCTCCAAGCGTGACCAGCCAAACTCATAGATGTTATTCAACCATCTTGCTCGGGATCTACTCCTGGGTCTCCTACCAGTTGGTTTTACCCGTAAAATTTGTCCAGCGATTCTTTCCTGAAACATATCTAATACATAAGTTATGATCGAACCACGAATAAATGTTTACATATTTAAACATGGTGGTGCATTTGAATATATACACGGAACAAGATTATCTTTTAATTTACTAATTGTTTTATTTTTTATCGTGTATATGTAGTGTTTGAATTCGCACGCGTCAATTAGTTCAACTGTAAACGTAATTCGATTTATTTTGTGAATTACCTCCCTTGATCAAACTATCTGGTGAACATATAAACATAATAATAACATTTATATTGCAAATTATATACAATTTTGAGAAAGAAATAATAACTAAATTAGTATAAAATATTAGAATATGATTAGTTATTTCTAAATATTTGAAAAATATATTGTATAATACATTCCAAAATTAATAATTTAGAAATGTTCTAGTTAAGCAATCAGTAACTTTACTTCATTAAAAGTATTTATATAGTGTAAAAATTCGTGTTAAAGCATACTTACCTGGCACAGGGGTTAACCATGATCAGCTAGGTGGTTCTCCCAGAGTGAGGCCCTTCCATTGCACTCCGGTTGGGTTGACCTTTGCGATCGCCCCAAATGTGGGCGACTCGGGTGCGCTATTTCTAAGTGTGGGGTCTGCGTTCGCGCTCACCCCGGAAATCAAACAAAGAAAAGACTTCCCATTCCCTCTACAATCACTTCCTCTTTCCTCGCTACTTATTATATTAAGTACAGGACACTGTGGTCTCTGGATCGGACTTATGACCTTACGATCGCGAGTCCAGTGTTCTTATTCGTTATGACACTGTGCTGCTGTTGGTCACGTGTACCCTTGCCGTAGTTCTCAGGGAGATTCAGTGCAGTTTGATAAGCCATGTCTGTCCTTTGAATTACTGATACAACCAGGTGACTAAAGCAACGAAGAGTAAAGTGTCTTGCTTAAGGTGACAATGCGCCGCTGGTAGTCAAACCTTTATTAATTAACTATGCTAAAACTGAGAAAGGGAGGTGGTTCGGTAAGCTAAGACACCCAATGTTTCCACCATCAAGAAGTTACTTCATATCTTTACCCTGTCTGAGCTGGGGGTAGGAGGGATTCTGTCGCTTAACCCTTTAGCATTCACATTACTTTATATATACTATTATATTTTCATGGTAAATGTTTTATCTCACATAATATCGAATCTATACCTTAACATCAGTTTCAACAGAAAAAGGGAGAGAATTCTGGCCAGTTTGAACACTAAAGGGTTAATTTACCAAAGTGTCACAGTATGGTTATTTCTACAAGTCTCCCTCGCTGTTTCTATTCTATCACATCCGATGGGAGAGACTGGATGAGGCGTGACATGTATTTATGCTAAATTTTCGACGTAAAAAGTTTATATACAAACATCAGTTCTAGGATAAACTACAAAGACATTGCTTTAAACATCGTAGATCCCTCATTAAATGAAAGGGTCCTGTGGAATAGCTAGTCATATCACCTCATTTATACCTTTAGACGAGCGCTTTCAACCCTAGGGTTCAGCTGATAAATAAACCAGTTATTAGAAAATATATTTTATGTTTACCACGTGAACTACCATGAAAATATAAAAGCGGTAGATATTTGATAAACAACGAAAACATACTTTTTAACATATTTCTCCTTGAATAAAGAGACCCCCCATATATTTGGTAATTATCTCCCTTGTTAACAATTCAGCCACTAGATGTCACTACATGTATTTTATTGGCCGTAATCCTATAAGTGGTTGTCTTCTATTACAGAAACAACAGTCGAATGTATTTTATTTTACACTCTACTACGTTGAAAAAAGACGAGATCAGTCGCGTCAAACTCCACCTTTTATGTGGAAATTTCCAGCGTTTGATTTCTCATCACGAATTCACTCCTTTAGCAGCAAATTACAGCATATTTACGATATTTTATTGTCTATATATCATGATTTAACGTCTGTAATGTAGAGACGAAAATACTTTAGAGGGTTAGGCTCACATTTTTAATAAGGCGAGTGAGCAAAAAGTTCAATCAAAGGAGACTACCCTGGCAATTTCGTGAGGATCTGTGGATTAAGCAATCTACAGACACGTGTATCCTAAACATAGTTCTCGGAGATTCAGCGTGACAGGGTTTCGCTATTTAAATTACAGGTGTAAATCATTTTTTTTTCCAGGTAAGTGAACTGTAGCAACGTGAAATAAAGTCTCTTGCTTAAGGACACAACATTAAAATATATGATAAGACTGATAAACAACGAAAACATACTTCTTAACATATTTCTCCTTGAATAAAGAGACCCCATATATTTGGTAATGACCTCCCTTGAAGTGTTAACAATTCAGCCACTAGATGTCACTACATGTATTTTATTGGCCGTAATCCTATAACTGGTTGTCCTCTATTACAGAAACAACAGTCGAATGTACTTTATTTTACACTCTACTACGTTGAAAAAAGACGAGAGATCAGTCGCGTCAAACTCCACCTTTTATGTGGAAATTTCTCATCACGAATTCACTCCTTTAGCAGCAAATTACAGCATATTTACGATATTTTATTGTATATATATATATATCATCATTTAACGTCTGTAATGTAGAGACGAAAATACTTTAAAGGAGGGTTAGGCTCACATTTTTAATAAGGCGAGTGAGCAAATACTTCAATCAAAGGAGAATATTTTGGGGGAAGGGAAAAGGCAATTAAATCGACCTCAGTACATTACTGGTACTTTATTTTATCGACTAAGTAAGGACGAATGGAATAATAACAACAATGAAAACAAAGGTAACAAAAGGAAGTGGGTATTTTTATTCACATGTTATTGGGATCATATTTTCAAATTTTTCATATATATATATTATATTCTTTTAGAAAATGGGAAAAATAGTTATCTTTTGAGTATGAATCAGTCGACAACATCATATCACATTTAATAACATCACATCGCATTTAATAACGACAAGTCTTATTTAATCAGTTGACAACATCACATCACATTTGATAACGACACAAGTTGACAGTTTCACATTATATTTAATAATGACACAAGTATTATTTAATCAGTTGACATCACATCACATCACATTTAGTAATGACATGGTGGTCACATGTCGAATCAGTTGACTACATGACACCACATGTTATTTTAAAATGACACAATTGACATTATCATACACATATACATTTTAAGATGACACAATCGATAGTTTGTATAAGTTGACAACATCACACCACGTTATTTTAAAATGACACAATTGATGGAGTTTCAATCAATTGACAACATCACACCACGTTACATTAAAATGACAGCTGACAGTATCATTCCAAGTGTTACATTAAAATGACACAGTTAACGGTACCACACCACATGTTATATTAAAATGACACAGTTGACAGTATCATTCCAAGTGTTACATTAAAATGACAGTTGACAGTATCACACCACATGTTATATTAAAATGACAGCTGACAGTATCATTCCAAGTGTTACATTAAAATGACAGCTGACAGTATCATTCCAAGTGTTACATTAAAATGACAGCTGACAGTATCATTCCAAGTGTTACATTAAAATGACAGCTGACAGTATCATTCCAAGTGTTACATTAAAATGACAGCTGACAGTATCATTCCAAGTGTTACATTAAAATGACAGCTGACAGTATCATTCCAAGTGTTACATTAAAATGACAGCTGACAGTATCATTCCAAGTGTTACATTAAAATGACACAGTTGACAGTATCACACCACATGTTACATTAAAATGACACAGTTAACGGTACCACACCACATGTTATATTAAAATGACAAAGTTGACACCATCACACATGACATGAGAGTCAGTGATATTGATGAAGAGAGACAAAAGGAAAAATATACAAAAAAAAAAGATATATTTGTATAATATTTCAGTGTTAAGTAGTTGTTGTTTGAAGGGTGGGGAAATGATAGTGCCACAATGTATTATTATGATATAATTACAAATGTTAATAAAAGATAAAATATAATTTATATATTTATATAATTTATATGAAGCGTTGTGAAATACAGGTACAAAACTGATTTTCCTGGCAACCGATGGTCTATACATCTTTTTAACCCAAATACTTTATAAGTGGATATTTCAATATTTCCTATGAATCATCAGTTATATATTGAATGATCACATATGGTAGTATTTGTTATTTGTAATCACCTAAAAATATTGTAACTTTGGTGAATTAGGAGAACTTCTTATCCTATTTTAACTTTGGTGAATTAGAACTTATCCTATTTTAACTTAATCCCTAGTTCTGGTTTCCAATCACAGTGGAAGTGTGAAAATATTTATACTTTTACATAATTAGTTAAGAATTAAGTGTGAAAATTGCAGGAGCTGGTGCAGTAATGTGCCAGCTTCAGAAAAAGAGAGGTAGGTGGGAAAGCCAAACTCACTATCTTCAATTAGGTATTTGTGACAACCCTTACCTATGGTCATAAATCTTGGATAATGACCGAAAGTATACGATTGTGAATACAAGAGGCCGAAATGGGGTTCTTCCAAAGGATCTTTGATGTTAGGTTAGTGAATAGAGTGCCTCAGAGAATCACTCTGGGTAGAACTGCTACTTCTCTGATGTTAGGTTAGTGAATAGAGTGCCTCAGAGAGTCACTCTGGGTAGAACTGCTACTTCTCTGATGTTAGGTTAGTCAATAGAGTGCCTCAGAGAATCACTCTGGGTAGAACTGCTACTTCTCTGATGTTAGGTTAGTCAATAGAGGGCCTCAGAGAGTCACTCTGGGTAGAACTGCTACTTCTCTGATGTTAGGTTAGTCAATAGAGGGCCTCAGAGAGTCACTCTGGGTAGAACTGCTACTTCTCTGATGTTAGGTTAGTCAATAGAGTGCCTCAGAGAGTCACTCCAGGTAGAACTGCTACTTCTCCGAATTGAGAGATGACAGCTCAGATACTATGGACAGGAGGTTAGAATGTCTCAGGAAAGAATCACTGGACAGATTTTATGGGCAAAAGCAACAGTTAGCAGACCCAGGAGTAGACCTTGAGCAAAATGGTTGGATAACATCCATAAGCTTGGCTGGTCTTGCTTGGGGATGCAGCTGGATCAGTTGGAGATGGTTGCTTCTGACAGGACTCTGCTCCCACGACCTTCTCAGGAATAAAGGGACAAAGAAGAAGGCAGTTAGGGTTCAAGGAGAATATTTACACCTTCATAATGTTATATTATTATAGTTAAGATATATGGAGAGCGTCTACTCTAATAATGTGTTTTTAAGGAATAAACAAAGGTCTATTGAAAAGATTTGCTAGCAAAATGGTTATTAACAATGTGACAACAGTCTCCTAGGAATTTACCCTAAATAATTATAACGTGTCATTTATTAGTCCATTTAAACAGATAATTCGGTATAAGTTTGGAACCAACGGTGCCAAAAAACTGGTGTTGTAGCTGTATGTGTCAGGATTATTTGAGGAGAGCCAGTAACATGCACCTGTGAAATGAAAGTGAAGATGAGGAGAGCCAGTAACATGCACCTGTGAAATGAAAGAGTGAAGAAACTAAAGTAAAGACAAACAAAACAAAAAATAGTTTACCTTATATTTCATAATATTTCAAGGTGTAGATCCCCTTTTCAAAAGAGAGGAAATGGAGTGTGACTAGCTGAGCTCTTTCTTGCATTACTTTTGTTTTCACTCCCTTATTTCTATCTTATTTTCTACTGACTTTCCCAAAATAATCCATAAAAAAATTAATAGTTTATAAGAAGTTATATTTTTGTTATATATAAAGTGATTATAGTTGTGGTGACATTGGCTCAGTAAACTAGATAAGGTGTTTTTAATTATTTTATAACTGTTTTAATTATATTATAACTGTTACATAGGGGACAATCCTCATAATTCATAACTAAACAATGACTGGTTTCAGTGTAGTTAATGTTTATCATAAACTAATACCTACATACCTACAATATAACAACTATATGGTATAGTGATAGGACATAGCGATATAATATAGCTAGATAGTGATATAATCTACCTATATAATATATAGTAATATAACATAGTAACATAACTACATAATATAGTGATATAATTATAGTATTATAGTAATATAATGATATAACATAGCTATATATAAACACAAGAGTGCCAGCTGAAAAGTTCATAGTCTGACGAAGATACTCTCATGGAATGACTAAATGAGATTTATTTTTCAACATAGTGCTTGGAAAGAACTATGCAGTTATTAATAAGAAGAGTTGAAATTAACCCTTTAGCATTCAAACTGGCCATATCCGGCTAGAAATGTCTCACCTCTCTCTGTTCAAACCAGTTGAAACTGGTCACTTATACTGATGTTAAGGTATTGTTCTCAAAATCTCATAGATTCGATATTATCTGCGATAATTATGTAAGATAAAGTGTTTACTACAAAAATACAATAGTATATATATAGTAATGTGAATGCTAAAGGGTTAATGCATGCAAGATTTCACAGTCCTCCTTCATAGTCAGCCTATGAACTTTTCAGCTGACCCTCATATAGTAGTATAACATAGCTATATTTTGATATAGTGATATAACATGGCTATATAATATAGTATCCGATACCCAAATGGCTAAATGTCAGCAGAAGGGCACCCAGGCATCATGACCTGGATACAGCCTGGTCCCCTAGAGTGTAACAAGTTGAGGGCCGAATTACTCACTTGAGAGGGGTTTCTTCTTCGAAGACCTTCTGCTGTTCAACTCTTTTGAGAGTTTCTTACCATAGCTACTATTATATATGTAAGGACCAGTAATTTCTGGTGTGTTGTTGGATTATACAGCATTTATTGGGCATTTTAACTATATAGCTATATAATATACTATAGTTATATATGGTAATATAATATAACTATATAATATAAATAATATATAACTATATAATATAATAATATACGTCTAACCCATGCTAGCGTGGAAGATGGACGTTAAACGAAGATGATGATGATGATGACTATAGCTATATAATATAATAACTATATAATATAATTTAGCTATATAATATACTATAGCTATATAATATAATTTAGCTATATAATATTGCTCAGTCCATATAGTGAACCCACGACCTTACTGTTGTGAGCCCTAAATCCTAACCACTAGGCTATGTACCTCACCATATGTCATCTTTAGACATTTAAAAGCAAATATTGACTAGATTAAAGCAATGTGATAAACCCTGAGAGCAACTAAATTCACAAAAAAAAAAAAAAACAATAATAATAATAAAATCCAGAAAGATTTCTACCTTCAACTTCATGGTACTTAAAGTATTTTAATGAAGGTAATTTGGGGAGAAATTACAGGAAAATGTCAATGAATAAAAAAAAAAAAAAAAGGGAAGGTGTGTGTGTTTGTGAGAAGTGTAGAGTAAGTGTGCGTGATGTGTGTGTGTTTGATGTGGAGTGTGTGTGTGTGAAAGCTTTGAGGTACAGTTTCAAGGAATGCTTCTCAGTAGATATTTTGGCATTGAATTGTCACACACACACAGACACACATATATATATATATACATAAACATATACGTATACATAAACATTTTACATCTGTTGAGGCTAGACAAGGTCAGATGACCACATCTTGCTCACATGTTCTGTTTTAGAAAGATTTTCAAAGCCAATCACTTCATAGTGTGTATTGAGTGCATTTTATCATGTCACTAACATTACCACATACGTACATAATATATATGTATATACATAATTTATACATACATATGTGTACAGGATTGGGAATTTTAAAAAAAAAAGGGGGGGGGGCAAACAAAATAAAATAAAAAACAAAACAAAAAGTGCCAAGTGCCCTAATTATATCAGAACTCCTTACCTGAGTTGTGTTATGAAATAATTCCAATTAAAAAATATGATGATGATGATGATGATGAATAAAGTGATTAAATTATTAGTATAGTGAAAAGAAAACCTAACATAAGCAAGTGTGTCTTTTGTAAATGTTTTTGTAAAAACATGGAGAGAAAAAGAGGGAGAGGTTTACTAAGTTTGTCTGAACAATTCTTTAACCCTTTCGAAACCAAAACCTGGCTGAAACTACATTTAGTCCTTCGGTGTAGACCTATTTCTTTTTAAATGTTTATCTAAAAAAAATCTATCATAATTGTAGGTAAGGATTTTTGTTAAGTTATGTTCCAAACATCAGTTTATTAATGAGAAAATTAGTTACATTACTAAACCCTTCAATTCTTGTTTATTTTCAAAATTAATTTTAAAAATCAAGGCAGTGTTTTTCATGAGAAATATGGAAACAAAAGATTTGAAATGTTAGATTTATCTAAAAATCTTCCATCATAATTTTATGCCAAAACCTTTAAATTCTGTTTCAAACTCCAGCTTAATAATGAACATTTTAAAATTATTTTCAAGATGATTTAAAAATTACAAGTGGTGTCTCATGAAATATAGAAACAAAAGGGGGTAAGATTTATTATATAACATCAGACAGTCTAAAGCTAAAATCTTTCAGCAGTATTTTTTTAACATTGATTTATTTTTTACTCTTGGTTTCCAAATAATAGGGGAGAGTGAGGGGTCGGAAAATCGGTAATTTTTCTAGGTTGTCTCCGTTGATTTATTTTAAAAACCAGAATTAGTCGTTTAGTTTACATATTGAGACACTCCCCCATCCCAACCCATCCTATTTATTTTATAACATGGGATTTCTAGTAATGTACTTTTTTTGTCATTCCGCTGGAGATATATTAGCAAAATTTAATAAGCATGTGCATGGGGGACGATTATTTGAGACCCAAGAATAGAGGGTATAAGTTGATTGGTTTGATCTATAAGGGTTTGTGGATTTAATTTATTTTTACTTGGTAGGTCTGGAGGAAGAGGCAGTGCAGTGTCCATTGAACTCACAAGAAAATAAATGAAAGCAAAATAAATCGAAAACATTCTGAAAAAAAAAAAATCGATATAACTAAAAATAAAAGCATTATGTATGTTTTTAAAAAAAAAAATAATAATCAAAATGTTACAAAAGAAAAAGAAATAAAATACAAAATTAGAATATTTTTTAATTAAAAAAAGTTGTAAAGGTATGATAAGATTTTATGTATAAAATGAGGAGGAATTCAGAGAAAAAAATAAGATGTGTCAAAGAAATTATAGGATTGGGGGACATTTCAGTGAGATTCAAAGACCAATGTCTGGAAATTTGAGAATGTGAGAGTCCCCAAACACATAATATAATTCAGTCTGCAACCCCTATCTTACTCAGAATATTGATCTCCTGGAAACTGTTCAGAGATGTGTGACCAAATGAATACCCTCCATCAGGCATCTACCATACTCTGAACGTCTTGCTTCCCTGGACATGGATACATTAAAGCTCTGACATCTGGCAACTGACTTGATAGACACCCACAAGATTATTAACCATCTTTCCAACAACCCTGAGCACCTTTTTGAATTCCATAAGTCTAACACCAGTGAACATGCTTATAAAATCAGAAAACAGGACAGCTCCCATGACTTTCGGAAACACTTTTTCACGCTCAGAGTTGCTTAAGCATAGAACAAACTACCTGCATCAGTTGTTAGCTGTCGGGACATTGCATCTTTCAAAACTTCCATAGAACAAACTACCTGCATCAGTTGTTAGCTGTCGGGACATTGCATCTTTCAAAACTTCCATAGAACAAACTACCTGCATCAGTTGTTAGCTGTCGAGACATTGCATCTTTCAAAACTTCCATAGAACAAACTACCTGCATCAGTTGTTAGCTGTCGGGACATTGCATCTTGCAAAACTTCCATAGAACAAACTACCTGCATCAGTTGTTAGCTGTCGGGACATTGCACCTTTCAAAACTTCCATAGAACAAACTACCTGCATCAGTTGTTAGCTGTCGGGACATTGCATCCTTCAACACTTCCATAGAACAAACTACCTGCATCAGTTGTTAGTTGTCGGGACATTGCATCTTTCAAAACTTCCATGCTTCCCGAAATTCGCCCTCCACACACACACACGCGCACGTGTATATGTATGTTTATATATCATGACTCATGCACTGTTCATTTTCCTGACATTTGTACATTATTCTATGTACTATACATGCATCTTTGATGAGTTGTAGTGCACCTGAGCACTGTACACAATAATTTTCATTATTATTGTTATTTATAACTGTCGATTACCATAGATAATAGCTGATAACATTGAGTAAACTACCTTTAGAGATGGGGGGGGGGGGAAAGGTAATTTACCCAATTTTCTCAACTGTAATCTATAGTGATTAACTGGTTTTACAGATATCTTCTACGTTTGGGACTCTCACATTTCAAACTCCCAGCGTTTTGATAATTCATAAGATTTGAACACAAGTATCTGTTTTCCAAAGTATAAAAACTGACCGTCAATTCAAGGACTTAATTGTTATATAATAATAACCAAAAGCATTAATGTTTCAACATAGTGGGTCCCTAGCTCGGGTCCACAGACCTCTAGAGGGTTAGCAAAGGTAATATCTGGGGTGGGGTGGGGGATTATGTGAGTTCAAAATTACCAAAGTCATCATTATTATTGTTTTGACATTTGCTTTCTCCATGCCTGCATGGGTTGGATGAGACTTTTTGAAGCAGGTTTTCTATAGCTGGATGCCCTTCTTAATGCTAGCCCATACCTGTATAAGTTGGACTGCTGCACTGCAGAATATAGTAATGAGGGACATAAACAATGTCACCACTGGTGTAGAAATGACATTTGTAGTAACAGGCATACATATATATATATATATATATATATATATATATATACACATATATATAGTGAAAAATGGAACGGGAACAAAACAGAGAGGCAGTACAAACAAAGGTTTATTAGTTTCACGCTCGAGGGTGGGGGGGGGACGTTTCGGGCATAAGCCCTTCTTCAGGCGAAAAGTGGGTGGAAGAGAGTTCCGAGGGTGTGTAGGGGAGTGGAGGAGAGACATTTAGAAAAAAGGGGGTGAGAGGAAAGGGAGGAAAAACGGTGGAAGGGGTACAAATAAAAATAAAAAAATAAAAATAAACATGAAGATAAACAAGTGGTGGAAGGGTGTAGGGGTGGTATCGGGTGGAGTGGGGAGAGGGAGGTGGGGGTGTACACACACACAAATATATATATATATACACACGCATACATACGAATATATATGCATATATTATATTCTTTATATATGTTCATACACGGAACAAAGGTGCCACCCAAGATTTCAAGGCCTAAATTTGATCATACCTCCAGAAAACAAGAGACACATCAAAATAGTGACCTTTCTTCAGGTGCTAATACGATATATTATATATATATAATATATATATATATATATATATATATTCATTCATTTTGCATTCATTTCATTTTACGTCCGCTTTTTCCCTGCTTGCAAGGGTGGGATGGGAACTGGTTCTGGCTTGATTTCTACAGCTGGATGCCCTTCCTAACACCAACCTCATTTACAGTGAGTGCTGGGTGCTTTTTTTGCCGTGGCACCTCCACGACCACTTTGTAGTGGAATGATATGGACCCCAGTCCTATCATCTCATTTCTACAGCTGAGTAAACTGGAGCAATGTGAAATAAAGTGTCTTGCTCAAGGAAACAACACATTACCCGGTCTGAGAATTGAACTCACAACCTTTCGATTGCAAGCCCAATGCTCTAACCACTAAGCCATGTGCCATATATACACACATACGCACATACATACATACATACACACACACACGATTGGCCTCTTTTCAGTTTCTGCCCACCAAATTCACTCAAAAAGCAGTTTTATATACATATGTACACAATATATGGTATCTATTCTTCTCTCTAGACATTTCTCTCTTCTGTAGTTCTGTAGAACAATGTTGGAAATGGGTGGGGAGTATTGTAGTAGAGGATTTGTGGGAAAATATATTTGAATAAAAGATGTCTTTGGCAATGAAAACGTTTTGAACCACTGCTTTAAAAGAGTGTAGCATAATTATATTTGATAAATTATATTTATATTTTTAACTGTTGATCAATCAATGATAAACATTGATTGCCAGCTTAATTATTTAACCCTTTAGCATTTACATTACTCTATATATACTATTGTATTTTTGTGGTAAATGCTTTATCTTCATAATTATCTCACATAATATCAATTTTACAAGATTTTGATGTTATTTATTTTGAGAACAATACCTTAACATCAGTATGAGTGGCCAGTTATTGCAGATTTGGACAGAAAGAGATGAGAGAATTCTGGCCGGATACGGCCAGTTTAAATGCTAAAGGGTTAAATAAATATACTGAAGTGAAAACTAAACCAAACAGTGAGTGTGTTTTACTATTTTTTGGCAATATTAGGATAACATGACCCTCCCAAAATATTACATATCTGTTTCAACACACGATTTCACATGAAAAAACTTGCAAAACAAATACATTGCCACCACTGTATAATGATTCTTTTGTCACCTTCATTAAAGACACAAACTAAAACTGAAATAATATTGTCACGTAATTCAGTTCCAATCAGCAGCTTTAATGTTCAAATTAATTCTAGTAATTATAATAAGCAAGGCAGCACAGGTATGGAAAACAAAAAAACAAACATATATGTGCGTGTGTGTGTATAAATATATGTGTGTGTGTATGTGTATATATATATATATTAATTAGAGTGTGTTATTTTATCACCAACACTTTAATATGCAAGGTAGAGTACTCAACGAGGTACACAAGTGTGTCTGTTTACTCCGGAGTATATTTGTAATTCATTTTGTTTATTCATAATCGCTGTTATATATATTTCGAAATATATATAACAGCAATTATGAATAAACGAAGTGAATTATAACCTGTTGACTTGTACTTTGATATATATATATATATATATATATATATATATATATATATATATATAAAAACTACAACAACATGGCTACACTGCAGACTTCTTAACCACACGGCCATACCTGCATCCAAAGCCATAACTTCTTATATAAAGAGAAATTGAAATCTAGGTAATTAAGAGAATTTTGCAATTGAAAAGATTTCAAATTTAAGAACAAATGCAATTAAAATAGCTTTTTTTTTTATTGTAAAATATCGTTAGAGAATTTAATTATATAAATAAAACCACTCATTATCTCTCATATTTATATATATAATATAAAAAAATGAAAAATCAGTGATGCATCTAGACTCAGTTTATTGCGTGTTACAATTGTTTCGCCGCAGATAGCTTGAGACATGATCATTGTATGGATCTGCCTGATTCTATAACTGCGGGTTCTTCGGACACATGCAATGCTTTCCGAAAGCATTGCATGTGTCCGAAGAACTCACAGTTATAGAAAATTGTTAGCTGCCGAGACACTGCATCCTTTAAGACACTCATGCTTCCCGAAATACGCCAAAACTACACCTGATGTACCCCTTCCATGCACATGCACACGTGTGTATCATGACTCGTGCACTGTTCATTTTACTGATGTTTGTGCATTGCCCTATGTACTGTACATGCACTTTTTTGATGAGTTGTGGTGCACCTGGGCACTGTACACAATATTTCATTATTGTTATTGTTATTATATCATGACTCGTACACTGTTCATTTTCCTGACATTTGTACATTATTCTATGTACTATACATGCACCTTTGATGAGTTGTAGTGCACCTGAGCACTGTACACAATAATTTCATTATTATTATTATTATTATTTAAACAATTGTAACACGCAATAAACTGAGTCTAGATGCATCACTGATTTTTCGTTTTTTTTATATTATATCACACTCTGCTCTGTAAGAACATAGAGTGCTCAACTGGTATACCGCCTATGGAAGCACCATAGCTACCATTAAACACACGTATGTATATATATATATATATATATATATATGACATATACATAACCTTTATATATACAGGCATCTTTCTGACTATGTATATGTGTGAGTGTATATATATATATAATTTACAGCACACTTCTTAAAATTTCAGCAGTCACTTGACCTGCTGGAAAGACCAGTTAAATCACCTCTTGTATTGAGCTCCTACAGTTTTTTTTTTAAAGTAAGGACATGTTAAATGAATAAATGTGAGGGTCATGGCTGGAATGCTTTCCATCATAGGTCTGCTTGATCATGACTGTCTTGGGAGGTTTGGGCCAGGCTAAATGATGTGAACCACCAACCAAAAAGTGATATAAATTGATATTTGAAATGACATTCTATCTAGGGTTGATATATACACACACAGACACATATATATATATATATATATATATACACATAATATATGTATATATATATATAATGTTTATATATATATATATATTTATATATATACACACAATATATGTATATATATAATGTTTATATATATATATATATAATATAAAGACAGTAAATTGTGTGTTTAGAATTACATACATATATATATATATATATACACATAATATATGTATATATATAATGTTTATATATATACACACAATATATGTATATATATAATGTTTATATATATATATATCAATATATATATATATAATATAAAGACAGTAAATTGTGTGTTTAGAATTACATATATATATATATATGTGTGTGAGTGCAAATGTGGAAAAATGGACATAAAAATGCTTATGATGTATGTATGCATATATATATATATAGACACACACAGATACATACATATATATATATATATTTCCTCATACCAATTTGTATTTTTTATCTGATCTGATTCATGTGTTTATCTTCTGTCGGAGAGTCTTTCCATTGAATATAGATTAAAATTTTGACCTAATGATGGAGACGAAGAAATAAGTAGATGAGCCTTCACAGGTGTCAATGATGAGTGTTTCTGTTGACTGATCAACAGGTCTGCTTCTTAAATTACTGCGTAACAACATGGATCAACATTCCACAGACATTTGTGCCATTAACACTACCCTCAGGGAGAGTCGGCATGACATTGAATAAACAGGTACAGGTTCGTACGGCTTATGGCTTTCAAACAAGTTTCTAACTCTGTTCCTTTTTGTCTTAACCAATTATTTCACTCACAAAGTTTGGCTCAACCCGAAGCTATGGCAAAAGTCACTTTCCCAACACGTTATGTAGTAGGACTGAAACTGTAACCTAATGATTGTGAAACAAGCTTGTTTACCATTCGGCCATTCACGGCAGGGTGGGAGAGGAAGTAATGATAGAGATAAGGAACAAATATATGACTGAATACAGTGCAGGTGGTGCTGAAAGGATAAAGTAAAGGATTAAAAAAAAAAGAAGGAAATTATAAAGATGTGACCCTCTGGGCCTTAGTTTACAATGATATAAAATATTGTTGTTGTTGAAGTTGAAGTCACTGTTAGAAGAGAAGCAGTAAGAACAGTTTCTTCAACATCAAACAACATCAGCAGCAATAATGATAATAATAATTGTTTCAGATTTAGGCACAAGGCCAGCAATTTGAAGGGAAGGGGGAAAGTCGATTTAACCGACCCCAGTGCATTACTGGTGCTTTATCTTATCGACCCCATAAGGATGAAAGGCAAAGTTAACCTCGGCGGGATTTGAACTCAGAACGCAAAGGGCCGTAACTCTGTGCTGCAAAGCATGGCGTCTGAACCTCTACCGATACTGCCAATCCACAGCCCTAATAATAATAATAATAATAATAATAATGTTAGCTGTCAGGTGAGTTGTAGAGCTTGTAATAATAATTATTTCTAATTTAGGCACAAGGCCAGCAATTTTCAGAGGAGGGGCAAGGGGGAAATCGATTACATCGACCCCAGTATGTGTCTGGTACTTTATTTTATCCACCCCAAGAAGGACGAAAGGCAAAGTTGACCTTGATGGGATTTTAACTTGGAACGAAAAAAAAAAGTCGTTACTAAATACCACAAAGTATTTTGTCCAACGCTCTACCAATTCTGCCAATCCACTGCCCTTAGAAATAATAATCACATGTTAACTGTCAGATGAGTTGTAGAGATAATAATAATAATAATAATAATAATAATAATAGAATTAGTGGTGGTGGTGGGGTGGGGGGGTATTTTTAAGTAGTTTTGCTGAATGTTAAGTTAACAGTCACTCTCATCATTTCACAAGTTTGAGAGGGAAACTGAAGAGGTGGAGGTGAAAGCCCATGAAAGGAACTGTCGGAGGAGAGAGAGAGAGAGAGATGGTGATGGTTGATTCAATGATGACGTCATTGTCATGTTTTCAGCACCACCTGTAGGTCAGCTGGTAAGGAGCAGATGATGGTGTCGACATGTTGGTGGAGTTTCACAACACAGTTCCGATCAACGGCTGATTGATTGTTGGCAGCAAATGTCTACAAAAGAAATAAAATCATAATAATAATAACAATAATGGCTTACACAATAGGCACAAGGCCAGCAATTTTGAAAGGGAGGGGAAGTCAATTAAATCGACCCCAGTACATTACTGGTACTTTAGCAACGCCGTAAGAATGAAAGGCAAAGCTAACCTCAGCGAGTCACGACACCTACACAACCACTTTACGGTGTGGGCTGAGTGCTTTTTGTCATGACACTTAAGTTCACCATAACGAGTGCTCTACCACTACGGATATTACCTCCCAGCGTTCTACCTTTATATATATATTCCCATCCCACCCTTGCAAGCAAGGAAAAAGCGGACGTAAAATGAAAAAAAAAATATATATATATATAGTAATAATAATAAAAGTGAAGACTAAAATCCAAAGAGGGCTCGATAGGATAAATATATATCAAATATATAAGAACCCTAGAGCAAATATTTATTAAAATAACAGATTAAAGTTTAAGCAAAGAATCGCTGCTTTTACCCTTAACGGGATCTTCTGAAACTGAAGATTCAGAAGATCCTGTTAAGGGTGAAAGCAGCGATTCTTTGCTTAAACTTTAATCTGTTATTTTAATAAATTTATATATATATATATATAGAGAGAGAGAGAGAGAGAGAGAGAGAGAGAGAGAGAGAGAGAGAGAGAAATGATCTGGTAAAGAAAGTTCCACACAAACAAAACAAAACAGCACAGAATAATGATAGAAAAGGAAAACATAAACTTACCAATTTTTCTCGCAACCTCAGAATTAAATCAACTATCTCAACTTCTTCTTTGTCTCGTATCCAGTCTTGGATATCCTACAAATAATTCATAAGACAATCATTGACAGCAATGGCAGTTTTTTAAAGATACAGTCTTTATGTTTATTAACAAAGATTCTTGTATTCTTTTACTATCTTCAGTTGTTGGGGCTGTGGAACAGTAAAAAGGTTATATATAGTTATATAGTTGTTATATTTAGTTATATAGTAGTTATATATATATTCTTAGTATTACACTCTGCTTAGTACAACACCAATATACCTACTGGAAAGTACGTATTGAGTGCTCACTTTGGTGAACCTACAGTAACTGGATGTTACTATCCCAAAACTATATATATATATATATATATATATATCCAGGGAGTGTATATAATATTAATGTCTGCTTGACATAGAGGGCTCATTTTCTTTTATCCTTTCTAAGGAAACCCTCGACTCTAAATATATATACTATCCAGGAAAAACTTGAACCTTTAAGATCTCCTTCCTGGATATGTCAATATTTATAAAACAAACTTTGTATTTTATCTGATGAGAGCGTCCCAAAGTTTTGGTACCCTTGAAATATATATAATAGAATAAATATGGTTTTATAAATATAGTTTCCATTTATTAATATCATTGATATTATACTCCAGAAAACCTGTTGAGTGCTTCGAATCTGTTATAAATATATTTATTTGTTGAATTACCAACAAATTAAATATCCCTTTTGCTTATATATATATATATATATATATATATATGAAAAAGTGAGTCCTTCATCAGTGACCCTCCAACCGTCCCAGGCATTTCATCGCTTTAAGGGCCATATACCTCAGGTTGGTGCGAACAACGGCTAAAAAAAGTCGTTGGGACACGTAATTAAAGGGGACGTTAGGGTAACAAACAAAATGGTATATATCATCATCATCATCATCAACGTTTAACGTCCCGTGTTCCACGCTTGCATGGGTTTGGACGGGGGTAGTCCCACTTGGGGCAAGAGTGATTGTCTTGCTCGCATAGGACTGTCTGGCAGGTTTTCTACAGTTGGATGCCCTTCCTAACACCAACCACATTTACAGTGTGGGTCTGGGAGGTTTTTACCGTGTTGCCTACACGGCCACATTACAGCGTGGACTGTGTGTTTTTTTGTCGTGACACCTACACGATCTCATTTGTTTCGGCCTGGATGGCACGGCACCAACATAACTTTACATAGAACGGGGTGGTGTGGATGGGGTGGGGGCGGTGGTGGTGGGACGGGGGGTATTTTGTATATATATATATATATATATATATATATATATATATATATATATATATATATATATATATGGAGGCACATGGCTTAGTGGTTAGAGCATTGGCCTTGCAATCGAAAGGTTGTGAGTTCAATTCTCAGACCGGGTGATGTGTTGTTTCCTTGAGCAACACACTTTATTTCACATTGCTCCAGTTTACTCAGCTGTAGAAATGAGATGATAGGGACTGGGTTCCCTATCATTCCACTGCAAAGTGGTCGTGGAGGTGCCACGGCAAAAAAGCACCCAGCACTCACTGTAAATGAGGTTGGTGTTAGGAAGAGCATCCAGCTGTAGGGAAAAGGGGACGTAAAATGATGAAAATGATGATGATATATATATATATATATATAGCCGTGTTTCCAGTTTAGAATAGGTCCACTGTAACCCTGTGTGTCATAAGAAGCAACTAAAATACTAATACTTACCACATTACTTAAGGCCTCCATATGTAAAACTTGCAGTTTCTGATTGACTTCATGTTGTCTGTGTCGATACCAGCCTTCAAAGTTGGCAGACTGGAAGAAACGTCTGGGGAAGAAGAAGAAAATATTTAATTTATGCACAAGGTGGTGAGTAATTGAGGGGGTGGGAGTGAATAAACTGACCCCAGTATATGGCTGGTACTTTATTTTATCAACCCTCCCTTGGAAGGAAAGCCAAGTTGACTTTGGCAGGATTTGAACTCAGAATATAAAAAAGTTCAAATGAATACTGCAATAATAGTTTCTAACTTAGACACATCAATCTTCCTTGATACCAGAAATTACCTGGGGGGGTCAAGAAATACTAAAGAAATACTTGTATAAAACTTCCCAATCTCCCGTGATACCAGAGATTAACTGAGGTCCAAATTATCTTTTATTTTAACCTGACAGTCAAAGAAATACTTACTTGTATAAACCTTCCCAATCTCCCTTGATACCAGAAGTTAACTGGGGCCCAGATTGCTCTACTGTTTTCAAAAACTCATTGGCATCGAATGGCCGTAACCTAGGTGGAGCCTGTTAAGTAGAAACCACATTTGAGACATTTCTTTATTGAAGATCACTGAACTGAATATAAGGAATAACAAACAAATCAATGTTAAATACACGTATATGAATGCATCACATTAAAAAGTCTAGCTTACAGCATATTTTCACAATAATCTCTCCACTAATAAAAGCACTATAAACATTTGAATCAACAAACAAGTTTTTAGATATTTAATGTTAAGTCATTACAAGATGTTAAAACAAAACACTGCAATTTTTCACCATGATCTGTTCACTAGTAAAGACACTACAAACATTTGAATCAACAAACAAGTTTTTAGGTATTTTATGTTAAATCATTATATAGAGTTAAAATATCAGAGAATTATGGTCTAAGATTTTATAAGTCCAAATTCCACAAAACCTTACCTTGTGAGGTGAGATGTTTCTTTGTAGTGGCATCAAACTGGCCATGTGTCGCTCCTAGAAATGGTAGAACAAAATATTAATATTTCTACATACAAATATTTCTGTCTAAGCATGTAAAAATATTAATACAATGGTAATACAAAACAAGATATATAATGAAAAACAGAAAGATATCAAAAATTTAACAAAGGGACAGAAATAGTAAAGAAATAACTTACTAATGGAATCATGAAACTCTGTGTGAGCTCTAGAAAATATCGGCGTAACATTGCATTCTGAACTTCCACAGGTCTTTTAGTTTGTGCCCCCTATTAAGGAACATTCAAAGATAGATTTTATCAAAACATGCTTCCTTAATTATTTTTTACTGAACAATTAGAGAAGAGATATATATATATATTTCGTTTCTGAATTTGTTGAGCAAGATTCTTTATCTGAAAACATGTGTTGAAAGCGATATTGTTATACTTTGGGAGGGTCATGTTGCCAATAAGAAACACAGAAAAGAATCCCCGGTCACAGAATGTGTGACGAAAGAACTTTGACAATATATAAACAACCATCTGGTTGTGGAACCAACCAACCAACCGGAAATTTATATATTTAATTTATAATAAATTGGAGTGAAAGCAACTGGTGCGTGTGTTTCTTATTGGCAACATGACCCTCTCAAAGTATAACAATATATATATATATACAATATATTAATAAATGGAAACTATATTTATAAAACCATATTTATTTCATTATACATATTTCAAGGACACCAAACCAAAAATTTGTTGAGTGCTTTATATCAGTTATAAAAATATTTGCTTGTTGTATCCCAACAAATTAAATATAACCTTTACATATATATATATTGTATATATATATATATATATATATATATATATATACACAAATTCAAGGTATCAAAACATATCAAATATGCTCAATATTTGTGTGTCTCGATACAAAAGCTCTATGGATGTTTGTCAAGAGCAATAAAAATTCAAATTAATAGAATTTATAATTTTAGTGTCTAAAAATTTATCTTACCTTTATAACTCGCTTTAAAATAACTTTGTCTTTATTAAGAAATGTTTTGTACCTCGTATAAACACCTGGAAATAAGAGAAAATTTTTTTTAATTTTTAATGAACCCAAAGAAGTTAATAAAATAAGATTAAAATGTATTCTTTTCTAATCCTTCTTCTTCACCCACTTATTCCTGAGAGGGCTGTGAAGTCCTCAAACACTCCTAGTGGATCCTGCCAGAAACAACTGTCTCCAACTGATCCTCCAGCAAGACCAGTCAAGCTCATGAATGCTATCCAACTATCTTGCACAGGGTCTACCCCTGGGTCTCCTGCCAGTTGGTTTTGCCTGTCCAGTGATTCTTTCCTGAGACATTCTAACCACATGTCCGTAATATCGGAGTTGTGATCTCTCAACTTGGAGAAGTAACAGATAAAAAACTATTAATATTTCAAATAGCTTTCTTAAATCTTCACTAATCAAGAATTAACAACCCCTTTAATTATCACAGTTTCTGTGATAAATAAAATATAAGGACAAAACAGTTTTTACCTGGTTTTGAGTCTAACGTTTTTAATGCTGTTGACTTCTTTAATTTATTGAACTGTTTAGGGGAACTTACTGCAAAAGGAAAATATAATGAAATAAATACAGAATAATAATAATAACAATAATGATTTAAGCACAAGGCCAACACTTTGGCAGAGAGGGGGAAGTTGATTAAATCGACCCTAGTGTGTTACTGGTACTTTATTTTATCAACCCCATAAGGATGTAAAGGCAAAGCTAACCACAGTGGAATTTGGACTCAGTGTATGTTTGTTATGACAGTAGTAAAATATATAGAAAATATATTATTATGTCAATATGTTTGTTATGACAGTAGTAAAATATATAGAAAATATATTATTATGTCAATATGTTTGTTATGACAGTAGTAAAATATATAGAAAATATATTATTATGTCAATATGTTTGTTATGACAGTAGTAAAATGTATAGAAAATATATTATTATGTCAATATGTTTGTTATTACAGTAGTAAAATATATAGAAAATATATTATTATGTCAATATGTTTGTTATGACAGTAGTAAAATATATAGAAAATATATTATTATGTCAATATGTTTGTTATGACAGTAGTAAAATGTATAGAAAATATATTATTATGTCAATATGTTTGTTATGACAGTAGTAAAATATATAGAAAATATATTATTATGTCAATATGTTTGTTATGACAGTAGTAAAATATATAGAAAATATATTATTATGTCAATATGTTTGTTATGACAGTAGTAAAATATATAGAAAATATATTATTATGTCAATATGTTTGTTATGACAGTAGTAAAATATATAGAAAATATATTATTATGTCAATATGTTTATGACAGTAGTAAAATATATAGAAAATATATTATTATGTCAATATGTTTGTTATGACTGTAGTAAAATGTATAGAAAATATATTATTATGTCAATATGTTTGTTATTACAGTAGTAAAATATATAGAAAATATATTATTATGTCAATATGTTTGTTATGACAGTAGTAAAATATATAGAAAATATATTATTATGTCAATATGTTTGTTATGACAGTAGTAAAATATATAGAAAATATATTATTATGTCAATATGTTTGTTATTACAGTAGTAAAATATATAGAAAATATATTATTATGTCAATATGTTTGTTATGTGATAAAAGACAGCGGTTATCAAATATAGAGAAAATATATTATTATGTCAACATGTTATTACAATAGTAAAATATATAGAAAATATATCATTATATAGTGTATATGTTTGTTATTACAGTAGTGAAATATATAGAAAATATATTATTATATAGTCAATATGTTTGTTATTACAATAGTGAAATATATAGAAAATATATTATTATATAGTCAATATGTTTGTTATTACAATAGTGAAATATATAGAAAATATATTATTATATAGTCAATATGTTTGTTATGTCAGAAAAGACAGCAGTTATCAAATATATAGAAAATATATCACAACAAATATATATAAAAAAGAAGGTAGGAACTATTTACTAATGTTTTAATCTGACATGCAAGGTAGACTAAATGGTGAACAGTTGACTGAGTGTTGTTTAATGAGAAATAAAAATATTATCTAAGTAAAAACTACTACTTATGATGTAAGAGGTGAGGTAACAGCTATTTCAGGTGTGGTAACGAGGGTGATGGTGAGATAACAGGTGTCACAGCTAAGATTTTATATAGCTGAGGTACTAGATACTACACAGCTGTGATACATTAGATAATATGTGACACAGGTGTGACAAGCTGGGATTACAGGTATCATAGCTTGGATAAAGTGTCACAATTGGATATCACAGGTGTGACAGAAGAGTAAGGTGTCGCATTTGGATATCACAGGTGTGACGTCAGGTGTAACAGGGGAGATAAGATGTCATATTTCAATGTGACAGTTCCTACAGCTGAGATGAGAGTTAGTTAAAAATTAAACTCTGTTCCAAGGCTGGAGGATCATCAGGCCAGAGCTTAACCTGGTTTCATTAGTGTTAAGTGACCAGAAGTACAAGACATCCCTCCTGGACAGGATGCCAGTCCATCACAGGGTTAACTCCCAGCCACTGCTGGTACTCACTTTCAGCTGAGCTGACTGGATTAACATGAAATGAAGTGTCTTGCTCAAGAACTCAGCATGCCACTCACGCCAGCCAGTCAAGGAATGGAGCCCACAACATTATGATCATAAGTCCAACACCCTAAACACTATGCCACACACCTTCATGAGATAAGAGTTACCACACTTGAAATAACAAGTGCCCCCATCAGGCATAACAGGTATCTACACTTAACGACATAACAGGTACTATACCTGAGATGAAAGGTTCTACACCTGAGATAAAAGGTGTCACACCTGAGGTAAGAAGTGCTGAACCTGAAATAATATGTCATTTGGTAGAAGAAGTCGTCAACTTGGTAATTAAAGAGTTAAAAAGTAATTAATGTCACATCAGAGAGTGATAGTTTTAAACTACAACTGTTGTCTGGCCTCAAATTAATCAACGTTGAATATATATCAATAATCACAGATATTCTAACTCTGACTAAACTGTCTGCTTAATGAAGGAAGGATAGTCAGTACCTTTAATCATTCCTAAGGCCTCTAAGCCAGGTGAGAAACAGTAAGGGTTTCTCAATCCTGAGATCTTATCCAAATACTTACAACAAGGTGGATTTCACTAAAGGCACCCAAGGACCAGGTGGAGGTGTTCAACCAGGTGACTGACAACGTATACCACCCAATGGCTACATGGTGGTGTTAAGTTTACCACCCAAATAAGCCCCAATGGGATTAGAACTCAAAACAGAGTGTGCCAGAATGAACAACACAAGGCATTTTGGTTGAAACTTACAATTCCTCCTTATTACCACCCTTGAATTGTACTATATTTTACAACACCATTCTAAACCTTATTTTATCCATCTTGGAAAACTGAAAGTTTGTCTTGGTGGGATTTGAAATAAGAGATCCAGAACAAATACCACAAGGCAGTTCCTCTTATTCTCGGACTACACTAACCAATGTGTCATTATAGTAGGGTGTGACATAAGGGAGATATGGCTGCTATTTCCAGCAAGTCGAGGCAACTGTATTGAACCACCCTCCCCTCCATTGTCTCTTGTAATTAGAGTTTATTATTGAAGCAGCTTCTTCAGGTGCCGGTTATGATTTAGTGCTTTAAACAATATTAATGAATGATTAATTAAGATATTCTAATTAAAGGTAATTTTAAATTTGAACAGAATTTCACAGAACTTACAAAAAATTGATTCCTGAGTTTGGTTTTCTAGAGGATAGAAAAACAATTCATAGCTCATTACAGTGTACTAAATTAATTAAATAATTAGCCATAGCTCATTAGGGTGTAATTAGTTAATTAGTCATAGATCATTCTTGTGTACTATGTTAATTGTCTAAAACCATCTTTTAGGGAACAGTCGAAGGAGGGCAAAGAAGAGAAAGACATGGAAAATCTTGGTCCAACAATATCAAAGACTGGACTGGTCACAACACAGAGACCCTTCTACAAATGTTGGAGAATAGAGACCAGTAGTGACATCTAGAATGGCACCCCAATTTCTAGCTGCAACAGTGGCACATCTAGAGTGGCACTCCAACAACTGGCTGCACCAGTGGCACCCCAATTACTGGCTGCATCAGTGGCACATCTAGGGTGGCACCCCAACGACCAGCTGCACCAGTTGCAGGAATATGGTATACATGACATTATGTCAACTAGTCATAACTCATTAGTTTATGTACTTAATTAAACAATTATTCATAGCACAATATGGTGTAATTAGCTAATTAAACATTCGTTACAGTTCATTATTGTGTACTGAGTTAATTAAATAATTAGTTGTAGCTCATTACTGTATACTAAATTAATTAAACATTAGTTGTTATAATTTTGGCCACATGTATTTATGATCATATATATATATTTTTTCAAACAATACCTAAGGTATCCTTCTTGAGGTAGTAACAACTTTGCTGAATATGCTAGAAATAGAAGCTGTCTCATAGCTGCTCCCTCCACACACACACACACACACACACATTTCGTTGTTAGCTCAAGTCAAAAGTCGATGGATGGGTAGGTGGGGGTAAAATGAAATATAATACATACCTGTAGCACACATCTCGCCAATTCTGATGATATGGGGCCAATGTTGAAGAGTTTTGGCAAAAAAAGGGTTTGTTACTCCTAATATTACAGGAGGTCTATGGAAGAAATAACAAAAATCAAAATATTGCAAATGATATTTTGAAAAAATTAAATTTCAATGTGTGTGTGTGTGAGTGTGTGTATGTGTGTGTGTGTGAGTGTGTGTATGTGTGTGTGTTTAAGTAATGCAAAAATAATGCCAACAACAACAACAAGAACAACTTACGGAGCCTGCGTTCGTGTTGTGTATTCTTTAAATTCGCTGTCATGAATTGTGAAATATGGTCGGTAGTCTAAACAGTAACGTAAAGGAGATATCAAACTAGAAAAAGACAGAATCATCTTGACAGTTGTTATGGTAAACTGGACATTTCATTGCATAATAATATAATAACAACAATAAATATAATTGTTTCTACTTTTGACACAAGGCCAGCAATTACCCAGTACATTACTGGTACTTTATTTTATCGACCCGATAAGGATGAAAGGCAAAGTTTAATGGTTTTTGATTAAGGCACAAGGCCAACAATTTTGGGGGAAGGAAAAGTTGATTAGATCAACCCCACTGCATTACTGGTACTTCATTTTATCGACCGTGTAAGGATGAAAGGTAAAATTAACCTTAGCAGTTACAAAAAATAAAACTATATTATCAGAAAAGAATTGCAGAGCAGAAGGGAGAGCACTCACTTGACTAATGCTTGTACTGTGTTGGATGTGACAGTTGGGGAAGCTGCCATTACGGCTATAGGCTGTGGAACAACAAAAACAAGATATATTATTTCACTTTTAACATCCTGTCATGATTCAGCAGAAAATATTTAAAATTGGGTTGAATGAAAAAGCAATGTCGTCTCTGATCGAGACGAAGTGAGAGTGTATTTGAATAGATATAGAACAGCTGCTAAAACAGCTAAATGCTGTCAAAGGCAGTGATGGGCAAAAATACCTCAGAGACCAGTGGCCAGTGGTCAACAAAGAGAGACAATCCACAAGGTGGCAGATGAATATAGAAAAGATTGAAAGAGAAGGACAAATAAAATAAATAGGTAAAAATCTACCATACATACCTCTCCTATAGTTACCAGCTCCCATAACATTTGTACATGAGCTAAAATAGGTTGGAAAGCACTGTAAAATACAACAAAGAAAACATTTTGAAACATTCTTTACACTGGAGTAAAATAAAGAAACACCATCTCAACCACATTAACCTTGTAACTCTTAACGTCCTGTACCGTATCAAACAGCATTAGCAAGACATTCTTGAAAGGTATAAAAGAGCACTGCGATTCCATCACATTAAACATTGAATTTATTTTTGTCAAATATTGCAATTTTTCTCAACAATCTGTCCACTAGTAAAGATGTTATAAACATCTGAATGAACAAACTAATTTCTTTTAGATCATCATCACTTTCCTGACATTTGTACATTATTCTATATACTATACAAACACCTTTGATGAGTTGCAATGCACCTGAGCACTGTACACAATTTTCATTATTATTATCGTTTTTGTGCCTGCTTTTCCATGCTTGCGTGGGTTGGATGGATATTTTCAACTAAATCATTAGAGGATGTTAAGAGTTAACAACTAATTTATTTTGATTTTGAATTTGTTTTGCATGATTCTTGATGTGAAATCATGTGTTGAAACTAATAATGCCGTATTTTGATAAGGTCATCATGCCAATGAAAAAAAAAACACTGATTGTATTTCATTTCAGTTTTATAATCAATTAGATAATTAGTTCATTAATAAATTTATTAATTAGTTAAAGTTCTTTTGTCACAGCCAGTGACTGCAAACAGAACTACTTAATCTTTTGAAAGCAGCCTGTCCAAAACTTGTGCTGATTCTATGAAACAAAACCATCCATTTTAAAGGATTCCTATTTAAATTTTAAAATTCTAACATGATGTTATATAAGAACTATATATTTAGATGCTATCATAGTAATGAGATAATTTCTGATGTTAGTAACAAAATAATTTATAATTTTAGTAATTCTCTCAAAATTCTTCATTAATTAATTACAATTAAGTGTCATCATCATCATCGTTTAACGTCTATTTTCCACGCTAGAAAGGATTTTCTATTAAAAATATGGTCATAGAAGGGTTTAACAATACCCAGGCAGCTAAAGCTATGCCTGTAGGTTAGCACAGAATACAGAAATGAAACTTATAGGTTAAAATAAATGTAGACAATCATTACATACCTAAAAATATCTGCTTCATGAAGTGTTGGTAAGATTGTATGTGCTGGTAGAGTTGGCTGTGGCAAACAAAGAAGATTTATATGAAAGTTATCATGGATGTCTTTTACATTATAATAGTATAAATAAACATTCACTACAAATATATAGGAAAAATAATGGTTTCTGATTTAGGCACAAGGCAAACACTTTTGGAGGAGTGAAAAGTTGATTAAATCGACCCCCAGTGTGTTACATTGCATATCCAACGAAGCGTGGTTGCTTCATTTCTCTCAAGTCTACACATGCCCTCTGTACTCACAGCCCATGTTTCACTACCATGCAGCATCACACTTCACACGTAGGTGTCATACAGTTGTTCTTTTGTACGTAGAGAGGAGAAACCTTTTGTTGTCAACATATCCCGTATTGTTACTATAAAGTTATTTATATAATTGAAAAAAAGTGAAAGAACATTTCTTGTCACACACCAAAACAGAAAGCAAAGTGGAAAGATAGTCATCAAAGAAACCATAATAAAATCTCACCATTAGAGGTACTCTCGGCTGGTTAATAATCCCTACAAGTTTATCTGACCGACATGGCACTCTCAGCTGGAAATACACAAGTGGAATTGTATTATTAGTGAAGAGAAGATATGTCATACATTATTCTAGGAAAATATAATGTGAAAAAGCAATTGATTGACTGTAGTGTAATGTGAAGATAAGACTACATTTATATAGGGGTTTCCTTAAGTCCTAGCTTTGATAAGACATCAATATATATATATAATTAGAAAGTGAACAACACAAAATATAACTACTCCATTACCAAAGGTTTCTGGATCACAGACAATAATAATATACGTCTGGATCGGTTGTCAGACAGAGATGTTATGGATAAAAAAATTTCATATTTTTTATCCATTTTTTTTATCCATAACATCTCTGAGAACTGATCCAGACGTATATTATCATTGTCTGGGATCCAGAAACCTTTGGTAATGGAGTAGTTATATTTTGTGTTGTTCACTTTCTAATTAAATAGCTCTGTTCTATACATAGAGCACTCTTTTTTCCTTTGGAATTACCTAACACACACACACACATATATATATGTATATATATATATATATATATATATATGGAATGTGATGGCAAGACTGTTTTATATAGGAGTCAGTTTCTGTTTTCCAGGAGTTTCTGTGGTCAGGCAACGACCAGATTCCAAGGTTACCAGACAAGATTCAGTCAGTATCAGAACAGAGATGCAAGACAATAAAATGATGGATATTATTGTAGTTCTCGCTGTACAGTTGAAGATGACTTTTGAAGAATCCTCTTACCTGTAAGATAGTTCCAAATATTGGTAGATTTAAAGTTTCACCAGGTGTCGGTGAGGGCCATTGGTCTATATCATGACAAGCTGAAAATAAGAAAAGAAAAAAAATGTCATTGGATATTTATATTATAAAAAATAAATCCTCATCTTTCCTCGTGTGCATGGGTTAGATGGGTTGCCTTGTATCTAAATCAGAATCATTATTGTGCCAAAGATAGAAGTTGATTTAGAAACCAACTCAGAAATAATAAAAGAAAAAAAAACAATATAATAAAAACTGAAATAAAACAACAAAAACTTATCTTGCAAGTCGAGAACTATCGGTAAAACTATTTTAGAAAGAAATTTACTGAAAGCTTTCGCGAAACAGAAATAAAAGAAAGATATTAAGTACTAGTGGAGAAAGTAGAAATACTTCGTTAAGTAGAATCTTTGATAGAGATTGATTAGAATTTTCCTAAAAATAAAAAATAAATGACAAAAGCCTCCCCTCCCCCACAAAAACAACAACAACAAAACAAATAAACAAACAAACAAACAAAACCCTAAATCTTTTTTTTAATTAAAGACTTTCTTTTTTTGACATCTTGATAAAAATCTCCCTGGTCAACTTTACTGCTACAGACAAGATTAATCCCCTATAATCACTGCTCCAAATGGCTTTAAAGACCCCAGTCCCTACACACACACACACACATATCATCATCATCATCATCATCATCATCATCATTTATTGTCCATTTTTCCATGTTTGCATGGGTCAGACGGGTTGTCCATGTCACGAGACAAGTCTGGCCATGATTGGCCAAGTTGTACCCATGCAAGTATGAAGAGGCAGATGTATAATAATGATGATGATGGTGGTGGTGGTGATGGTGGTGGTGATGTTGATGATGATGGTGGTGGTGATGGTGGTGGTGATGGTGATGATGGTGGTGGTGGTGATGGTGATGGTGATGATGGTGGTGGTGATGATGGTGGTGATGTTCGTGATGGTGATGATGGTGGTGATGATGATGGTGATGATGGTGGTGGTGATGACGATGATGGTGGCAATGATGATGATGGTGATGATGATTAAAATGAACATCAAATCAAATCAAGAAGTGAAAGAGAAAAAGAAAATGCAGATGAAGAAAGAATTTTTTATACTAAATTCTTCCAAATTAAATTAAGAGATTCTTTAATTATCTTCAACAATAAAATCAACAATTGCAATTATTGGAAGTTAACGAGCAATTGTTTACCTGCTTCCACGCTTGGTTCACCGTTATCAAAATATTCTGGAGCAATAATACGAACCAACTGGGAGAAAAGGTTAGGGAATGGAAGTTTCGAGATTAGCACCACAGACTGGAAAATAGGAGAAATGGAAACAGAAATAAATTGGTTATCTCAAAAATATTATATACAAATATATATATATAGAGAGAGACACATATATATAGACACATACACACATATATAGATATATAGAGAGAGACACATATATATATAGACACATACACACATATATATATATATAGACACATACACACACATATATATAGAGAGGGAGAGACACATATATATATATATATATAGAGAGAGAGAGAGAGACACATATATATAGACACATACACACATATATATATATATAGAGAGAGAGAGACACATATATATATATAGACACATACACACACATATATATAGAGAGAGAGACACATATATATATATATATAGACACATACACACATATATATAGAGAGAGAGACACATATATATATATATAGACACATACACACACATATATATATATATAGAGAGAGATGCATACACACACACATATATATATATATAGACACATACACACAAATATATATATATATATATATATATATATATATATAGAGAGAGAGAGAGAGAGAGACATATATATAGACATATACACACAAATATATATATAGAGAGAGAGTGAGACACATACACACACATATATAGAGAGACACATACACACAAATATATATATATATAGAGAGAGAGAGACGCATACACACACACATATATATATATAGAGAGAGAGGGAGACGCATACACACACACATATATATAGACACATACACATATATATATATATATACACACACACACACATATATAGATACACACACACACATAAATATACATACATACACATAAATATACACACATACACATATATACAGACACACACACACATATATATATATATATAAAAACAGACACACACACACATATATATATATATAAAAACAGACATACACACATCTATATACAGACACATACTATTGCACATATATAGACACAAAGATAGACAGGTACATACATATAAGTAGGAGATGAAGCAACCAAGCTGAAACTTCGAAGTCACTGTCATTTTTCTACATAGAAAACAAAATTTACATCCTATTATATCTCTATGCAGCTCTTGTAGATGCTTATGAAATCAGTAATGAAACACGTGTTAGATTATTTAATCAACTAAATCTCTCTTTAAGATTCTCACTCCTTGCCTGTTTTTCCTAAATACAATATTTTATATTAATTTATTCCATAAATTCTTGGAACCTTGTACCATACTCAAAGATTTAACATCTGGAAAATTATATTACATAACCATTAACCACAGAGAAAAAATTCTGGTAAGCTGTTATTTCACTATTGTTTACATAATCATTCCACACAAATATGATTTTACCAACATAAAGTGAATACTCCCTTATCTTCTCATATATATATATATATATATATATATATATATATATATATATATATATATATATAAGATAAGGGAGTATTCACTTTATGTTGGTAAAATCATATTTGGGTAGAAAGACCCGCCTTGCCTAAGTACAAAGCGAAACCTACAGTCAGTAGGCACCTCTTAACAAAAAAAAATACACCCCCGTCCCACTACCCCCATCCCATCCACACCACCCCTTTCGATGTAAAGTTATGTTGGTACCACAACAGCCAGTCCGAAATAAATGAGGTCGTGTAGGTGTCACGACAAAAAAACACACAGTCCACGCTGTAATGTGGCCGCGTAGGTAACACGGTAAAAACCTCCCAGTCCACACTGTAAACATGGTTGGTGTTAGGAAGGGCATCCAGTCCACACTGTAAACATGGTTGGTGTTAGGAAGGGCATCCAGTCCACACTGTAAACATGGTTGGTGTTAGGAAGGGCATCCAGTCCACACTGTAAACATGGTTGGTGTTAGGAAGGGCATCCAGTCCACACTGTAAACATGGTTGGTGTTAGGAAGGGCATCCAGTCCACACTGTAAACATGGTTGGTGTTAGGAAGGGCATCCAGTCCACACTGTAAACATGGTTGGTGTTAGGAAGGGCATCCAGCCGTAGAAATTATGCCAGAATCAGTTCCCGTCCCACCCTTGCAAGCAGGGAAAAGTGGACATAAAATGACGATGATGATGATATATTATGAACTGGTACACACACACACTATACTATACACACACACACACACTATACTATACTATATACACACACACTATAAACCCTTCTCTTACTCCTACCTTTATTCAAACACTGCTGCTAGTTTGAAATAAATATAACAGAGAACTAATATATGGTGGGGAGGATGGGGAGGGCAGAAAGGAATGGGAGGGGGAGGAGGAATAGGGAGATGGATAGGGGGAAGAGAATGGGAGAATGATGAGGATGAGGAAGATAGGGAGCTGGAGGGAGATGAGGAGGAGGAGGACAGAGAGCTGAAGTGAAGAAGGAGGAGGAGGAGGAGAGTGATGGAGAAGAAGAGGTAGATGGGGGGGGTAGAAATCATTGATTGAACACCAAGAGGTAATAATACAGAACATAAACACACACACACAAACACAAAAATAATAAAATATAAACCCAAATAAAATAGGGAGTTGTGTAGGATTCGAGGAGAAAACAAGGTTTTGGTGAGAAGGAGGGGTTTTATTGATTGAGGTAAAATAGGAAACACTTGAAGGTAATAGAGGAAACGGTTAAGGGCTGTTAAGGGAAGATAGCTTCCAGGTTTCAAGGAGTGAATAAATTTTCTAAAATTAAGCTACATAAATCAATTTGTTAATTAATAGAATTAGCATAATCACATTATATCAAGTATTAAACATTTAAGGAATTACGGAACAATTTTTTTCTTTTTCGTCAAAAAGATTCCTGTGTGCATTCATGTATATACCTATCCATGCACATGTGTGTATATATACACATATATATATACATGTGTGTGTGTGTGTATATATATATATATATATATATACATATATATATCATCATCACCGTTTTACGTCTGTTCTTCCATGCTAGCATGGGTTAGAGGGGTTGTCCTGTTGTGGGCAGTGTCTGGTCGGCTGATCATGTCTTGCTCATACAGGAACTGATTTTGGCTTGATTTCTACAGCTGGATGCCCTTCCTAACACCAACCTCATTTACAGTGAGTGCTGGGTGCTTTTTTTCCGTGGCGCCTACACCTCCACTTTACAGTGTGGGCTGGGTGCTTTTTTGCCGTGGCACCTCCACGACCACTTTGCAGTGGGGGGTGTGGGGGCATAGTGTCTATATGCTTCAGCTTGTACCCATGGGAGGTCGGGTACTCTGTATTACTGCGTGATGCCAGAGGTCACGGTCGTGTGTCATCGCCTTTGAGAGGTGTAATTGGTAAGGTCGGCTTTTATCACCTCATCCCAGGTCTTCTTGGGTCTCCCCACTCCGCGGTTTCCATTGACTTCTAGTGCTCTGCACCTTTTTATGCAGCTGTCATCCTTCACATGCATCACCTGTCCATACCAACGCAACCACCTCTCCTGCACACAGCAATTGATTCCTCTTATGCTCAGTCTCTCTCTAAATTCATTATAATAAAAATTTGTAGTCAACAGACGAGAGAAAAGAGTACTCAATATTGAAGTAGGGTTTAAATATTCATTAATCATGGCTAAATAGTGTGTCTTGTCACTCTGGAGTTTAATCTGCACACCTACAGTGTCATAAGACAAGAACAGTTCTTGTCTGATGACCATGTTGGCTGCATCTCAGTTTCAAGACTTGCCACCCCATGACCTTTTTCTCATACATGGGTGACACGAAAATGACCTTTTAGCAAGCCCAAGGACTTAGATTCCTTGTTGCATATGCTGCAGTGAAAGAAAAAGTAAAGGCCATGCTCATGCAACACCTGAGAAAAGTTGTTTAGATCAAGTTATGCCTACACTGGATCAATCCCACTCTCTGAACAACACTGACAGATATCCCCTGGCTCTTATACTTCTGGAAAAGCCCCCCCCCCCCCCTAAGCCTCACAATAATAAAGAATAAAGTTAGTTCTTTTACTAAATCCCTCCAAATTCTTGATTATTTTCAAAACTATTTGAAAATCATAGAATCATAGGCAGTGTTTTTGAGGTGTTAAGGAAAAGGTTGAAAATATAGGAAAAGATGACAGTAAATAAAGGAAACTTTAGATGAGATACACAAACAGACGATTACAATTGGCAATAGTCAAAGTGTAACAGATCAACAAATATTGAGGGGATGTAGGGATGGGGGTGGGGGAGGTAGCTTCATTAACATTTACAATACAACAAAAATGTGTTTTGTTCATGGTAGAGGAGGTGGTGGTGGTAGTAGTGGTGGTAGTAGTGGTAGTAGTAGTATTGGTGGTAGTAGTGGTGGTGGTAGTAGTAGTATTAGTAGTAGTAGTAGTAGTGGTGGTAGTAGTATTAGTGGTAGTAGTAGTGGTAGTAGTAGTAGTATTAGTGGTAGTAGTAGTGGTGGTAGTAGTAGTAGTAATAGTAGTATTAGTGGTAGTGGCAGTAGTAGTAGTAGTGGTAGTGGTAGTAGTAGTAGTAGTAGTAGTAGTAGTAGTGGTAGTAGTAGTAGTAGTGGTAGTAGTAGTAGTGGTAGTAGTAGTAGTAGTGGTAGTAGTAGTAGTAGTATTAGTGGTAGTGGTGGTGGCAGCAGCAGTAGTAGTAGTAGTAGTGGTAGTAGTAGTAGTGGTAACAACAACAATGGTAACAATAGTAATAACAGTGCCAGTTTGGGAGGAAAAGGTCGAAAAGTTAGTGAACACAGGGAATGAGAAAGAAGGAAAGAAAGAAGAGACAGCAGTGACAATATATTGCTTATATTATAAAGTTTAAATTGATATAACATTCCTCTCTCTCTCTCTCTATATATATATACATATATATATATATATATATATATATATACATATGATGATGATGATGATATTGAGAGAGAGAGAAAGAGAGATAGAGTGTTGTGACAATACATTGTTCATATTATAAAGTTCAAATTTTTAGTTTCTCTTTCAGCCTCACCTTTTACGTGTGTATATATATATATATATATATGCGTGTATGTATGTATATATATATGCGTGTATGTATGTATGTATATATGTGTGTATGTATGTATATATATATATGCGTGTATGTATGTATGTATATATGTGTGTATGTATGTATATATATATGCGTGTATGTATGTATATATATATATATATATATATATGTGTGTGTATGTATGTATGTATATATGTGTGTGCGTGTGTCAGTTTATATATATATCATCATCATCATCATCACCGTTTTACATCCGTTCTTCCATGCTAGCGTGGGTTAGATGGGTTGTCCTGTTGTGGGCAGTGTCCGGTCGTCTGACCTTGTCTTGCTCATACAGGAACTGATTCTTGCTTGATTTCTACAGCTGGATGCCCTTCCTAACACCAACCTCATTTACAGTGAGTGCTGGGTGCTTTTTTCCGTGGCACCTACACGTCCACTTTACAGTGTGGGCTGGATGCTTTTTTTTGCCATGGCACCTCCATGACCACTTTGCAGTGGAATGATAGGGACTCCAGTCCTATCATCTCATTTCTACAGCTGAGTAACCTGGAGCAATGTGGAATAAAGTGTCTTGCTCAAGGAAACACCACATCGCCCGGTTGTCCGAGAATTGAACTCACAACCTTTCGATTGCAAGCCTAATGCTCTAACCATTAAGCTATATAATGTATGTATATGTATATATAGGGTGTATATATAAACAGACAGCAGTGACAATTCATAGTTTATATCATAAAGTTCAAATTCCTAGAGTTTTTCTTTTACATCTCCTCATATCTTAACAGAGATATTGGGTGTATATGAAAAAACTATAACAAGTATTGTAAGACCAATTACTTTGCTATGACAGGGGGTCGCCCTTGTGGAAAGGACTGTATGACAGATATAGTGTCATTATTGGACCAAAAGAGATGAAAGAAATATTACAGAAGCAACAACAACAACAGCAATGTCAACAACAATAAACTACATTAACATCAACAGTAACAGCACCATCACCACCCCAACAACAACAACAGCAACAACAACATATAAGAAGAGGGAATGCTGTTTAAATAAATGAATTACTGAAAAGGAGATTTTGAGAAATGTTAATTAATTAATTAAAAAATTGATTACCTTTTGAAAATAGCCACGCCGGACAGATTTGTCTTTAGTTTGTCGGAAATATACGTAACCATAGTAATAAGCATTATCACACTGAAACCAGAAAGATAGACATATCAGCGTTAAATACTAGCTTAATAATAATAATGGTTTCTGATGTAGGCACAAGGCCAGCAATTTTTTGGAGAGGGGGAAAAGTTGATTAAATCAACCCCAGGGTGTTACTGGTACTTTATTTTATCGAGCCCATGAGGATGAGAGGTAAAGCTAACCTGGGCAGGATTTGAATTCAGAACGTAATGGGCAAAGCATGTTGTCTGATGCTCTACCGATTCTTTCAATCCACCACCCTTATGATGATGATGATGATGATGATGATGAAGATAATTTCAAATTTTAGCACAAATGCTAGTAATATTTTGTAGAGGGATCATCATCATTTCATTTTACGTCCACTTTTCCCTGCTTGCAAGGGTGGGATGGGAACTGATCCTGGCTTGATTTCTACAGCTGGATGCCCTTCCTAACACCAACCTCATTTACAGCGAGTGCTGGGTGCTTTTTTGCCGTGGCACCTACATGACCACTTTGCAGTGGAATGATAGGGAACCCAGTCCCTATCATCTCATTTCTACAGCTGGAGCAATGTGAAATAAAGTGGAGCAATGTGAAATAAAGTGTCTTGCTCAAGGAAACAACACATCACCTTGTCTGAGAATTGAACTCACACCCTTTCGATTGCAAGGCCAATGCTCTAACCACTAAGCCATGTGCCTCCAATATATCAACACCAGTACTGTAGGAGTACTTTATTCTATCAACCCCAGAAAGGATGTAAAGCAAAGTTGACCTCAGTAGGATTTGAACTTGGGAGGTAATGAGTTGGAGCTAATTGGCACAAGGCTCCAATGATCCCACCTAATCCAGAATGCCTACACTGGTACTTTATTGACCCCTAATAGGATGAAAGGTAGAGTTGACCATGATAGGATTGCAAACACAGAGCTGGCTCAGAGAGCAGGATCAAACACCACAAACAATTTAATCCAACACTCTAAAGTCTGTCTCAAGCCAGAAGGTTCATAGGTTCAGTGCTTATTCCAGTTTCATAGCGTGAAGTGACTGAGAATACAAGACTCTCCACTGGACACGACGCCAGTCTATTGCAGGATTAAACCTCCAGCTATTGCTGGTACTTATTTTCAGCTGAGTATACTGGAGCAGCATGAAATGAAGTGTTTTGTTAAAGAACACAACACAACCCAGCCCAGGAATCGAATCCACGACATTATGACCATAAGTCCTCATCACTAGGTCATACACCTCTACACAACACTCTAAAGGCAATAATAAATATAGAGATACCTGTAATGGTATAGGGCAGTCCCTGTTGTACTGAGAATGAGCTGGAATGTGTAGTTTACGGCCAGGACATTGTCTGATGCGGAAGTGAAATTGTGTATCTCCCATACAACCTGAAAAATAGGGAAACATAATGTTATTTAAGATACCATAAACATTGAAATATATACATATATACATATATATACATATATATAATTGGATATATGAGAGGGGTGAACATAGATATAAGTATACATGTGTTCCAATTGCAAATGACCAAGTTAGCTAGGTTGAAAAAATACTAATTTAAACAACCTAGCTAACTTGGTCATAACCAATTATATTACACGGCTCGGAAAGTTTCCCTTCTTTGAGCTATTTAATTGTAAAAGACTATTTTGAGTTTATTACTCAATCTATGATATATACATATATATGTTTTTTCTCTAGGAATTTTTTTTCATTTCTGCCACCGCACAGACCCCTCAGTTTTTTTTATTTCTTTTTTAATTTCTCTTCCTACTATATCAAGAGTAAAACTAATATATTTCTTCATTGTACTGTGATGTTTGCATATATATATATATTTTTTTTTTCACTCAGAGTTGCTGAAGCATGGAACAAACTACCTGGATCAGTTGTTAGCTGTCGAGACACTGCATCCTTTAAAACCTCCATGATTCCTGAGATTCACCAACACTACACCTGATGTCCTCCCCACATGTATTTCATGACTCGTACACTGTTCATTTTCCTGACATTTGTACATTATTCTATATACTATACATGCACCTTGATGAGTTGTAGTGCACCTGAGCACTGTACACAATAATTTCATTATTATTATTATCATTATTATTATTATTATATGGACAGTACTGAAGTAGAGTTTAATAATTGTTTCTACTATTGGCACAAGGCCAGCAATTACCCAGTACATTACTGGTACTTTATTTTATCGACCCCCGTAAGGATGAAAGGCAAAGTTAACCTCGGCGGGATTTGAACTCAGAATGGCAAGGGCCGTAACTCTATGCGTCAAAGCATGGTGTCCGACCCTCTACCGATACTGCCAATTCACCGCCCTACTGAAGTAGAGTTTAATAATATTCTTTATTATGGCTTAAGTGATGAGTCTTTTACACTGGAGTTTCACCTGCATATTCAAAACTTGTCTGATGATCCTGTGAGTATCCAGGTGAAACTCCACAGTAACAAGACTCATGACCTAGCCATAATAATGAATATTATCTGTGGTGTGTGTGTATATATATAGTGAAAGACAGAGATACACACACACACACAAACATATATAGATACATACAACAGGCTTTGTACATTTTCTGTCACTTTACTCTACATTTACTATTGTATTTCCACAGTATTTATCTAACATAATATTGAATCTATGAGATTTTGATATTATTTATTTTGAGAAAAATACCTTAACATCAGTATGAGTGGCCACTTAGGGCAGGTTGGAACAGAAAGATGCAAGAGAATTCTGGCCAGATATGGCTGGTTTAAATGCTAAAGAGCTAAAATAATAAATTTTTTCATCAAAAACAATATGATATAACAACAACTACTACAACTACAACAATAGATAGGATATAACAACAACTACAACAAGAGGTTTCATTATTTCTAATTAGGCAACCATTGTTATTATTTATTCAATAATAAACAGCATATGGTGGAGATTTGGTGTTAAAAAAATATAGAAATCATTGATTAATGAGTGAGACATGTAGAAAGCGATCAATCATTCATAGTAATCTACATGGACACAGCTGGCTGAGTTGTTGGGGGTGGCCTAGTAATGATACTACCCCTGGGAGAGATAATTGAAAACAGCAGCAACAGCAGTGTCAGCAGCAACAGCATTAACAGCAGCTGGAGGTGTTTGTGTTTTGTTCAAAGAGAAAACATTCCTTTGTGGTGTGATAACCAATTTGTGGTGCCATCTTCACACTACATGCTTCCATTTTAATTCTGCTCTCTATTAACATATAAAACGATGGTGTATGGCTTAGTGGTTAGCGTGTTGGACTTGCAATCGTAACGTCATGGGTTCGATTCCTGGACCAGGTGGCACCACGTGTTCTTGAGCCAGATCAGATACTGAGGTAGGTGATACTGTGCTCTAAAGACTGCCAATTCATCGCTATTGAAATGTCACCTGAAGTATCTTAGATCACCAGCTATTGAAATGAAAGGCATTGAAATTGAGACAAGTGGAGCAGGAATTAGCAGAAGATGCCACCGTTTTCATTAAGTAGTGGCACATTAGACCTGATAATGAGTAATCATATCATATTTTTAAACTACCAAACAATCTAACCAGCCACTGGTGTCTCTGCATTTCCACATAAAGAGGAGTTAATAAGGAACCCTGGAAAATATTACCATACTTCAATAATTTTTTTATTATTTGTTTATATTTTGTTTTGTTTTTGTGGGTCTGTTTATTTATTTATTAGTCATTTTAAATTTATAATACAAAATTTTCATTAAAAAAACCTAACCAAGAACCCCCCCCCCCCCCCCAAAAAAAAAAAATAACGACACCCCCTAAAAAACAACACAATGATAATAATCTTGTCTCCCAGATAAAAAGCAAATAAAGTTGGGGACCAGGGTGGGTGGGGGAGGAGGAGAGGGGGAGTGTAAATAATGAAATTTGTGACTCAACAATTGGTTGTAGTTATTGAAATAAGGAAATCTATTGAAATTCCTGAAGGGAAAAATATTTGGAAAAAAATTAAACCAATGCAACAAAAAGAATGAGAGAAAAAATATAACAAACAAAATGATGTTGATGTTGTTGTCATGGCTCATCCCTGCATCATCATCATCATCATCATCATGCATGAATTAAATAAGAAAAACAATAGCAGTATCCAGCTTTAAAAAGTAAGATAATCAGCTACATGTAGCCCAGTCTAGCTAGGGGCTGGAGCCCCTCCTATATCTAACTCTTAACATCCTGTACCACATGAAACTGCTTTAGTTAACCCTTTAGCATTTAAACTGGTGCCATATCCGGCTAGAAGTCTCTCACCTCTTTCTGTTCAAACCGGCCGTAACTGGCTGCTCATACTTAAGATAAGGTATTGTTCTCAAAATAAACAATATCAAAATCTCATAGATTCGATAGTATGTGAGATAATTATGTGATTATGTGAGATAGGGTCTTAACTGCAAAAATAGAAGAGTAATGTAAATGCTAAGGGGTTAATGTAATAGTCACAAAACAAACAAATACACACACGCATATATATGTGTGTGAATACATACACAGGGACAGACATTAAATATATATATATAATCATCATCATCATCATTTTTACGTCTACTTTTCCCTGCTTGCAAGGGTGGGACGGGAACTGATTCTGGCTTGATTTCTACAGCTGGATGCCCTTCCTAACACCAACCTCATTTACAGTGAGTGCTGGGTGCTTTTTCCGTGGCGCCTACATGTCCACTTTACAGTTTGGGCTGGGTGCTTTTTTTGCCGTTGCACCTCCACGACCACTTCACAGTGGAATGATAGGGACCCCAGTCCTATCATCTCATTTCTACAGCTGAGTAAACTGGAGCAATGTGAAATAAAGTGTCTTGCGCAAGGAAACAACACATCACCCGGTCTGATAATTGAACTCACAACCTTTCGATTGCAAGCCCAATGCTCTAACCACTAAGCCATGTGCCTCCATATAGTATAGTATATAAATATATACACTTTTTTTCCATATTTATCGTTTAACAGATGTTCACATATGACTGAATCAAGGCCATACACACTCTCTAACTCTCATATACATATGTATATATGTGTATGTATATATGTGTGTATATATATATATATATATATATCAGTGTTTAAGTGAACATTAAACAAGATGATGATACATACACATACATTAGATTATTGGATGGCAGTTAATTCAGGTGTAAACCTAGTAAGTATGTATGTGTGTATGTATATATATATATATATATATATATATATATATATATATATATGTAATGTCTATGTATGTATGTGTACATATATATATATATAATGAGAGAACAGCTGTTTCAATGTTCTGATAAGATCTAATAACTGGAAGAATAAACCAAAGCTACAATGAGAAAGGAAAGAAAGAAAAAAGAAAAACAAAAAAATGAATCATGTATTCCTTGAGAGTTCCTCATTTGTTACTGATGCCAGTAATAAACTACTTTTCTCAACAGAAAACCCATATATAATATACATATATCTCTTTTTACAAAACGGGTTTTTTTCCATTTCAGGTAGACGCGCTCCATCATCCTCTTTTCTAAAAAAATTAATCATACACAAAACGCCAGCACCAACAGTTTTGCAAGAGATGTCAACATGAATGGACCTGTTATTTTTATCTACAGATATCTTTTCCAATTCCAGCCGGCCCATCCCCTCAATCTATCTTATTTCTCATTCTTTCTTCTGATGAAGGACTAGCGTCCAAAACGTTAAGACCCTCTTCCTGCTATATCAAGTGTTAATCTAATATATCCCTTCCATATACTGTACCGATTGTGTTGTTATTTCTGTTTACCTTTTATATATATATATATATATATATATATATATATATATATATATATATATATATATATACACACACACATACTCATATTTAAGTTACACCTCCATTATATCATACATTCATTTACAATGTACCATATATTTTGAAGTGAGATTTTGTAGGTTCAGTAGTTAAGTCACACCTCCATTTTACATACAACATTTATAATGTACTATATATTTTAAATCAAGGTTTTGTAAGTCCTGTAAATAAGTCACATCACCAATGCTGGTTTTTTAATGTCAAAGTTTTGTGGGAAAAGATACAACCTATACATGAGTATATGTGTGTGAATGTGTATGTATGTTTGTGTGTGAGTGTGTATGTATGTTTGTGTGTGTATATGCCTGAAGATAACAAAACAAGCAGATATAGAATGTCTATGTCCTATGCTGGTTGCAGTTTGAAACCTTAGGTAGCAGCAATTTGTGCTGGAACTTTTTTCACTTGATTTATTCTTCAGAAACTCTTGGTAGTGTGTGTGTCTATATGTGTGTGTGCGTCTGTGTGCATGTGTGTATGTGTGTGTCTATGTGTGTGTGTATGCATCATCATCATGATTGTTTAACATCTATTCTCCATGTTAGTATGGGTTAGACAGGCTGCCACATGAGGTCAGTCAGGTCAGGTGACCATGTCTCGCTCATCTAGTGTTATATACATGAGTGAGAAGAAGAATTACTTACCAGAATTGGAATCGGGAAAGGACAAGTAACATATATTCATTTTCTGAAAAGAAATAAGAAAATAAAACTCATTAAGTTTTTCTTCATTTAATTACAAGAAAATAAAATTATTAGAAAGTAACAATAATAAAATAAACATAATAATAATGAAAATTATTGTGTACAGTGCTCAGGTGCACTACAACTCATCAAATATGCTTGTATAGTACAAATGTCAGGAAAGTGATGATGATGTATGAGTCATGATATACACAGATACATGCGTGCATGTGTATGGAGGGGTAATACCAGGTGTAGTGTTATATATATATATATATATATATATATATATAATTTTTGATGATTTAGTGTTAAAGAATAAAAACTAATGATAAAATAAAAATATATTTTTAAAAAAATGAGGCCCCTGAGAGTGTGTGGCCCTTAGCCATAGCTTATTTAGCTTATAGGTAAATCCAACACTGGATGCCTTGTTCTCTACATCAGAAAGTGATTGGCAATAAAAAAAATTAGAGATTTAATTGCAATGTCAACTTTATAGAAATTAGAATATGAGTAGTAGTAGTAGTAGTAGTAGTAAAATGAATATATCTTCTTTCAGTCACGACCCCCCCCCCTCATTCACCCACAATAAAAGTGCATCTGTTGTATCAGCTGATAACCAAGATAAGAGAGAATGGTTGGTGGGTGACCCACTTATACTGAGCTATAAATCATTCAATGCTCATTAATCATCACTCAACACTCATTATAAATCACTCAGCACTCGTTAATACTTCTTATATTCAATGCATCAACATAATCACCTTTACCTCCAGTTTTCCATGCTGGTATGGGTTGGATGGGATGTTTTGAGGTAATGTTTTTTCAGCCAGGTTCCCTTCTCCATGTCAACTGTTTTAGAGTAACCTCATGGTAAGACTAACAAGGTGAGCTCATGTTTGGAATGGTGCTACTAGTTATCAAGAGATAAAAACATCCAAGACAACGTAATTCTTTTGGTACCAACCTAGCCAAAACCTGGTTCTGTATCCAAGAAACAAAAGTAAGATGGTCATGTAGGTGACACGACAAAAAGCACCCAGTACTCACTGTAAATATGGTTGGCGTTAGGAAGGACATCTAACCATAGAAGGCAAGCCAAAATCAGTTCTGTATGAGCAAAACATGGTCATCAGAACCTCGACTTGCCTCAAATAGGACAACCCATTTAACCCATGCTAGCGAGGAAAATGGACTTTAAACAGTGATGATGATGATGATGATGATAGTAGACACTGCAGTAACTAACTCACTAGATATGGTGATAACAGTAGACCTTGTGGTAACTAACTCACTAGTAGACACTGTGGTAACTCACTAGTAGACACTGTGGTACCTAACTCACTAGTAGACACTGTGGTAACTCACTAGTAGACACTGTGGTACCTAACTCACTAGTAGACACTGTGGTAACTCACTAGTAGACACTGTGGTACCTAACTCACTAGTAGACACTGTGATAACTAACTCACTAGTAGACACTGTGGTAACTCACTAGTAGACACTGTGGTAACTCACTAGTAGACACTGTGGTAACTCACTAGTAGACACCGTGGTACCTAACTCACTAGTAGACACTGTGGTAACTCACTAGTAGACACTGTGGTAACTAACTCACTAGTAGACACTGTGGTAACTCACTAGTAGACACTGTGGTAACTCACTAGTAGACACTGTGGTACCTAACTCACTAGTAGACACTGTGGTAACTAACTCACTAGTAGACACTGTGGTAACTCACTAGTAGACACTGTGGTAACTCACTAGTAGACACTGTGGTAACTAACTCACTAGTAGACACTGTGGTAACTCACTAGTAGACACTGTGGTAACTCACTAGTAGACACTGCGGTAACTAACTCACTAGTAGACACTGTGGTAACTAACTCACTAGTAGACACTGTGGTAACTAACTCACTAGTAGACACTGTGGTAACTAACTCACTAGTAGACACTGTGGTAACTCACTAGTAGACACTGTGGTAACTCACTAGTAGACACTGTGGTAACTCACTAGTAGACACTGTGGTACCTAACTCACTAGATATGGTGTCAGTAACATTACAGTTAAAGTACAGAGAAAACTAAGAAATGGAAAGAATTTCAAGAGGAGAAAAAAGATACAAATTTTTCTAACAGGTTAGAAGGTAGAACATAAAATATACATACACACACCTTTACTATATATATGTGTTAGGTAATTCCGAATATATATGTATATAGACACTCACAAATATATATATTTATACACACATCTATTATATATATACATACACCCACACATATTTCTATTAGATATATATATATATATATATATATATATATATATATATATATAATGTTGGGAAAAAGCCCAGCTCAGAAAAGTTCTTGAATTCTTGAATGTGTTAAGGAGAAAAGGATACGAAGGCTTGAAATGAAATATTATTGTAAGGTGTGATGAGAGAGTAGAATGATGTAGAAATACTTAAATGTCTTTGATGGTGCAAAGAACATTGTTACATTACTGTAGTTCTAGCTAATGAAAATCTAATTACTAAGAATATGAATGGAATGATAATACACAGCCCCTTCTGGACTTAGCTACAGCTAAATCGTATAGGGCCACACACATTTGGGGGCCTCATTTAAAAAAATATATATTTTTATCTTATCATATAGTTTTTTTTTTTATTCTTTAACACTAAACCACCAAAAATTATATATATATATATATATGTTTGTATGTATATCATCATCATTTAACGTCTATCTTCCACGCTAGCATAAGTTAGATGGGTTTGTCCCATTTAGAGGCAACTTGGTTCGGGTGACCATGTCTCGCTAATATATGACTGTTTCTGGCTGGTTTTCTATGGCTGGATGCCCTTCCTAGCGCCATATATATATATGTGTTGTTTCCTTGAGCAAGACACTTTATTTCACATTGCTCCAGTTTACTCAGCTGTAAAATTGAGATGATAGGGACTGGGGTCCCTATCATTCCACTGCAAAGTGGTCGTGGAGGTGCCATGGCAAAAAGCACCCAGCACTCACTGTAAAAGAGGTTGGTGTTAGGAAGGGCATCCAGCTGTAGAAATCAAACCAGAAACAGTTCCCCTCCCACCCTTGCAAGCAGGGAAAAGTGGACCTAAAATGATGAATGAAATGAATGAATATGTAAATGAGAAAACCTTTCTCATGTCTATATGTATTCAAATACACTCTCGCTTCGTCTCAGAGACAAAATTGTTTTTACTAAGACGTAAATAAAACTTTACCTATAATTTAATAAATTATTAAAAGTATGGTAATGAAATGGTTAAAGTGTTTATATTCATGTAAAATTCTTCCATCATAATTTGATGTTCCAATTCCTTAGAAATATGTAAGGAAAGGGTTAAAAAGTTTCAAATTGAATGTTTCCTGGTTGAAAGTTACAGTCATAATTAAGTGACTAAATGTGTTAGTATCACCATCATCATCATCAGTTTTAAGTGATCTGTATGAAGGGTGACAGTTAGGTAAATAAGTGCCAAGCTATTCAAGTAGAAGGGGAAGACGTGTTGAATTGCGGTCACAAAAGATTGATGGACCTCATAAAAACATTTTTATTAAATATAAATATTACACATACTAATGTGTATGTTGCACCTTTTCCCTCTGCCCACACCTGCTAAATAGGTGTAAAACCAGCATGTGATTTATCTACTAGACTTACAAAACCTCAATTCAAAATATATGATATATGGAGGCACATGGCTTAGTGGTTAGAGCATTGGGCTTGCAATCGAAAGGTTGTGAGTTCAATTATCAGACCGGGTGATGTGTTGTTTCCTTGAGCAAGACACTTTATTTCACATTGCTCCAGTTTACTCAGCTGTAGAAATGAGATGATAGGACTGGGGTCCCTATCATTCCACTGCAAAGTGGTCGTGGAGGTGCCACGGCAAAAAAGCACCCAGCACTCACTGTAAATGGGGTTGGTGTTAGGAAGGGCATCCAGCTGTAGAAATCAAGCCAGAATCAGTTCCCGTCCCACCCTTGCAAGCAGGGAAAAGTGGACGTAAAATGAAATGATGATGATTGTAAATATTGCATGTAAAATGGAGGTGTGACTTATTTACTGGAGTTACAAAACCTCAGTTTAAGATATAAGGTACATTGTAAATATTGTATGTAAAACGGAGGTGTGACAAATATACCAGAACCAGTTATACAAGAGTCTACATGGTAGTTATTTTATAGTCTGGTAGAATTGTTAATGTTGGATAAAAAAAAACCTTGCAGTAATTTAATTACAATCATTTATTTTCAGAATTTAAATTCTGCTGAGGGTGACTCAACGGTAGGAAGGAATCTGGAATACTAGTAGTAGTAGTTTAAGGATTCAAAATTAGGAGCTTGTTGCTAGCCTAGTTAAAAGTGGAATTATAGATAGAAATATTAATGGTACGGCAGTGTTTCATAGGCAGCAGAAAGTCCATGAGATAAGGAATATATTTTTAGGGTGGGCAGGGCAGTGCCAAAAATGGAGCCACTTTGATGACAGCTGTCTTAAATGACAGAGGTGCCGCCCTCCACCTATCAAGATGGATTTTTGGAGATATGATTTTTAAGGTCATTCACAGTCATACATACACACACATATATATATATATATATATATATATATATATATATACAGGCAGACACAGATACATGATATCTGGAGATATAAAGATATGAGATAATTGGCTATAGAGGGAAGAGAGGAAAAAAATTGTTATGATAAATTTATCAGTTGGAAAAAAGATACCTGGAAGACTGAAACAGTAGCAATGAACACCCACAGAGGGAAAAACATATTATTTCCAAGTTAGCAAAGCAGGGGTGGTGATGGAGAACAGGGGAGGAACTGGTTTCTATGTTGTCTTTCAACATCATCAATATAGTAGTTAAATCTCCTCAACAAACTCAGTTGTAACATTGTCTCTCTACCACAGTCCTGCTCTTACAGAGATACTCTCTCTCTCCCTCTCTCTCTCTACCACAGTCCTGCTCTTACAGAGATACTCTCTCTCTCTACCACAGTCCTGCTCTCACAGAGATACTCTCTCTCTCTACCACAGTCCTGCTCTTACAGAGATACTCTCTCTCTCTCTCTCTCTACCACAGTCCTGCTCTCACAAAGATACTCTCTCTCTCTCTCTACCACAGTCCTGCTCTTACAGATACTCTCTCTCTCTCTCCACCACAGTCCTGCTCTTACAGAGATACTCTCTCTCTCTCTCTACCACAGTCCTGCTCTCACAAAAATACTCTCTTCTCTCTCTCTCTACCACAGTCCTGCTCCCACAGAGATACTTTCTCTCTCTCTCTCTCTCTCTACCACAGACCTGCTCTCACAAATATACTCTCTCTCCACCACAGTCCTGCTCTCACAGAAATACTCTCTTTCTCTCCACCACAGTCCTGCTCTCACAAAGATACTCTCCCTCTCCACCACAGTCCTGCTCTCACAGAGATACTCTCTTTCTCTCCACCACAGTCCTGCTCTCACAGAGATACTCTCTTTCTCTCCACCACAGTCCTGCTCTCACAGAGATACTCTCCCTCTCCACCACAGTCCTGCTCTCGCAGAGATACTCTCTTTCTCTCCACCACAGTCCTGTTCTCACAGAGATACTTTCTCTCTCTCTCTCTCTCTCTCTCTCTCTCCACCACAGACCTGCTCTCACAAATATACTCTCTCTCTACCACAGTCCTGCTCTCACAAAGATACTCTCCCTCTCCACCACAGTCCTGCTCTCGCAGAGATACTCTCCCTCTCCACCACAGTCCTGCTCTCGCAGAGATACTCTCTCCCTCTCTCTCTCCACCACAGTCCTGCTCTCACAGAGATACTCTCTCCCTCTCTCTCTCCACCACAGTCCTGCTCTCACAGAGATACTCTCTTCTCTCTCTCTCCACCACAGTCCTGCTCTCGCAGAGATACTCTCTTTCTCTCTCTCTCCCTCTCCACCACAGTCCTGCTCTCACAGAGATACTCTCCCTCTCCACCACAGTCCTGCTCTCGCAGAGATACTCTCTTTCTCTCCACCACAGTCCTGCTCTCACAGAGATACTCTCTCCCTCTCTCTCTCCACCACAGTCCTGCTCTCACAGAGATACTCTCTCCCTCTCTCTCCACCACAGTCCTGCTCTCACAGAGATACTCTCTTCTCTCTCTCTCTCTCCACCACAGTCCTGCTCTTCCAATGATATTTGCATCACAGACAAACAGACACACCGATAGTCGGACAACCGGCCAGGCAGACAGTTCTGTTGTTCAGTGAAACAGTAGTGGTAATGTTTTATTTTTCATTTTACAGAAAGATAAATGTAGATAAACTTCAAATATAGCTTCAAATGATTTCTGAATGTCAGATAAAGTATTTTAACATTTACACCAGTGACCAAACTTGTAAGTACATCATAGAAGGAAAGCAAAGCTGGTGGTTTAGTCTAGGCACTGCTTTAGTCGAGTGACATTCAAATATTGAAGGAGTGGTTTTTTGGGGGGAGTTTTGGAATTAAATAAGTTGTTAATTCTTACAAGAGAAAAACTGGTTAAACAACTAGTTATCTAACATCAAAGTTATAAAGATAGATAGGTAGATGGCTATAGGTAGATAGAGATATAAATAAATATATATGGTCCAACCCTTGCAAGTGTGGAAAAACAGATGTAAAAACGATGATGATGATAGCAAGAGAAATAGATAGATAGATACGTAGGTAGGGATATATATATATATAGAGAGAGAGAGAGAGAGAGAGAGAGAGAGAGAGAGAGAGAGAGAGAGAGAGAGAGAGAGAGAGAGAGAGAGAGAGGGGGGGATACAGATAGACAGATACAGTTTGCTTGGTTTAAAAGCAAGCGCCACCAAGCCCTTGGGGTGACATCAACAGGGTCTACTCTGTTGCAAGCATTTGGGCCAGGTCTTCGCTGGTGATACTACCTTCACTTCGTTTAAAAGGTTACAGATATGACGTTGATGCTCGACTTGGATTAAGACAAGGGTTGTTATTTAGAATAATGAATATCAGAGAAAAATCAATTGATAGAATGTCAAGGATGTCAAATATACTACACTCATTTATTATATTTCTTCACGACAAAAAGATGTTATCTTTGTCATATATATATATATATATATATATATCCACATTGTAAAGTGGTCGTGTAGGTGTCACGACAAAAAGCGCCCAGCCCACACTGTAAAGTGATAGAGTAGGTGTCAAGATAAAAAGAGCCCAGCCCACACTGTAAAGTGATAGTGTAGGTGTCATGATAAAAAGCACCCAGCCCACACTGTAAAGTGGTCGTGTAGGTATCACGACAAAAAGCACCCAGCCCACACTGTAAAGTGATAGTGTAGGTGTCATGATAAAAAGCGCCCAGTCCACACTGTAAAGTAGTCGTGTAGGTGTCACAATAAAAAGCGCCCAACCCACACTGTAAAGTGGTCGTGTAGGTGTCATGATAATAAGCACCCAGCCCACACTGTAAAGTGGTCGTGTAGGTGTCACGACAAAAAGCACCCAGCCCACACTGTAAAGTGGTCGTGTAGGTGTCACGACAAAAAGCACCCAGCCCACACTGTAAAGTGGTCGTGTAGGTCTCACGACAAAAAGCACCCAGCCCACACTGTAAAGTGGTCATGTAGGTCTCACGACAAAAAGCACCCAGCCCACACTGTAAAGTGGTCGTGTAGGTGTCACGACAAAAGGCACCCAGCCCACACTGTAAAGTGGTCGTGTAGGTGTCACGACAAAAAGCACCCAGCCCACACTGTAAGGTGGTCGTGTAGGTGTCACGACAAAAAGCACCCAGCCCACACTGTAAAGTGGTCGTGTAGGTGTCACGACAAAAAGCACCCAGCCCACACTGTAAGGTGGTCGTGTAGGTGTCAATAAAAAGCACCTAGTACACACTGTAAATGTTGTTGGCATTAGAAAGGGCATCCGGCTGTAGAAATCTAGCCAAAATTAGTTCTGTGTGAACTAAACACGGTCACCCGACTTGGCAGTCTCACAACAGGACAACTCATCTAACCCATGCTAGCGGGGAAGATAGACCTTAAAGGATGATGATGATGATGATGATGATATATACAACGGCTACATTATTCTACTGGCACCCAACACCCTTAAAAAGATGAAAGGTAAAGTTGACCCCAGGTACATTTGAACTCAGAATGTAAAAAAACTGGAAGGGTTATAATAATAATCGTTTCTATTTTTAGCACAAGGCCAGCAATTACCCAGTACATTACTGGTACTTTATTTTATTGCCCCCGCAAGGATGAAAGGCAAAGCTAACCTCAGCAGGATTTGAACTCAGAAGATACAGAATTGTAACTCTATGCCACGAACAATGCACGGCCTTTTAATAATAATAATGTTTCTACTTTTGGCACAAGGCCAGCAATTATCCCAGTGTATTAATAAATATGGGTTCTTATATAGGCACATGACCAGTAACTCAGGGGTGGGGAAAGTCGATTAAAACGACCCCTGTGCATTACTGGTACTTTATTTTATCGGCCCCGCAAGGATGAATGGCAAAGTTAACCTCGGCGGGATTTGAACTCAGATCATAAAGGGCTGTAACTCTATGCCACGAAGCATGGTGTCCGACACTGCACTAATACTGCCAATACTCTGCCTTTTATTAATAATAACTGTTTTTACGTTTGGCACAAGGCCAGCAATTACCCAGTGTATTACTGGTACTTTATTTTATCGACCCCGTAAGGATGAAAGGCAAAGTTAACCTCGGCGGGATTTGAACTCAGAATGGCAAGGGCCGTAACTCTATGCGTCAAAGCATGGTGTCCGACCCTCTACCGATGCTGCCAATCCACCGCCTGTTATTAATAATTATATATATATAGATAATGAAATGATGATGATGATGATGAGCTTTACAGTGATACATTTCCTTAGTTTATTCGGGGTGTGGACACGAATTTCTCGATATTTAGATGTGGGGAAGGGCATACCTCTTTGATGAGTCATGTATATTTTGTTTGTTTTCAGCTTCTGTTGTTTATTTCTATTAACACTGACTACGACACCTGTAATGTCACAGCCGAGCATTGAACTGCTTTTATTACTTACAGGTAAGTCTATCAAATTAGGTCAGCAACAATAACAACAGCAGCAGTCAGAACATTAATCCTTTAGCATTTAAACCAGCTGTATCCGACCAGAACCCTCTCACCTCTTTCTGTTCAAACTGGCTGTAACTGGTCACTCATACTGACGTTAAGGTATTGTTCTCAAAATAAATAACCTCAAAATCTCATAACTTCGATATTATGTGAGATAAAAACCTTTACCACAAAAATACAATAGCATATATAGTAATATAGAGTAACATTGGATTGGCAGTATCGGTAGAGGGTCGGACGCCATGCTTTGCGGCATAGAGTTACGGCCCTTTACGATCTGAGTTCAAATCCCGCCGAGTGTGACTTTGCCTTTCATCCTTACGGGGTCGATAAAATAAAGTACCAGTAATGAACTGGGTAATTGCTGGCCTTGTGCTTAAAGTAGAAACAAATATATATATATAGAGTACTGTAAATGCTAAGGGGTTAAAGCAACAGCAGAAACGACAAAACAAGTAGAATGCAAAAGACAATACTATAGTCCCAAATTATCATCATCATCATTGTCATTTAACGTCTGTTTTCCCTGCTAGCAAGGGTTGGATGGGTCTTCACAGACTGAGTCAGTACTCATGCAGAGTTTCTGACCTCACAGATGGGCTGGGAGTCTGCATCTTATATATGTTTCTACACCATACCTAGTTCTCAAATAGATTGAGGTCAGATAGATCTTGTTTACATATATTACCCCACTCAACCGAGTGCTCGGACAGATCAACATATGAAAATATTAAAGTAGTCATAATTTCATTAAATGAAACAACCAGTATCCTCCTAGTTTAGCACACTAAAATCCGCCGCTAACAGCCAGTATCTCCTAGTTTAGGACACTAAAATCCGCCGCTAACAGCCAGTATTGTCCTAGTTTAGGATACTAAAATCCTCCGCTAACAACCAGTATTCTCCTAGTTTATTACACTAAATTCTGCTGGACTACAACAATCCATATCGTTTTTACATTGACTTTTCCAGGCTGGCATGGATTAAATGGGTCCTTTTGAAGCAATGTTTTACAGTTGTATGTCCTTCTTGACACCAACCCTTTTAATTGCTTCTTATGAAATGTAGGGATACACTGTACCTATTCTAAACTGAACACGCAGATATATATATATATATATATATATATATATATATATATATATATATATATATATATATATATATATATATATATATATATATATATATCTTCACTGGACCATTAAGTTCACATGAAGATATGTCACTATCTTAACACCAAATATTATATTTTATCTGACGAATAATAGGCGGTGGATTGGCAGTATTGGTAGTGTCGGATGCCATGCTTTGGCGCATAGAGTTACGGCCCTTGCCATTCTGAGTTCAAATCCCGCCGAGGTTAACTTTGCCTTTCATCCCTACGGGGTCGATAAAATAAAGTAGCAGTAATACACTGGGTAATTGCTGGCCTTGTACCTAACGTAGAAACAATAATATTTTATCTGACGAAAGCGTACTTGAATATTAGTACCCTTGAAATACGTATAATAAAATAAATATGGTTTTATAAAGATATTTTCCATTTATCAATATTCTTAATAATATATATATATATGTGGAGGCACATGGCTTAGTGGTTAGAGCATTGGCCTTGCAATCGAAAGGTTGTGAGTTCAATTCTCAGACCGGGTGATGTGTTGTTTCCTTGAGCAAGACACTTTATTTCACATTGCTCCAGCTTACTCAGCTGTAGAAATGAGATGATAAGGACTATCCCTATCATTCCACTGTGAAGTGGTCGTAGAGGTGCCACGTAAATGAGGTTGGTGTTAGGAAGGGCATCCAACTGTAGAAATCAGTTCCCGTCCCACCCTTGCAAGCAGGGAAAAGCGGACGTAAAATGATGATGATGATGATATATATAATGAATCAAAACATATCAAATATGTTTAGAATATTGTGTTCCTCAATAAGCAAGCTCAATAGACTTTATCTATTAGTAACCAAATGGAAAGATATATGGCTATATCTATATATATATATATATATTTTATAGAAGGAGCTTCTACAGGACTAGTACTGTTCCATTCAGATGAAATCTTCAGGAAGCTGGGTGTCATATTAAGTTCTGGTATTTATACATTTAGGCAGTGGTAAGGGAGGGGTGGTGGAAGGGAGGGGTGGTGGAAGGGAGGGGGGGGGGGGTATTTAGGTACACAGGACCACTTCATGGCACAGGCCGTTTTTTCTTTGGGGTTTTCTTTGGGCCGTTTTTACTTTAAATGTAATTCAACAGATATATAGTAGGGAAATTTAGGTGGGTTGGTAATAGAAATTAAACATTTAACAAGACCGAATCATGGCACAGACTGGGGTGAGTGGTCAAGTTAACATACAAGCCACAGGTGGCCAGAGTGTTTTTGTAGGATGGAAAGAATAAAATATATTTACATACTCACAGCCACATACAAAAACACTAACACACACATATATATTTAAACACTCTGGCTAATTGACCACTCCCCAAAGAAAAAACGGCCTGTGCCATGAAGTGGTCCTGTGTACCTAAATACCCCCCCCCCCCCTCCCTTACCACTACCTAAATGTATAAATACCAGAACTTAATATGACAACCAGCTTCCTGAAGATTTCATCTGAATGAAACAGTACTAGTCCTGTAGAAGCTCCTTCTATAAAATAAAAAAATTTTTACTCTGCCATGTATTAAGTACCTTACTTACTGTAGTTATCCCCGACTCAACCCGGGACCTACGTATATATATATATGTGTGTATGTTGATGATGATGATGTTTAATGTATGAAGATGGAGAGGTTAATAATCTGATGAGGTCAATAGCCTGAAACATTATACTCTTATTAACAACAACATTTCATCTGAGAAATATTAAGATAGGATTTAACCATCTGTACAATATCTAAAGTAGTTCTTGGAGTCTGATATCTTCTTCACTCTCACACAAAACAACACCTCAAAAAACAAGAAATAACAATAATAACAACAATCTATTTATTATATTAAAGCTGGTGTATCTGTCATGTAAAATGTCTATCATGCTGGGGAAAGAGGATGGTAAGAGAGTGTGTAAGAGAGAAGGGAGAGAGAGAACTAAAAAAGGTTTTACTTTTCCCCAAAAATACTGTTTATCCTCAAATGTCTTTTATTAGAAATATGGTAATAATGAAAATATTATTTTGACCAAATCCATCCAAAATCTTGATTATTTCCAAAATTAATTCATATACATAAATTATTATTATACTATACTATTATTTTTATTATTATTTGTTTTGTTTTTACACGCAGAAATGCCCATTTGTATTGTCCTGTGTTGCCCTTAATGTTATACTTTGTGTAAACCCCTGTGGTTAATTAAGAAAGTATTATTATTATTATTATTATCTTTATTTTATAAAAATATAGCAATGACAAGGTTAAGATGTCATTCAGAACATGACTTAACATAAGGTTTTTACATGAATCTAGGGTAGTTTCATAACATAGAACCAGAAGAGGCAGTTTTCAAGCAGGTTGATGTGAAATGGGTTCAACCAGAGACAAAAGAAGAAATAAAAACAAAATGCTTACCTCTTTCTCTGTTAATTTCACATGTCCTGGGTATACGAGCTGCAAAGAATTAAGGAAATTTTCATTATTTTGGAAGCAAAAGAAAAAGAAAATCAAATGATAATTCCTAAGAAACAACAACAAAAATTTGACATACAATTAAGAAGCCAGTTCATTGTCATAGCAACATATAACTTCTGGGTTTTTGTTACCATTATTACCATTCCTGGTAATAACATCTGGTCAGTTGTTCCAAGATTTCCTACATTTGATATCAAGGCAGTTTGGTATCAGGCAGTTTGATATCAAGGAAGTTTGATATCAAGGAAGTTTGATATCAGGCAGTTTGATATTGAGGCAGTTTGATATGCAGGCAGTTTGATATCAAGGAAGTTTGATATCAATGAAGTTTGATATCAATGAAGTTTGGTATCAAGGCAGTTTGATCTCATGGCAGTTTGATATCAAGGCAGTTTGATCTCAGGAGTTAATAATGAATATGTTAGTTTATTAAATCACCCCAAAATCTCAATTTTCAAAATTAATTTTCCAAAATCACAATTTTTCAATAAATTTTCCAAAATTAATTGAAATGCATGGATAATGTATGTTATTAGAAACAGGATCAGTCAGTCATGAAAGGGTTAAGTAAAGCTTCAATGGAACCCCCTGATGCTTGTGGAAGGGTTAACCAAACATTTTATACAGGAAGTGAAGTGATTCCAACCATAAATTCCCGTTCACCAACAAACTTGCTAAGCACCACACCATATGCTTGTCATACACACATTATCTAAACAAATACTGCTTTAAATTATTAATGGAAACTTGTGGAGTTGTATAAGAAGCAAAGACAACATGGCTGTGTGGCATTAATGAATAATGAGTGATGTAAAAGTATAAGAACCAAATATGTGGTTAAAACTGGGCCAAGATTATGTGTTGGCTCAGCACTTCTAGCATTTTCTTTCATTCTTTTACTGATTTCAGTCATTAGACTGTGTCCAGACTGCACTCATCATGAGGTCTTTTCAAATCAGTGTTTTATGGACAAATGCCCTTCCTGGCACCAACCCCTTTAGTCACCTTTTACAACACACAGGGATGTGATATACCTATTCTAAACCAGATACACACAGCTCTCACCTCAAATACATTACAAGAGTATTTTTATTGTATGTTCATATTTCTGTCAAAACAGACACAGCATCTAATTTATGTAAAAACATCAGGACTTATTTTTATTATTCATAACAAACTTTATGGCTCGCTAAGTCACTCACAGTAGGAAATTTACACTAGTTACTACTGCTACGGTCCTAGCTGAGTAAATGGTGCTGTTATTGTGATAGTACACCAGCTATATACCTCCTGGGTTGCATAGAAGGGTTTGGTGGAGAGGGACAAGACAACACCTACGTCCATTAATGGTTATATATATATATATATATATATATATATATATATATATATTTATATATATATATATATATATATCATCATCATCATCATCATCAGGTTTAGCGTCCGTGTTCCACGCTTGCATGGGTTTGGACGGGGGTTTTCCCACTTGAGGCAAGAGTGGTTGTCTTGCTCGCATAGGACTGTCTGGCGGGTTTTCTACAGTTGGATGCCCTTCCTAACACCAACCACATTTACAGTGTGGGGCTGGGAGGTTTTTACCGTGTTGCCTACACGGCCACATTACAGCGTGGACTGTCTGGCGGGTTTTCTACAGTTGGATGCCCTTCCTAACACCAACCACATTTACAGTGTGGGGCTGGGAGGTTTTTACCGTGTTGCCTACACGGCCACATTTACAGCGTGGACTGTGTGTTTTTTGTCGTGACACCTACACGATCTCATTTGTTTCGGCCTGGATGTTGTGGGACCAACATAACTTTACATTGAAAGGGGCGGTGTGGGTGGGGTGGAGGTGGTGGGACGGGGGTGTGTTTTGATAGAGATGCCTACTGACTGTAGTAGGTTTTTACTTTGTATTTAGGTAAGGCGGGTCTTCTCTATTACTGAGTACCGCCAAAGGTCTCGGTCCAGTGACATTGTCTTGGAGAGGTGTAAGCGTGTGAGGTCGGAATTTATCAGCTCGTCCCATGTTTTTCTGGGTCTGCCTACTCCGTGGCTACCGTCTATCTTTATTGCCCTGCACTTTGTTATACAGCTGTCGTCTTTCATGCGCATCACGTGACCGTACCAACGTAGCCTTCTCTCGAGTAAACAACATCTGATCCCTCTTATTTCTAATTTTTTCCTTAGTTCGTTTATGCTTTGCCGTTCACGTATATTACTATTGCACATCCAGCGGAGCATGCAAGCTTCGTTCCTCTCTAGTCTGCGTATATCCTCTGCACACAATGCCCAGGTCTCACTGCCATGCAGCATTGCTGTTCGTATGCAGGCATCGTATAACCTGCCTTTCATTTTTAGGGAGAACCCTCTAGCGGCTAATAGTGGTATAAGCTCTCTGAACTTTTTCCATCCAGTTCTGACTCTAGCTACTGTACTTTCAGAGCACCCTCCCCCACTGCTGATTTTGTCACCCAGATAACGGAAGCTGTCCACTATTTCTATAGAACCCTCTGCGCAGTTGAAGGAGCTAGTATTTTGTGGGCACTTGCTGCTACTTATTGCACCAGAGCACCAGCCACATGTAAAATCTATGTTCTTAGTTAGCTTACCTGTGATCCCACTACATCTTTTATGCACCCATACTTTGCATTTGGGACATAAAATGGAGTTTCTACCTATGCCTTTCCTACACACTGAGCATGGCCATTTCCCCGATGGGACCGCCGCCTTATTTTCTTTCCTACAAACTAGAACTTTAGTCTTAGCCAGGTTAATTTTAAGGCCTTTTGATTCTAGGCCGTGCTTCCACGTTTGGAATTTCTTCTCTAGTTCGGTCATTGATTCAGCTATGAGCGTTAGATCATCTGCGTATAGGAGTTCCCATGGGCAGCCGGTCTTGAACTCCTCTGTTATAGCCTGAAGGGCAATAATAAATAGTAGGGGGCTAAGAACAGAGCCCTGATGGACACCAACTTTTACGCTAAACTCTTCACTATATTCGTTGTTAATTCTAACCTTACTGACTGTTTCTTTATACATGGCTTGTATAGCTCTCACAAGCCATTCGTCAACACCTAGTTTTCTAAGAGACCACCAGATAATGGAACGGGGGACTCTGTCGAAGGCTTTCTCCAAGTCGACGAAAGCTAAGTATAGGGGTTTACTTTTAGCTAGGTACTTCTCCTGTAGTTGTCGTACAATGAAAAGAGCGTCTGTGGTACTTTTGCCTGACACAAACCCGAACTGCATTTCATCTAGATCAATTCTCTCTCTGATTAGTTGCGCTATTACTTTTTCCGAAAGAGGTTCAATTCAGGATTCTGGGATGCCAAATATGGAAATGCAATGAACAGTGGATTTGAAATGCCTTACAGAGATGAGAAGTGTGTGTGTATGTGTATATATATATATATATATATATATATATATATATATATAAATTTTGAGTATATGTTGGTTGTATACCAACACCTCAGTATGCAGATTGGAGCACTCGACGAAGTGCGCAGGTTGGTTTGGTTACTCCGGAGTAATGTAAAATAAAATAAAATAAATAAGTCAAATGTTTAGAATTTGGCTTCGTTTATTACTGCTATATATATTTCGGTGACAGCCATCTTTGGCTGTGACCTCTTCAGGCAGTCCGAATTAGTGTGGTAGAGACGAGTACACATGTTGTTGAGGTGTATAACTTTGTCAATACTCTGATATGTCCAGTTCCTGGTTGGGTTGTTATTTCACTGAGGAATTAATTCGGACTGCCTGAAGAGGTCACAGCCAAAGATGGCTGTCACCGAAATATATATAGCAGTAATAAACGAAGCCAAATTTTAAACATTTGACTTATTTATTTTATTTTATTTTATATATATATATAAACCCATGCCAGCATGAAAGATAAACATAAAACAATGATCATATATATATATATATAATATACATACATACATACACACACGTTACAGATATTCACCATATCCAATAATAGAAACTTCAGAGTGAGTTTTCACAATCTAAGATAGTTATTGTGAATTCCTTATGTTGCTTGATATACCATATATATTCAGGTATGTCACCCACCATGCCCAGAAAAAACAATATATGACTTACCAACTGAACCTAAAAGACCATATATGGGAGTCAAGAACTAAGCCAAGAAGGTTGTAAGATTCAGTGGTATGTAATGCCAGATTTACGACAAATGAAGCCCTGTGCTAGTTAAGTTAAGAGGCCCCTTACTTGGGCCCCGAAGGAGGTAAAAAGTTTTTGGGGGCAGGAAGATGTAATAACTTACAAGTGTCACAGGTAAATTCTTAACTGCTGGTAATTAATGAGGACAGGTAAATTCTTAGAGGGACATAAGTGTTTAAAGACAGGTAAACCCTTAAAAGTAGGTGACTGTTTAAAGAGATGTAGATAGTTAAGGGAAAGTAAATAATAAAGTGCTGATAAATGTTCCAGGACAGGTAAATGATTAAGGACAGGTATGTGATTAAGAACAGGTAAATTATTCAAAAGAGGTAAATGATTAAAGACAGGTGAATAGGTAAATAATTAAAGACAGATAAGTGATTAAAATCAATTAAATGATTAAAGACAGGTAAATGATTAAGGACAGGTAAATAGGTAAATAATTAAAGAGAGGTAAATGATTAAATAAATAAATAATTAAGGGCAGGTAAAATGAAGTAATTATGGAGAAGAAATAAGGATGACAGTGGTAACATTAAAAACAAAACATGTTCTATAATTGGTGCAACAATAGACATACTGCAATTTAGCTATGCACAACGGTATCAGATGATAAATCTATTATAATATCTGCCAAAAAACCATTAAATCAATATTGGTTAAGTAACCTCTACTGGCACCAGTTCAATAATTTGACAATTTTCGTTATCTTCAGCTTTGTCTTACTTTATGATAGAAGCCTACATGAAAACATATAATTGTTTCTACTTTTGGCACAAGGCCAGCAATTATCCCAGTGTATTACTGGTACTTTATTTTATCGACCTCGTAAGGATGAAAGGCAAAGTTAACCTCGGTGGGATTTGAATTCAGACTGTAAAGGGATGTAACTCTATGCTACAAAGCATGGTGTCCGACCCTCTACTGATACTGCCAATCCACTTACATGAAAATATATAATAAACATACATAAGTCTTGCTGTGGGTATTTTAAACTGTGATCATGTCACAGTTACCTCAGGAACTGAATGAAAACACCTAATACCAGTATTTCAGGATTTTTATCCATCCTCAGTGACTTGTTTACACCCACACTGAGACATGTATATTATACATAAACATATTGTATATGCTTTCATATATGCCTATATTATGAATTACATTGTATTAGTGTTAATTTTCCTTAATATTATCACACATACACCAGTGCCAGAACAGACATACATCTGTCTGCAATCACACATACACGTTTGCATACAATCACACGTCAGCATACAATCACACACACAAGCCCAGGTATTGTTGGCAGTGGTATAGAAATGGCTCAGTGACAATGGATATAAATTACCAGATCATATATCTCAAAGTTCCATTCCTTTGCAGGTCTTACGTTCCCTATACACACAACTACACTACATCAGTTGACTGAGGTACCAGGAATAGACGAGGTACTACATCAGTTGATTTAGATGTCAGGGATAGACAAGGTACCACCCCAGTTGACTGAGGTACCAGGAATAGACGAGGTGCCACCCCAGTTGACTGAGGTACCAGGAATAGACGAGGTGCCACTCCAGTTGACTGAGGTACCAGGAATAGACGAGGTGCCACCCCAGTTGACTGAGATACCAGGAATAGATGAGGTGCCACCCCAGTTGACTGAGGTACCAGGAATAGACGAGGTGCCACCCCAGTTGACTGAGGTACCAGGAATAGACAAGGTACTACTCCAGTTGACTGAGGTACCAGGAATAGACAAGGTGCCACCCCAGTTGACTGAGGTACCACCCCAGTTGACTGAGGTACCAGGAATAGACAAGGTGCCACCCCAGTTGACTGAGGTACCACCCCAGTTGACTGAGGTACCAGGAATAGACAAGGTGCCACCCCCGTTGACTGAGGTACCAGGAATAGACGAGGTGCCACCCCAGTTGACTGAGGTACCAGGAATAGACAAGGTGCCACCCCAGTTGACTGAGGTACCAGGAATAGACAAGGTGCCACCCCAGTTGACTGAGGTACCACCCCAGTTGACTGAGGTACCAGGAATAGACAAGGTGCCACCCCCGTTGACTGAGGTACCAGGAATAGACGAGGTACTACTCCAGTTGACTTAGATGTCAGGAATAGATGACGTACCACATCAGATCATGAGGTCAGCACCCTAACCACTAAGCCACATGCTATGTATGTATGGTGAATGGTGAATGATGGGGTCCATAATTTTGAGGACAGATGCATAGAGTACGGGATGTGTGTAAGCAATGCCCTGGTGTATCTCTCAAATGATCGGTGTCTCCATTAAATTGATGTGCCCTGAGTGTGGAAAGGTGTGCTTGAGCAAATTTGGTCTCAGGAGCCATAGTCACAGCCATGTTCAAAGAGAACCAGTCAACTATGATCTCCATGGTATTTTGAAGGTTCACAGGCAACCTGATGTAAGACCTGAAGCCAGTGAGATGCATAGTTGTCGTCAATGTGCAAAGGTGTGCAAGTCTCTAGCAGGCTGGAAAAGCCATATCCGAGCGTCACACATCTGAATCTGACAAACGATTGCAATACTCTTAGCAGAGTTTGCAGCCATCATGTATGTATATAATCTGGTTAGTTATCTTCTAATTTTTATCCCTGAATTGAAAAAGAAAAAAAAACTGTGTCAGTAATACAATACTACATTTGACAACCAACTCTAATGTAGAGATGTTTAGAATTGATTAAAGAGAGAGAAACTCCACGTAGACTGTTTCATATATATAATCAATCAAGACTGACTAGAGGAATTAGATTAAAGGGAAAATCAGTACAGTTAAGTAAACCATCTGAAGGAGCCTGTGTCTGCTAGAAGCAGTAGCCAAATCTACCCTAAATCACACCCCATCACTAACATCATTTAGCCCTTTATCATTTACATTACTCTATATATACTATTGTATTTTTGCAGTAAAGGCTTTACCTCACATATTTATCTCATATAATATCGAATCTATGAGATTTTGATATTATTTATTTTGAGAACAATACCTTAAGATCAGTATAAGGGGCCGGTTAAGGCCGGTTTGAACAGAAAGAAGTGAGAGTATTCTGACTGGATATGGCCAGTTAATGTCTGTCTTTCTTCTAGTAAGGGTTAGATGAGTCTTCACAGACCTAGTCAGTACTCAAGTCGAGATACTGACCCCTCTCAGATGGGCCAGGGGTCTACATTTTACTTATATACACTCCTGTGCTCTGCTGAGTGCATTTTATCATGGCACCAGTACCAGGGACGTTATGTCTTTGGTACAACTGAAGAGTCCTCGTGATCTTCTGTTAAACCAGTTTTCTAAGGCTGGATGCCCTTCCTATCACCAACCACTTTACAGCTTGCACTGGGTGCATTTACCATATAGATCATCAATATTAGGTAGGTTGTTATGTCTTTGACAAAACCGAAGAGTGATATAACTATAGAATCATTATAAAACACACTAATTTCAAAAATATATAAAAATCACACTCAAGTAACTATATATATATATATATATATAAATGGTTTTGTGTTCATAAGCGTTCCAACCTTGACTACCCTGTTTTAGGACATAATTACTCTTCTTTTTTTAGCGTGAGATTTGGTGGAGGTTTTGGCTGCTCTTTCTAGCAGTTCAAGCGACCACATTAGAGGCTAACTCGTTAGATCGTTCTCATGCTGGTTGTTATTGTTGTTGTTTAGCTCCAAGCCAGTTCCGGTCGAGCTGACCTATCACCAAAGACGTTACAACCGTGGCTATCCGGTCTTTTGCATTAACAGTTTATCCGAAACTAACTCCATTGCTGACAATGGTCTTCCTTTAAAGACAGTAGGGTAGGACTCGTAGGAAATTTATTTAGCTGCTCTTTCTACTAGTAAACCACCTTGTAATTCTCTCGGTTAGATTAATTAGAACGATGATTCTGATTAAAGAAAACAATATTCACCGGCTATTCCATCTGCCTGTGTGTGTCTATATTTTTATTGATAATGATGAATTGAAATCAATCATCGTAGCGAATTTCAAACCACGTTTAAACCGATGAATTATCGAACTTATCCTTAATTATTTCCCCCATCACCTTCTTCCTGCTTCACAACACATACACAATGCGGTGATAATGAGTATTAGAAATGTCAGCCTCTCAACGACATCATACAATACAATCGTATTTCACTTCTCCATTCATTCTCTTGAAAATTCAAACTTTGATTAGCAGACCGTTTATAGTCAATCAAAAATGTACTTAAAAAGGTTCGATCTTGTTTCGTTTGAAGAAAAAAAAAATACTCTGACAAACAAACAATTAACAGACACTGCGGTTAGAGTTCATTGTTACTAAATCATCATTATTATTATTACTATTATTGTATAAAGAGTGGGCAACTGTAGCGAAAATGACAAGAGTGGACGGTTCTACTCTCAGCCTGAACGTGTAGGTCGGAAAAGAAAGATTGAAAGAGGGCACTCCTCCATGGCAATCAGAGTGACCGGTAGTTTAGGATGTTCCTATTTGGAGGTTCTTTAATATAACGAAGACTTTTTATCTTCAATATGTATACTATATACACTTTGTTTATTTTTCTCATCAGATTTTTATGTAAACTCCAACACTTTTATAATCCTTCTTCCTCATTCGGTGTCCTTCTGGCAAATAAAACAAATCATTGGACTTATTGACAAACTAACACGACTGCCATGCATATTCTCTCTTCTCTTTGGTTAAAGAGGAAAAACCAAGGTTAAGCTCTGTTGTTTTTGTTTAAATAAACAAATATTTATCATCCGTGAATGCCTCATGATTCAATCATTTAATTAAAGTGTTATTAACCTACTTGCAGACAGGGAGAGTCATTCGATGAACAATATATCATATAAATAATAGTTTTGTTCAGTTTAGCAGAATATATATAATATATATATATATACAGGGTGTCCCCCTAAAAGGTATACACACTTCAACAGCATTCTAATCAAAGTGTGTATACATTTTTGTGACACCCTGTATAAGGTAAGAAAAAGAAAATGTTATCAGCTATTGAATATTGAAGGCGGTGCCCCAACAGAGCCGGAGATAAATGAATGAAATCAGTAAAGTAATAATATTAAATGTTTAAATTTGTATCTAATACAGATGAAATAGGTGAAGTAAGTTTATAGATGGTCGGAGTCTGATGACACGTGCAAATGGTAGGAGAGAGATGCTGAAATATAGATCGTTATATTTATTCCTATGGTGACAAAACAAAGATTTTGGGAAAAGATGAAATGCACATCTAATGTAAGTTTCGTCTTTTCTCATAATGAAACTTACATTAAATGTAAATTTCATCTTTCCCCCAGATGAAACTTACATTAAATGTAAGTTTCATCTTTCTCCAAGATGAAATTTACATCAAATGTAAGTTTCATCTTTTCCCAAAATCTTAAAATGAAAACAAATCTACATTAAATTGAAAGCAAAAGTATAAATTCCTTATTTCTTATTTAAAATAGTATATGTTTATGTTAAAGTGTCAATGTGGTTTGGATTTTAGTTTCATTAAAAGACTTCAAAATAAATAGGATATGAAGTATGTCTATTTAAAAACAAACAAACGAATAACAGAAATAGTTGTAAAGTAGTTATATACATATATTATAAATGAATATTATTAAAGATACACAAAATAAAACAGAAATTATCCATGATAGGGTTTAAAATATCTTAAGAAATCAACAAGAGTTTGGAGCGACACATAAAAAAACAACAACCCTGTGTTATTTTTTTAAAGAAACAATACGTAAACCATTTTCTACCTCCATGGCTTGTCCTAATTCCAAGTCAAATGTAACAACACAAGCACAATGAAGCCAATTTGAGAAACGGTCCCATGGTAATAAGGTAGGAGACTTAGAATTGGTCTCTGTGAACTGCCGAAGGACAGCGGTTTCGAAGTCTTCGTCCATAGCGGCCATTCTCCAAAAAACCTGCTGGAGCAATGACGACCTTCACCATTACATTTTGTCTGCCCAAGTTTCGCATCTGTTCTCATCCTGCCTGAAAACTATCTTACTAAATTAAATAAATATTATTAAAATTTCAGAAAAAAAATAATTTCAATAAATCTCAACATAATTTTAAGCAAACCAATTATAATATTACACATATCTATTTTTTTATGGAAATATATATATGTGTGTTTCTGTGTCAATATATATATGTATGTATATATATATATATGTATATATATATATATGTATGTGTGTGTATATATATATATATATATATATAAATATATATATAATATATATATATATATATATATATATATGTGTGAGTGTGTGTGTGTATGTGTATGTATATAATTATATATATATATACACATGTGTGTGTGTGTGTGTAGAAGCATCGGAGGAGGAGGAAGTACTTGTATAGTCATTTATATTATGTATATGGAAGTGGTAGAGGAGAGAGGAGAAGGAAGTGGCTGTATCGTTAGTTATTCCTACTACTATCGTTATCATCATTACAGTAATCATTACCACACATACATATATACATACTCACCAATAGACACACACACAATCACATAAATAAAGACCAATACGCACACACAATCACATATATACTGACCAATGCACACATACACACTCACCAATACATGCATACACTCCCACATACATACTCATTAATACACACCCACACTTATCAATACTCACCAATACACACTCACACACCCGTATACATACTCATCAACACAGATACATACTCACCAATACACATACATACTCACAGAGTTATTTCCATCATCTCACTACAGAGATTTGAAAACGAGGCTTTGGAATGATATTTCAACATGGCTGTCTCCTGATCAGTAAGGCTCACGACTAAAACAACTCAATGACGGGTATGTTATTTCTACTTTCATCTGCATTCATATTTCACGGGAACAATCACTATTTTACACACATCATCCATACATACATTCACTGCAATATTTCACTTTTGCTTTCGTTAACGGACATTTTTTTCCTTCTCTTCTGATGCGTCTGGTGATTCTCTGATACAGTACAGTTGTATGTGTATCTTTCTCTCTCTACCGAACAAGACAACCGTCTGTCTCTTCTTATCTCAAATATATTCTATGTCTTTATTTGCAATTCACTCAGGGTATTTTTGTCGAGCCCTTTGATCGTTCTATCTCTCTATTATATTATTTTATGCTTTCATTAATCAAATAAGTAATATATAATACATATGTATTGTTATATCACCGATCATCGTTGAGAGATCGCTCTGTTGCGTTTAGCTTTTTATGATATATATATTATTTATATTTTGCTAGACGAAAGTATGTCGACAGCAGTGCGCTGTTTTATACATACAAATCTCTGGAAAATTTAACTATTTTATAATCATTTATCATCATTATCATTGTAAAAACCTTTATTTAAAAATAACCCATCCCTCTCCAATTATAACCTTTATTTTTCATACCTCACCTTCAGTTTCCTCGTTGAATAAGTGTTTATTCATTCACTTAAGCAATCGTTCGCCTAAAATATTACACTGCTATTTAACTATTTAACAGGTATGTGTTGTTAGTTTCTTTTTATTTTATCTTAAATTAAAATATCTGGAAAATACTTTAACCATCCGAACTGTGCATTTGATCTATGTACCTACAAACAATAAGGAGGGTTTCTTTATCCGTAAAAATTATAAATTCATTTCCGATAATTTATTTTAACACCTTTAATACATATAATTTTACATTCCATTTTGGTTTGAAAATCATTTCGTTGTATATATATATATAATAGCTGAAACTTCGAAGTCACCCACTTTTCTTTAAAATCTTACACTCTACTTATACGCATTGAGTGCACATTCAGTTAATAATTTGACCGTTTTATGCACACTAGCAGTGTTTGTATATATATAGCGTGTGTGCTAACGATGGCCTGTGGTATATATATTTTTAGATAGATATATGTATAACATTCCTTTATTTGTATTATTATTCTTTTTTACGTGTGAGGCTAGAAATACTACGACTAATTAAGACAAGGTAGGGTGTTTTGTTGGTATGGTGGCTCTTTTTTCTAGGAAGTTCTTGAAGCCAGCAGTTAGAGAGTAATAATAAAAATATAATCATAAGAAGCTAGTTTCAGTTAAGTATCTGTTGATATGTCGTGCAACTTCTTGGCCAAACCCAAATTGGAAGAACGTTGGGTTTTGGTGGCTTTCATTTATTATTGTTGTTATTATTATTGTTGTTGTTTGTTTCTCTCGTAACTGTTGGGTAATTATTATTGAAAACAATAACAACCAACAACTGCAAAAAACTGAGATGAAAACCTTTGTATGTTTCTTTTGAACATTATCGTCCCTGTGTTTGTCGTTGTTTACCCCTAGACCAGTCTTTATCGAATAGATGTTTGTTAATATATATATATATATATATATATATATATATATGCTTAGGCTGCTCTCGAAATTATTGAAAAGTAAACTATATGCTAAATGTTTATTATTCCATCCGTCTCCGAGACCGGCGCAATTATATATATATATATATATATATATATATATACGATATTAATAAATGGAAACTATATTTATAAAACCATATTTATTTCATTATACATATTTCAGGGATACCATATTAAATTATGGTATGCCTTCATCAGACAAAATACAATATATAACAGTTTTACAAATAGCTTTGACGTACCCTTTTAAAATACAACCATTACTTTTGGAGGCTGTCTGGATAGTATATATATATATATATATATATATATATATATATATATATATATATATATATATATAATGTGTGTGATTTTTAATTTCCAGGGTATTTAGTCTAAAGGTTCAATTTCTGTTTTTCCTATGATTCTTTTTGATGTGTTTTGGAACGAATATGGTCTTTCAAAAAAGTCCTAAAATACTGTTTACAATGGTTCCCTAATCGGGGCACTCCCTAATGTGTCTCGGAGTCGTCTGTGATTAATATTTACAGAAACAACATGCACCAAACATTCTGTGTTTATGTGGTGGTCGTTATTGTTGTTTATCCCCAGATCAACTCTTGTCCCAGTAGACAGATCTATCTGATCACCATTGACATCCCAGCTATAGAAAAGAAAAACATTCCGTATTATTAAAGAAGGGATACGTACATTTCATTTAAGGAAGGGATACGTACATTTCATTTAAGGAAGGGATACGTGCATTTCATTTAAGGAAGGGATACGTGCATTTCATTTAAGGAAGGGATACGTGCATTTCATTTAAGGAAGGGATACGTGCATTTCATTTAAGGAAGGGATACGTGC
>OZ024751.1:40166277-40261277 GCA_964016885.1 Eledone cirrhosa
ACTTACATATGCACATATCATTCACATGCTTACTCATACATACCTGCATACATTCACTTACATATACATACTTACATATACACATATGTATGTTTGACTATCTAGGTGTAGTTATCTCCCAGGCTGTTTACTGATAATCTAATACTTTGAAATATGTTTGGTATTTCATCTAAATTACTTGGTTCTGGGTTGTTTCCGAGTTGTGAGTTGCTTCATCATCATCATTTCATTTTATGTCCGCTTTTCCCTGCTTGCAAGGGTGGGACGGGAACTGATTCTGGCTTGATTTCTACAGCTGAATGCCCTACCTAACACCAACCTCATTTACAGTGAGTTCTGGGTGCTTTTTTGCCGTGGCACCTCCACGACCACTTTGCAGTGGAATGATAGAGACCTCAGTCCCTAGCATCTCATTTCTACAGCTGAGTAAACTGGAGCAATGTGAAATAAAGTGTCTTGCTCAAGGAAACAACACATCACTCGGTCTGAGAATTGAACTCACAACCTTTCAATTGCAAGGTTGTGAGTTCAATTACAAGGCCAATGCTGTAACCACTAAGCCATGTGCCTCCATGCTTGTGAAATTATTTTGAGGATTGCTTGTGAAATGGTTGTGAGGGTTGCTTGTGAAATGGTTGTGAGAGTTGCTTGTGGAACAGCTGTGAGGGTTGCTGGTGAAACAGTTGTTGGGGTTGCTTGTTTAGCAGTCCTCAGCTGTTTGTCAAACAATATTTTAAATGCTGTCTGACATTTTATGAAAGTTCCTGTAATATCCTCAGTCCTTTCACTAAAATATCTTATATTTACTGACCTTCCAGAACAAGTACTAATATAAAATATCTAATTCTATATTTTAATACTGTTTCTATACTCCTCAAATACCAATGTGGAGATGTTATTTTAATTTTGGGAGAAAATAGTGTTTTATTTGAAGGCTGCCACAATGTAAATTGAACAGTAAATTTTAAAGGCCTTTTTTTCTCAGACATAATGTATCTAAAATGGCAAATTAGAGAAAATAACTGCTTTGGTGTATCTGTTCTGTTGCTCTGAGTTCAAATCCTGCTGAGGGCAAGTTTGCCTTATATTCTTTCAAGGTTGTTAAAGGTTTTCAGAATTGGTAGAGCATCATACAAGATACTTTGCAATGTCTGTTCAGATTCTGAGTTCAAATCCTGCACCCTGTGTGAACATGGAATGTAATGGTAACCTAACCTAAACATATGCACTCTGTCATCTCCACACCCAAATGGCATGACGTAAATTGTATTATTGCTTGTGTGAGAGAAACTACTTTCTGGAATATGACTTTTGATAGTGTTTGGTTTGAGGGAGACATGGTGATTATTTTTAGCAGGTTTAGTGACCCTGTACAGGTCCCCTTCCTTGCTCACACAATTAAACTGATAGTCTATTAATATGGCACAAAGGCTCGGTGTTGATTCTCATTTTAGAACCATTTCATTTATAACTTGTGACTATAATGTTCTTGGGAAAGGCAGGACTGTGACAACTTCACATTTTTCTCCCCCAAATATCTTGTGGCTAGGGAAGGAATAATTATGGTTGAAGATACCTAATTATGTTTGTTGGGTGTTTTATTACAGAAGTAAAGTCTACATATACACACATACTTAAGTATATACATATACATACAGTTAGGTACATACATATACAGACATACACCAATAGACAAACGCACATTTAAATGGTTTGATGTTATTTACATTGACATATAAAATTCAAACTTGACATGAAACAATGTTGTGGTTTGTTTGTAATACACACCTTACACACACTTATATAGATACATACACACACAAACATGCCATCATCATCATCATTTAATGTCCATTTCTCTGTTAGCAAGGTTTGGAATTAGTGTGTGTGTGTGTGTATATACACAAGTTCTTCACACATACATGTACATGTAAACACAGCCATTTCAGTAAAGCTGTTACAGATGTCAACCTATTTGGTGAGAAACCTGAGATGAACCTTCTACAATTTCCTACAAATTCTGGGATTGATAGAAGAAAGGAACTGCTAACTGGAACCTTGGTCAGGTTGCTTGCAACAGATTGGACTTCACTAAAGCCAGCCAAGATCCAGGTAGTGGTGTTAAACTGGGCAACAGTAAGTTTACCACCCAGGTAGAGGTGGTGTTAAACTGGGCAACAGATTAAGTCTACCACCCAGGTAGTGGTGGTGTTAAACTGGGCAACAGTAAGTCTACCATCCAGGTAGTGGTGTTAAACTGGGCAACAGTAAGTCTACCATCCAGGTAGTGGTGTTAAACTGGGCAACAGTAAGTCTACCACCCAGGTAGTGGTGTTAAACTGGGCAACAGTAAGTCTACCACCCAGGTAGTGGTGTTAAACTGGGCAACAGTAAGTCTACCATCCAGGTAGTGGTGTTAAACTGGGCAACAGTAAGTCTACCACCCAGGTAGTGGTGTTAAACTGGGCAACAGTAAGTCTACCATCCAGGTAGTGGTGGTGTTAAACTGGGCAACAGATTAAGTCTACCATCCAGGTAGTGGTGTTAAACTGGGCAACAGTAAGTCTACCACCCAGGTAGTGGTGTTAAACTGGGAAACAGATTAAGTCTACCACCCAGGTAGTGGTGTTAAACTGGGCAACAGTAAGTCTACCATCCAGGTAGTGGTGGTGTTAAACTGGGCAACAGATTAAGTCTACCATCCAGGTAGTGGTGGTGTTAAACTGGGCAACAGATTAAGTCTACCATCCAGGTAGTGGTGTTAAACTGGGCAACAGATTAAGTCTACCATCAAGGTAGTGGTGGTGTTAAACTGGGCAACAGATTAAGTCTACCATCCAGGTAGTGGTGGTGTTAAACTGGGCAACAGATTGTCTACCACCCGGGTAGTGGTGTTAAACTGGGCAACAGTAAGTCTACCACCCGGGTAGTGGTGTTAAACTGGGCAACAGTAAGTCTACCACCCGGGTAGTGGTGTTAAACTGGGCAACAGTAAGTCTACCACCCAGGTAGTGGTGGTGTTAAACTGGGCAACAGTAAGTCTACCACCCAGGTAGTGGTGTTAAACTGGGCAACGGTTTATCATCTACCTCCCAGGTAGGTTAGCAAGATTTGAACTCAGAATGTTAAGAGTTGTAACAAATACTGCAGGTTATCTATAGACTCCCTGAAAGGATGAAAGACAAAGTTGATCCTTGCAGAATTCAAACTGAGAGTACAGGGAGATGGAATATATAGCACAAGGTATTTTGTCCTACACCCTAATGATTCTACCATTAAACTTTTAGTCACCTCTTATGATATGTAGGGTTATGGTGTACCTATTCTGAACTAGATACACATAGTCAGGTATAAATCACACCTTTTTCTATCAACATATGACAAAAAATCAGAATGTGAGTTATCTACTGGACTTTCAGAAACTTTAATTCAACACATCTGGTTTAGTGTAAATACAACAAACACAGCAAGCATTTTAAAACCATTTCCCTTGTAAAGCAAGAGTTTACCTTATGGGCTCCATGACAAGTTTAACTGTACTCATTGTGAAGACTTTTCTGTTTTATGGACAAATGCCCTTCCTGGCACCAACCCTTTTAGTTACCTTTTACAATACAGGGATGCAGTGTACCTATTCTAAACTGGATACACTCATTATAAATGTTTTATGTAAAACAGAGATGTGATTTTTACATGAGTATATCTGGAATGTGGGCACTGGGAGAGGTCATCTAAGATAGTAAGGGCCTGCATTTGTAACGAGTGTTGCTGTAGTTGCAAGGAGTGGTTTTCAGATGTACTGTCGGCACACTTCCGATTAAAAGTCAGTATGAGGATTTTGATAGAGGTTAGCTGAAGGACTAGAGGAATGGACAGATGATGGGAGAGATAGACAGAAGATTGACTGGGTGACTGGATGGATGGTTAGATGAATGGTGAGATAGATGGCTAGATAAGTTTATTTACATATCCTGGCCCTCACTAATATCTTCTGAAGACATTTTGCAGTGGAGGGCAGTGTGTTTGCTTATCTTTCCCTTAGCAGATAATAATTCTTTCAGATAAAACTTCTTGATGTTGTAGTATTAGTAGTAGCTACGGTGGTAGTAATTGCAGTAGTAATAGTGGTGGTGATAGTAGCAGTAGTAATGGTGGCAGCTGTAATAAAAGTAGTAGTAGTAATAGCGGAAACTGTAATAGTAGTAGTAGTAGTAATGGTAGTGAAGGCAATAGTTGAAATAGTGGTGGTGGTAGTAGTTAAACCAGTTTCAAAGCAGACATTTTCAAGTGTGTAAGTAGTGTTTCCATTGATATAAGATGAAATTGTAAACTAAAAGATGTCACACCAACGTCATGGTTGAATGAATATATACACAAAACATATTCTACACACTGAACAAAGGACCTGGACAGTGTGTACTGGTGTATATAAACATGTGTATGTCTGTGTACAAACACATCACAGAAGTAATGCTATATATGTATATGTGTGCATCAAAAAGAATGTTGAAATCAATTCAGTATTCGTGCCAACCTTTACCTATAGTCATGAATCTTGGATAATGACCAAAATAATATGATCGTGAATACAAGCAGCTGAAATGGTGTTCCTCCAAAGGGTTTTTGGAGTGACACTTGATAGAGTGCAGAGCTAGTTAGAATATTTCAGGAAAGAATTGCTGGACAGATTTTACGAGCAAAACCAACTGGCAGGAGGTCCAGGAGAAGACCCCGAGCAAGATGGTTGGATAACATCCATGAGGCTTGGTTGGTCTTGCTTGGGGATCCAGCTGAATCTGGTGGAGATGGTTGCTTTTGATAGGACTTGCTGGATGGAGTGTTTGAGGACTCTGCCCCCATGACCGTCACAGGAAAAACATCACAGAAATAACCTTATATATTAACAATTCTCAGACCGAGTGATGTTTTGTTTCCTTGAGCAAGACACTTTATTTCACATTGCTCCAGTTTACTCAGCTGTAGAAATGAGATATTAGGGACTGGGGTCCTTATCATTCCACTCCAAAGTGGTCGTGGAGGAGCCACGGCAAAAAAGCACCCAGCACTCGCTGTAAATGAGGTTGGTGTTAGGAAGGGCATCCAGCTGTAGAAATCAAGCCAGAATCAGTTGCCGTCCCACCCTTGCAAGCAGGGAAAAGCGGATGTAAGATGATGATGATGATATATGTATATATGACCCCTATGCAAGCATGGAAAAATGGATGTAAAAACGATTTAGATGATGATGCTGATGATAAGTCCACTTTCCACTCTGACAAAGGTTGTACACTCAGAGTTGTATATATATTAATAGAAACAGAGAGTTTGAGAGAAGAAACCCTATTTAATACTTCCGATAAAACTATAGTCTTTGGATTTAATAGAAGAAATACCACTTAGAGAGAAAGTTAGTGATAGATACATAAAGACAGAGAGAGAGAGTTATAGATAGATGAGGAGAGTGAGAGTAATCAAGATAGGTGAAAAGGGAGAGAGGGGGGAATAATAGATAAAGACAGATGAGAGTGTGTGATAAAGACAGAGAGGAAGGAAGAGATAGTGATCGAGAGAGGTGGTGGTTTGTCGGTAGGTAGGTTTTCTTCTACACATTGCAGTACTTTAGAATTACAAGATTATATATTTTTTTTCATTCTGCTCTTTTGGAATAAATTTCAAAATAATCATGAAAGAAAAACAAACAAAAAAAACTAATAACAACAACAACAACAACAGTTACTGGTGCGTTTGGTATGCACCTGATGTCACTTAGTTAAATTAAAAGCTGTATTATCAAAATTTTACAGCAATATATGTATATATATTGCTATATATGTGTATATACTGCTCTGTATTTGTGTGTATATATATTGCTATATATGTGTATATATATTACTATATATGTGTGTCTGTATATATTACTATATATGTGTCTATGGGTATATATTGCTATATATATATATATGTGTGTGTATATATTGCTATATATATATATAAATATATATATATATATATATATATATATGTCTATGTGTCTATATCACTATATATGTGTCTATGTGTATATATATATGTGTCTATATCACTGTGTATATATTGCTATATATATATGTGTGTCTATATCGCTATATATATGTGTGTCTATATCGCTATATATATGTGTGTCTATGTGTATATAACTTGATCTTTACTTTAACACAATTATTACTCAGATATATATTTAGTGTATAAAGCTACAAATTTTCTTTTGTTCTACCACATGGGATAAACATAATCTGCTTTAAAAAAATGTATATATATATATATATATATATATGAAAAAGTATATATATATATATATACATCATTTTTTAAAAATCTTTAACCTCTTTGTGACCAGATCACCATCATCATTATTATGTTTTCTTTTCCGTGCTGACATGGGTTGGATGAGACTTTTTATGGTTTTTTAAGGCAGCATTTTACTGTTAGATGCCCTTATTGGCACCAACCCTTAATTTTTAAGACCCTGCCATGCCTGTGTGGTTAAGTAAATGCTGCCTATGTTTGTCAATTAACTTTCAAAATGGAGAATTAAGAGAGATTTAGAAAAACTGAGACAAGACGGATCAGCTGGAATTAGTTGCTTCTGACATGACCCACTGGAAAGAATGTTTGAGGAGTCTGCCCCCATGACCCACTCAGGAATAAGTGAGCGAAAAAGATGATTTGGAAATAATAGGCTGGGGCTTTCATTAGAAATATGGTAATGAAACAATTAAGCCGGTGTTTGGTACACAATTTAAGAGGTTCCCGTATAAAATTTTGATGGAAAGATTTTAAATTAAAATTTAAATATGAGCACTTCAGAAAATATGTGGGCTTTGTATGCTTTGTATCATAAAACGAAAGGCAAACATAAGTGAGTTGGTATTGGGTTGGTAGAGAAACTAATCCTAACTCAACATACTAACAACTTACTGTGTTAACCCACTAACAGTATTCTTTACTTAAAGATAAAGAATAAGTATGTATGATCACGTCACTCATTATTATTATTATTTATGTTGTTATTGTTATTGTTTTACTTAGTTTTTGTCTGAGATTAAATGTTTAAAATAGTCTTTGTAAACCAGTAAACACCATTTTTCAACTGAAATATGCCACTGAATGTATTAAATTTTCCTCATACTGTTCTTATTAAGCACTTTCTCAATGTGTAATTTTCAAAATATCTAGGCCGGTTCTTTTTTTTTTTTTTCTTTTTACTTCAAATTCCTTCCTTTTATTGACAAATATGGATTTCATTTGCTTGTTGTTCACTGTTTCTTTTTTCTTCTTTCTTTTAATGTTCTTCAAATGTCTTTCTTTCCTTCCTACCAAAATTTCTCTACCATGATCTGGCTCTGTTAGCTAAAGCTAAGTTAAAAGTGTTTTATTTTAGCTCTAGCTAGTTGTTATTGTTGTTGTTGTTCTGTAGTAACTGAATAGGTTTAATCCAGTTCCTTAGTGTTGTAGTGATTTAGTCTTATATGGTTCATTGCTTTAAGAACCAATCTCGTCAATTCTACTTTCATAATCCATATTCTGCTGCAAGTATTTTCATTGTCTCTCCCCCACCCATCCATCTTTCTCTCTCTCTCCCTTTTGATGCCAAAATGCCTGAAATTACCCCTCGTTCTAGGATACAAAACTATTTATTTTAAAGTGTTTATATTTATCTAAAAACCTTTCATCATAATTTTATGTAAGAAGAACCTATATTAAGTTATGTTCCAAACACTGGATATATAATGAGTTTTTTATTTTAATAAATCCTTTCAAATTTTTGTTTATTTGATTATTTTCAAAATCATAATTAGTGGATTTCATTAGAAATATGGCAACAAAGGGGTTAACCTTTTTGTTATCATATTTTTAATAGTAAGACACTAGACACCCAAGGTAGAGCCACTATTTCTCCGAATTGAGGGGTCACAGTTTTGATACTATGGACATGTGGTTGGATGTCTCAAGAAAGAATCACTGGACAGGCAAAACCAACTGGCAGGAGACCCAGGGGTAGACTCCGAGCAAGGTGGTTGGATAACATCTATGAGCTTGGCTGATTTCACTTGGGGATCTAGCCAGATCAGTTGGAGATGGTTGCTTCTAACAGGACCTGCTGGAATGAGTGTTTGAGGGCTCTGCCCCCTCCATGACACAGTTTCAGGTTGCAAAAGGGTTATTTTTTCTTGTCTTGCTTTGTTTTATAGAATATACATAGCAACTCACTCTTTTGGGGTTAGTTGTAGTAGTAGCTCTAACTCAATCACATCTGGCCTCAACAACAAGATATGAGCTCTGAGAGCTGAGACCAGTAGAGAGACATTTAATTCTATGCTCTAATAACTCTGCCAATTCACTGATCAAAACTAAGTAATATCTATACAGTGTTTATATATAGATTATTAATAAAGTAATCAATATTTCTACTGTACTAATTGTATTGATATCAACAGTTAACACATGTGGTCCAGTGAGTCAGTCAGATCACACTTTAGTTGTTAGAATTGTTGATTTTTAACACTTCCAAGTAATTTCAACCTCCTGCTCTCTCTCCTCTATCCCATTGCTATGATGGGTGGAGTAGGATGATACAGGGCTAATTAGCTGACCATGGGACCACAATTGATTATCCTACTCTCTCCCTCTTTCTATAGTTCCCTTTCTTTTTCACTTCCCCTTTCTCACTCATCTTCTTTGTTTTGTATCTCTTCATTTGTGCTCCTCGTAAAGGTAGGTCATCAGTGGAGTAGCAGTATTTGTTCTGACTCTTTACATTCTGAGTTCAAATCCCAGTCATGTATTGGGGTCAATGTTGTTGTCTTCTCTCCTCCCTCAAATTATTGTCTTTCTGTCTAAATTATCAGACACCATTTTTGTTTCCCTTTCTTATATTCTTTATCTTTCTATTTTTTCTCTTTTTCTTGACTTTTCTAGTAGTGCTGGCACTGTGATGAAATACACCCAGTACACTCTGTAAAATGGTAGTGCTGGTTCCACAGTAGATGCACAATAGATATATACAGTAACGTGGTAGAATTGGTGCTATGATAAAATGCACTCAGTGCACTCTGTAAAATGATAGTGCTGGTTCCACAATAAATGTACCAAGTACACTCAGTAAAGTGGTAGAATTGGTGCTATGATAAAATGCACCCAGTACACTCTGTAAAGCAGTTGGCATTAGGAAGGGCTTCCACTTACAGAAATCATGCCAAAAATGTTACGTATGAACAAGATATGGGTCTGTAACTCATTTAGTGTTGGACTGTGACAACACATCCGACCCATATCAACAAAAAAACCCCAGGTGTAAAATGACTACAACGATGATGATGATGAATAGAATGTACACTAAATAAATAAATTTGTTATACTGTTGATGTAAAGATGATGATGATTAAATGTGATTGCCTGTAATAATTTAATGTAAATAAATGTTATGTTATGATAACAAAAGAAATGTTTGCATCTCTCTGAGATAATTTAGTTACATACTTACTAGTTACTACTGTTACTACTATAAATACCTAGAGTAAATTACTACATGATACAGTTTACCTTCTACCTGTACATGTCAGTAGAACTTTTAGGCATACCTCATTTAAATTGACTTTCATCTTGGCTGGCTTAGTTACACTTCAGTATTGTTCTGCAGTTGTTGTTGTTGTTGTTGGCAAATTAGCAGTGTCATGATAAAAAGTACCCAGTCCACTCTATAAGGTAGGTAGTGTTGGTGCCACAATAAAATACTCCCAGCCCACACTGTAAGGCAGTAATGCTGGTTCCACAATAAAATGGTTCCAGTTCACTGTGTAAGAAGGTAGTGCTGGTGCCACAAAAAGAATACAGAACTAATCAGCTGATTATGGGGCCACAACTGATTATGAAAGCTGTAATGGTGGGAGAACAATTGTGGTTATCTATGACAATGAAACAGCAACATTTTGATCACTTTGATCATCAGCAAAAAATAAAACCTGCAAGTGAGAGGTGTATAATACAAAATAGTCAACCTAATACCTATAATCTGGGTTAAGTCTGTGTCATTGTAGTAATTGTAATGTGGCCGTGTAGGTAACACGGTAAAAACCTCCCAGTCCACACTATAAACGTGGTTGGTGTTAGGAAGGGCATCCAGCCGTAGAAAACCTGCCAGACAGTCTTATACGAGTGAAACACGGTCTCCCGACCAATCTTGCCTCAAGTGGAACAATTCCCGTCTAAACCCATGCTAGCGTGGAAGATAGAGGTTAAACGATGATGATGATGATGATGATATATATATTGTACGATTTATGTGTGTGTGTACCCAACTAAGACGTAAGCTTGTGTCCTACCCAAATATACAAAATAGCCAGCCTACTAAATGTACACTCATTAAATCAACTGACAAAATAATTTATGTTTATATGCAATAAAAGATAATAAAGACGTTTTCACCGTGCCAAATAGAATCCCATTGAAATCACGGCTACAAATATACAAATAGTTATATAACACACAAACAAGCTGGGGCTAATCAAAGTGTTACAGACATGTACAGACAGATATGATTGACTCTCAGGAGTGACAGAGCTAATGAGGGTTCCTCTACATGGTCACTTGGCCTGCTAGAAACAGCAGACAAATATCCCTCACTACTAATATGCAAAGAGTTATTTATATAACAATACAACGTAACATAAACAAACTAGGATTAATGAAGGTGTCATAGATATGGACAGGAAGATATTTACAGACTCATAGAGCCCTGTACATCTATTTGCCAGGTGGAGCTGCTATTTACAGAGTCCATGAAGCAATCATAAGAATATATAATCTAGAAATAGGTTTTATTCTTGTGGAATTCACAATGTTGTTTTGATCTGCCAGCTATTTCATGTCAGGTTTATTTTCTCAAATCAACTCAAAGTATTTCTCAATATACCCATTTCATCTCCTCATCTAAGTTTCATGTCTATGAAGCTGACAGCATCCCAAACAGTGCATATGGTGCTGCTTTCCCAACAGATGTGTTCTATAGTATGAAGAAGAGAGCAACTTACTGCTCTCTGTATGATTTTATCATCATCATCATCATCATCACTGATAGCATCCGTTTTCCATGCTAGCAAGGGTTTATATACATAATATATATGCATATATATATATATATATGTGTGTGCATGCATGCTCCCACATACACAATGTATGTGTATGGATACTGTATGTGTATATATATGTATCCATACTGTATGTGTGTATATATATATATATATATATATAAAAGAGAGCAGCTAACTGCTGTGTGTATGATTTTATATAGATACATGATAGAGAGAATCAAATTTCAGAAAAAAAATGAGAGAGTTGACTATATTTGACTTCATAATAGATGTTACATCTCTTGGATTATTAATATATTTTAATTTCCTCTCATGCATAGATACACAAAGATGCATTCATACATATAACACATACATATACATACACTAAAGCATGTGCATATTTACATGTCTTATATATATATATATATATATATATATACATCCTCTTCTAGTGTGTCCATGTAGGGGCTCCCAAAGAAGCACTGAGTGCAATGTCAACTCTGGATGTCGGTGAGCATGTCCAGCTAACCTCAGTCTCCTCTGTGTCACTTTTGAGCTGACTTTTGGGATGCTCCCATACAGCTCTGAGTTTTTCATCCTCAGTGTATACCGATTAATGTTCAGAGCCATCCTCAAGGTTAACGTATGTTGATGCCCTAAGGACAGACACTGGTCTGTTGGAGACGCAGGACACGGCAGCGATAATGAGGGACAGAGACCGCTGGAGAGAACTCGTCCATGGATCTCGGGAGTTTTACCCGCCTTAGATATATATACACACACACACACACTGGACCATGGATGTACTCATGCATAACATGCAGAAACAAATACTTGTACACAACACTTTTGTACTCATGCACACATATGTATGCAATACATACACTGAAGCATGTGCACCTGCATATTCAGCTATTCATCATTGTTTTGTTTATTTTCTAACCATTAGACTACACACCTAAAAGCTACAACCCAGCCCAGAGCCCAACACTTTAACCACTAGAATACACACCTTCACACCAACCCAGAGCCCAACACTCTAATCACTAGAATACACAGCTTCATACCAACCCAGAACCCAACACTCTAACCAGTAGACTACACCTTCACACCAACCCAGAACCCAACACTCTAACCACTAGAATACACAGCTTCACACCAACCCAGAGCCCAACACTCTAACCACTAGAATACACCTTCACACCAGCCCAGAGCCCAACACTCTAACCACTAGAATACACCTTCACACCAACCCAGAGCCCAACACTCTAACCACTAGACTACACCTTCACATCAACCCATAACCTAACACTCTAACCACTAGACTACACCTTCACACCAGCCCAGAGCCCAACACTCTAACCACTAGACTACACCTTCATACCAGCCTAGGGCCCAACACTCTAACCACTAGACTACACAGCTTCTAACCACTAGACTACACCTTTACACCAACCCAGAGCCCAGCACTCTAACCACTAGAATACACAGCTTCTAACCACTAGACTACACCTTCACACCAACCCAGAACCTAATACTCTAACCACTAGACTACACCTTCACACCAACCCAGAGCCCAACACTCTAACCACTAGACTACACCTTCATACCAACCCAGAGCCCAACACTCTAACCAGTAGACTACACCTTCACACCAATCCAGAGCCCAACATTCTAACCACTAGACTACACCTTCACACCAACCCAGAGCCCAACACTCTAACCACTAGACTACACCTTCACACCAACCCAGAGCACAACACTCTAACCACTAGACTACACCTTCACACCAACCCAGAGCCCAACACTCTAACCACTAGACTACACCTTCATACCAACCCAGAACCCAACACTCTAACCACTAGACTACACCTTCACATCAACCCAGAGCCCAACACTCTAACCACTAGACTACACCTTCACACCAACCCAGAGCCCAACACTCTAACCACTAGACTACACCTTTACACCAACCCAGAACCCAACACTCTAACCACTAGACTACACCTTCACACCAACCCAGAGCCCAACACTCTAACCACTAGACTACACCTTTACACCAACCCAGAACCCAACACTCTAACCACTAGACTACACCTTTACACCAACCCAGAACCCAACACTCTAACCACTAGACTACACCTTCACACCAACCCAGAGCCCAACACTCTAACCACTAGACTACACCTTTACACCAACCCAGAACCCAACACTCTAACCACTAGACTACACCTTCACACCAACCCAGAGCCCAACACTCTAACCAGTAGACTACACCTTCACACCAATCCAGAGCCCAACATTCTAACCACTAGACTACACCTTCACACCAACCCAGAACCCAACACTCTAACCAGTAGACTACACCTTCACACCAACCCAGAGCCCAACACTCTAACCACTAGACTACACCTTCACACCAACCCAGAGCCCAACACTCTAACCACTAGACTACACCTTCACACCAACCCAGAGCCCAACACTCTAACCACTAGACTACACCTTCATACCAACCCAGAACCCAACACTCTAACCACTAGACTACACCTTTACACCAACCCAGAACCCAACACTCTAACCACTAGACTACACCTTCACACCAACCCAGAGCCCAACACTCTAACCACTAGACTACACCTTTACACCAACCCAGAACCCAACACTCTAACCACTAGACTACACCTTTACACCAACCCAGAACCCAACACTCTAAACACTAGACTACACCTTTACACCAACCCAGAACCCAACACTCTAAACACTAGACTACACCTTCACACCAACCCAGAGCCCAACACTCTAACCACTAGACTACACCTTTACACCAACCCAGAACCCAACACTCTAACCACTAGACTACACCTTTACATCAACCCAGAGCCCAACACTCTAACCACTAGACTACACCTTTACACCAACCCAGAACCCAACACTCTAAACACTAGACTACACCTTTACACCAACCCAGAACCCAACACTCTAAACACTAGACTACACCTTCACACCAACCCAGAGCCCAACACTCTAACCACTAGACTACACCTTTACACCAACCCAGAACCCAACACTCTAACCACTAGACTACACCTTTACACCAACCCAGAACCCAACACTCTAACCACTAGACTACACCTTCACACCAACCCAGAGCCCAACACTCTAACCACTAGACTACACCTTCACACCAACCCAGAACCCAACACTCTAACCACTAGACTACACCTTTACATCAACCCAGAGCCCAACACTCTAAACAGTAGACTACACCTTTACACCAACCCAGAACCCAACACTCTAACCACTAGACTACACCTTTACACCAACCCAGAACCCAACACTCTAACCACTAGACTACACCTTCACACCAACCCAGAGCCCAACACTCTAACCACTAGACTACACCTTCACACCAACCCAGAACCCAACACTCTAACCACTAGACTACACCTTCACACCAACCCAGAGCCCAACACTCTAACCACTAGACTACACCTTCACACCAACCCAGAGCCCAACACTCTAACCACTAGACTACACCTTTACATCAACCCAGAGCCCAACACTCTAACCACTAGACTACACCTTTACACCAACCCAGAGCCCAACACTCTAACCACTAGACTACACCTTTACACCAACCCAGAACCCAACACTCTAACCACTAGACTACACAGCTTCACACCAACCCAGAGCCCAACACTCTAAACAGTAGACTACACCTTTACATCAACCCAGAGCCCAACACTCTAACCACTAGACTACACCTTCACATCAACCCAGAGCCCAACACTCTAACCACTAGACTACACCTTTACACCAACCCAGAACCCAACACTCTAACCACTAGACTACACCTTTACATCAACCCAGAGCCCAACACTCTAACCACTAGACTACACCTTTACACCAACCCAGAACCCAACACTCTAACCACTAGACTACACCTTTACATCAACCCAGAGCCCAACACTCTAACCACTAGACTACACCTTCACACCAACCCAGAGCCCAACACTCTAACCACTAGACTACACCTTTACACCAACCCAGAACCCAACACTCTAACCACTAGACTACACCTTTACATCAACCCAGAGCCCAACACTCTAACCACTAGACTACACCTTTACACCAACCCAGAACCCAACACTCTAACCACTAGACTACACCTTTACATCAACCCAGAGCCCAACACTCTAACCACTAGACTACACCTTCACACCAACCCAGAGCCCAACACTCTAACCACTAGACTACACCTTTACATCAACCCAGAGCCCAACACTCTAACCACTAGACTACACCTTCACACCAACCCAGAGCCCAACACTCTAACCACTAGACTACACCTTTACACCAACCCAGAACCCAACACTCTAACCACTAGACTACACCTTTACATCAACCCAGAGCCCAACACTCTAACCACTAGACTACACCTTTACATCAACCCAGAGCCCAACACTAACCACTAGACTACACCTTTACACCAACCCAGAACCCAACACTCTAACCACTAGACTACACCTTTACATCAACCCAGAACCCAACACTCTAACCACTAGACTACACCTTCACACCAACCCAGAGCCCAACTCTAACCACTAGACTACACCTTCACACCAACCCAGAGCCCAACACTCTAACCACTAGACTACACCTTTACACCAACCCAGAACCCAACACTCTAACCACTAGACTACACCTTTACATCAACCCAGAGCCCAACACTAACCACTAGACTACACCTTTACACCAACCCAGAGCCCAACACTCTAACCACTAGACTACACCTTTACATCAACCCAGAGCCCAACACTAACCACTAGACTACACCTTTACACCAACCCAGAGCCCAACACTCTAACCACTAGACTACACCTTTACACCAACCCAGAACCCAACACTCTAACCACTAGACTACACCTTTACATCAACCCAGAGCCCAACACTAACCACTAGACTACACCTTTACACCAACCCAGAGCCCAACACTCTAACCACTAGACTACACCTTTACACCAACCCAGAACCCAACACTCTAACCACTAGACTACACCTTTACATCAACCCAGAGCCCAACACTCTAACCACTAGACTACACCTTTACATCAACCCAGAGCCCAACACTAACCACTAGACTACACCTTTACACCAACCCAGAACCCAACACTCTAACCACTAGACTACACCTTTACATCAACCCAGAACCCAACACTCTAACCACTAGACTACACCTTCACACCAACCCAGAGCCCAACTCTAACCACTAGACTACACCTTCACACCAACCCAGAGCCCAACACTCTAACCACTAGACTACACCTTTACATCAACCCAGAGCCCAACACTAACCACTAGACTACACCTTTACACCAACCCAGAACCCAACACTCTAACCACTAGACTACACCTTTACATCAACCCAGAACCCAACACTCTAACCACTAGACTACACCTTCACACCAACCCAGAGCCCAACTCTAACCACTAGACTACACCTTCACACCAACCCAGAGCCCAACTCTAACCACTAGACTACACCTTCACACCAACCCAGAGCCCAACACTCTAACCACTAGACTACACCTTTACACCAACCCAGAGCCCAACACTCTAACCACTAGACTACACCTTCACACCAACCCAGAGCCCAACACTCTAACCACTAGACTACACAGCTTCACATCTAAAAGCTACAACCCAGTAAAAGACTGACTAGATAGTAAACTAAAGTATGGGACTAGTTGGTTTGGTTATATTTTCAGAATAACTTGTTAGTATCTTTATTTCTGTATGTGAAGAAATATACCACCTTCTGCTCCCCTTTCCCCCACCCTAACACACCATTGCAGTGAAACCCTAAACTTATCTTTATCATCTTAACTCTGAAATTGTCTGCAGTTATGCATGTAGTATAGAAGAAACAGGTGTATTTATATATGTGTATATATAAATATGTATATATATGAAAGTTCTTATGTGTATATGTATAGATGTGTACGTATGCATATGTGTGTGTATGCATGTATATGCATTTATGTATGTATTTGTATGGTTGAATGCATGTGTTTATGTATTCACACACACACACTATATATATATATAGTTGGCAAAAGTGTTTTTTACTACTTGATTAGAAGGTAACAAGTCCCTTTTCTCAGGCTGCAATCTTTCAACTCGGTACACACGTCTGTTCCAACACCTGCCTCTACTGGAAAACGGACGTAGAATAATGATGTATAAATTATTGCTTCCTACAAAATATAAACCAAAAATATAAATATATAGCATATATAAATATTGTTTTTAAAATCCTATCTCATAACGTTTAACTATATGCATGCACATGTATGTATATATATGTATGTATTTATGTATATATGAATATGTATATATGTATGTAAGAATATATGTTTATATATATGTGTGAATATTTATTTTTATATATATATATATATATATATATATATATATACACTCCCTAGTGTGAAGAAAATCCACAGTAGAACGTGGAAGGTAAAATGGAGATTGTTTACTCATTAAAAATCTATTAGGAAATGAGAGAGCAGGACAGTAGCCTACTGATTTCTAGTATTTTTGGTAGATGGATCAGGTTTTATTCAAAGAAGTATTCTTGGTTTAAACCATTCCGTTACCATATTTCTAATGAAATAATACACTGCCTATCGTTTTTAAATAAGCAGCTATCTGAAAAGGATTTAATCATGATTTTCTTTCTCCTTCTTAAGCTAGGGTTTCGAGCATTACACAACAAAGGTTCTTGTATAAAATTATAATGGGTGGATTTTTAGATAAATATAAACTCTTTGAAACAGAGATTTGTATCATAGACCTAAGGGTTGGTTTTAGGAAGTTTGGTATCAAAAGGGTTAGCCCTTTAGCATTTATGTTACTCTATATTTACTACTGTATTTTGACGGTAAAGGCTTTACCTCTCATAATATCGAATCTATGAGATTTTGATATTATTTATTTTGAGAACAATACCTTAACATCAGTATCAGTGGCTGGTTACAACTGGTTTGAACAGAAAGAGGTGAGATAATTCTGGCCGGTTTAAATGCTAAAGGGTTAAGGTAACAACTAGGCAGTCATTAGATTGTCAGATTAAACATCTTGGTTATTTGATCAAGCTGTTTGTGTTCTGAAGTCAAAACCTGCTGAGATCAACTTTACTTTATACCTTCTTGAGGGTCAACAAAGTATCAATCTTGAGCTGATGGATTGGCAGAATTGTCAAAACTTTAGATGAGCTGCCTTGTAATATCTGTATTGTTTATATTTAACTGTTTATATTAATCTAAACCTTTCATTATAATTTTATTTAAAGAACTTTTGTAATGTTCCAAACACCAGCTGAAAAACAAGAAAGTTATATTACTAAATCTCGCCAAATTTGTAATTATTTTCAAGATGATTTGAAAGCTGAAGTCTGTGTCTTTCATCAGGAATATGGTAACAAAAGAGGGTTAAAAATCTGCAAGATGCAAACCATTTCTGTTTGTTTGTAGCTCTGCTTCTGGCACTGGTTTATTTAAACAGCATGTTGTTTATCTTAATATAGATAGCTCTGTTAATTTTCAGCCTTTTTGGAGCAAATGTTTCCTGTGTAGAAGTTGTCTATTTCTTGTGCCAACAATTTCCAAACAGTTGCCAAGGTAGCCAAGGGCCATCTTTTACCAGTGAAAGCAGATTCTTTTATATATTTACCCTTTCATTACTGTATTTCTAATGAAATACACTCTATTTCTATTAATTAATGAAACATTTTGTGAGATTCACTAAAATTATTTGATTACTAATAGTAACTTAACATATGGTTCTTATATAAAACTGTTGGAAGTGTTTAATTTAAACCAGTCGTATCCAGCCAGAATTCTCTCACCTCTTTCTGTTCAAACCTGCCATAACTAGCTGCTCATACTAATGTTAAGATATTGTTTTCAAAATACATGTCAAAATCTTGTAGATTCAATATTATATGAGATCATTATGTGAAATAAGGTGTTTACCTTGAAAATACGATAGTATTTTATAGAGTCATGTAAATGTTAAAGGGTTAAATTGGATTCCTTTAAAATGGGTAGTTTTGTTTCATAAGTTTACCATAGAGAATTGAAACAACTACCACATGGTATTTCATCCAACACTATCAATTCTGCCATTTCAACATTCTGCTGCTGGTGGTGGTGGTGACGATGACGATGATGATGGTTTCTGATTTAGGCACAAGGCCAACAATTTTGGTGGAGGGGAAATTCGATTGAATCAACCCCAGTGTGTTACTGATACTTTATTTTATCAATACCGTAAAAATGTAATGCAAAGCTGACTTTGGTGGGATTTGAACTAAGTACGTAAAGGGCCACTATGCCACAAAACGTGCGACACTCTAACATTACTGCTATTCTTCTACTACTACTACTACTACTACTAATAATAATAATAATTGTTTCTACTTTAGGCACAAGGCCAGCAATTAGCCAGTGCATTACTGGTACTTTACTTTATCGACCCCGTAAGGATGAAAGGCAAAGTCAACCTCGGCTATATTGCCAATATAATGTTGTTTATTTATGTTGGAATATTTGTGTAGTATATTTGTAGAAGTACTGCACACCAACCCGTACTACTAGAAAAACTGTCTTCTTCACACAGGCAGAGCAAAAAATTGTCTATTCTATTTATTGCAACATATGGCTGATCTAATTATAGAATTGTCATTCTGTAAGATTAGTTGATCTTAAAATAGTGGAAGAAAATTCCTCTCTTCATATATACTTTAGCTTTAATGTCCTGTACCACATGTAACTGCATTATTAACAAGACATTCTTAAATATATAAACAACACTATGACTGAATCCCGTTAAAAATGTAAGCCTTTGATTTATAACCAAAATCCCAGGACTTACAACATACAGAAAATAGAATTACTAAGGACTGCACACATAATACAAACAGTAATCTCAATACAATAGAAACAACACTGCACATAGCCAGGGCTCACAGAGCTGTGCTCAGTAATGCTGTAATAACATGCAATGAAAATAAGTCTAATGATAATAGTAATATACAACTAGAAATAAATGACAAGATAATGCTAAAATCTGGTGGTTGATAATGAGAAAAGATGATATAATATGTATAGGAATGTTAGTGATCACTATTTCACCAACACATATGTTCCATGCTACATAGAATGTATGTTGTCCTCTAATGGAACTTTATAGAAAAAAGTAAATATAGAAATGCGATAGCATAAAAATTGATACCAAAGTTTCATGCTGATATCTAAATGGATATTTATCCAAATGGATATCAACATGAAAGAAACGAGATGTATTTAACGGCTTTAGTTAATATATCTCCATTATACACATATATATACATATATATATATCATCATCATCATCATCGTTTAACGTCCATCTTCCAGGCTATTATATACATAATGGTTTTTGCTGTTGAGCAGTAAATCAGTGTGTATGTATGTATATATATATATATGTACACGTAAGTAACAGCCGTACTAAGAGTGGGAAATGAAATTTCGTTTCATTTTTTTCCGTTTATATATATACCATTTAAATTATTTTGATTACCAAAGGGTAGAACTGGTGTTTCTGGTAGGCAAATCATGATGTAATAAATCAAAGCACTCAACGTTATGTAAGTCATCCATCATAGATGTGGTATCCAGTGGTTGGTGCAGGAATGGAGATACACTAACACTGCACTATCTAAGTTCATGTGCATCTACCTATTATATATATAGGTATTTAATCACCAAGTTTGCTCAATATCTTAGCTGGTTATCGGTGCTATGGTTTTTGACAACCTGTCCAACCCTTGCTAGCAAGGAAAAAGGACATTAAATGATGATATATATATATATATATATAAGTATAACTATATATATATATATATATATATATATATATATATATATATATATATATATATGGTGAGTAATATTAAAGGCACTTGGCTTAGTCGTTAGAGCATTGGGCTTGCAATTGAAAGATTCTGAGTTCAATTCTCGGACCAGGTGATGTTATTTCCTTGAGCAAGACACTTTACTTCACATTGCTCCAGTTTATTCAGCTGTAGAAATGAGATGATAGCACTGGGGTCCCTATCATTCCACTGCAAAGTGGTTGTGGAGGTGCCACGGAAAAAAAAGCACCCAGCACTCACTGTAAATGAGGTTGGTGTTAGGAAGGGCACCCAGCTGTAATCAAGCCAGAATCAGTTCCCGTATGAGCAAGACAAGGTCAACCGACCGGACACTGCCCACAATAGGACAACCCATCTAACCCCTAGCTAGCGTGGAAGAACGGACGTAAAACGGTGATGATGATGAATATTAAATATTACCCAGTTACAAGTATGAATATAGCTCAATGTAAAATAACAAGTATAATACAGAGCTGAAATACAATGTATAATATATATATATATATATATAATTTGGATAAATTGTGACCACCTTTTTTTCAGTTATGTTATATTAAGACCATGGCTGTGTTTGATATGTTTTCTTAAGGATTTTCTATATATCCTTATTTGTTTGTGTTTGGTTCAGAACAATACCATTCCTAAATCTACTTGTCTATTAACATTTCGAGACATTCAACGATTAGTAAAGCTTATGAAGACTCTACTAATATCAACAATACAATCCAAATATCAACACCAGCAATAAGGAGCTAATAAGGAAATATAACAGAAATGTCTTTAATAAAAAAAAAATCATTAAACTTGAGCACTATCATGTTTTTATTAAGTACACATATATATATATCAACACACACATACATCCACACATGCACACACATTAAATTCTCTATGCTTTCCTACAAGTCAACATTGATCATGTGAATATTTTGTAAGACACACACAAACATATGCACTTGTAAACATAACACACTTGCAAACATTACACACTTACTTTGCCTCTCATCATTTAAAAATTAATTGTTTCTACTTTTGGCACAAGGCCAGCAATTACACAGTACATGACTGGTACTTTATTTTATCGACCCCGTAAGGATGAAAGGCAAAGTTAACCTCGGCGGGATTTGAACTCAGAATGGAAAGAGCCGTAACTCTATGCGTCAAAGCATGGCGTCCGACCCTCTACCGATCCACCGCCCTCATTTAAAAATTAATAAAAGGAAATGAATTCAAATTAGATGACTAAAAAAATAAGTAAGAAAAAATATTTCGTATTGGAATAATTAATATATTTTAGGCTATAGTTAGAAATGTTTAGCATTTAGGAGGAATTTGATGCTGAGTTTCAGGTAAAAAGCTTTTGGTAGTTACCTTTAGCATTATTATTATTGTCATTATTATTACCATTATTATTATAGCTCGAAGTCTGCTCTCTGTAAAGCAGGCAATTCCTTCCACAGCCTGATCTATCCGTTATGTATGTGAAATTTTAGCTTTTCCAGAATTTTCGGCTTAAAATCAATCTCTAGGAAATTGGAGCTGGAGCACTCTAAAGGATGAGTTGCAGGGGTGGGAGTTAATGTAAACTGATATAAAAGGTTAAATTGTATCATTTTTTTTCTTCCAACCCTCCCCCTCCATAACTGATTACCCCTCCCCCCTCTCTCTCTCTGCTGTTATATGCATTCCTTTACTATCTACCAGAATTATTGCACTCTATTTAATCGACTGTTCCCCTTTCACAAAAATTGCTGACCTTGTGCCTCAATCAAAAACCCATTAGTGTGGGTGGATGCAGCACAAATGGCACATGAGGAGAGAGATATATACCTATGGTGGCCTTGGTGATCAGAGTTATCTCAAATCTGTGGTGTTCATTAACCCTTTGGTCACTAACCTGGCCAAAACCAGCTCTGATTCTATGAAATAAAGCCACCCATTTTAAAGGTTTCCAATTTAAATTAAAATCTGTTTAGCTGACATCATACTAGGTTGTATTTCATAAGAGGTTTCTCAGAAGTTTTAATGATAGGGGCCACAGTCCTACAAGGTTGTTTTAATGATAGGGGCTCTAATTTTGTCATAAAAAGCAATGTGAAATGAGGCGACTTGCTCAAATCCACAACACACAGCCTGGTTCAGGAATGAAACCCATGGGTTTATGATCATGATTCCAACACCCTAACCACAAGGCCATATACTTTCTTTCACAAATATCTCAATAGATAAAATTCAAAACAATTTTGTCAACATTATTTCTATTTTTATCTTATCAATATCCAGTCTTTAGATTAAATTTCAGCTCAGCAATTGTCAGAAGAAAACATGCTAAGGATAGGCATATTGTGTTTTATATTCTGTTATTATTTTTACTGGTTTCAGTCGTTGGACTGTGGCCATGCAGGAGCACCACCTTAAAGAGGTTTAATTGATCATATCAACCCCAATGCTCTTTTACTGGTTTCAGTCATTGGACTGTGGCCATGCTAAAGCACCACATTGATGAGATTTAGTTGATCATATTGACCCCAGTACTTTTTCCCCAAAAAATCTGGTACTTATTTTTTTTTTTTTTTTTTTTTTTACTGAACTGCCATGTTTATGAAAGCCTGAAAGCCCTGTTAGATATTTCCAGATTTTATGGCCAAAAATAGGGAGTTGACTTTTACATGAGATCTTCTATTACTCGAGTATATATGGTGTATAAAATTATGTTGGAAGACTTTAATTTTAACAGGAATCCTATAAAATGGGTGGTTTTGTTTCATAGCCCCAGAGGGGGGTTGATATCGAAAGGGTTAACCACACAGCCTAAAATAAAATAACATACTACTCCATATCTATGATAGATTTATTTCATTTGAAGGAATATTTGCAGGGAATTGGGGGTGGGGATTTAGATAACGAGAGGTGGAGGTGGAGGAGGCTTTGAGGGGGGTGGGGGGGTCTATGGTCCTACCAAAAACAGGAATAAAATTCCATCTGTACATAACAACAATAGCAGTAGCAACAACATGGCCAAGAATAAGATTACAAAGAGCCAGGAGGTCTGAGAGGAGTCTCTCTCTCTCTCACCATTGTCCCATTCCATATCTTTGCTCAGTGTTGGTTTATTTAGTACTTTCTTACTGCTTGCTGTTTATATTTATAGACAGATACAAAACGACTCTTTGTACTGTTGTTGTTGGTGGTGATGTTGAGGTGGGGTAGTGTTGTTGTTGGTGGTGATGGGGGGTTGTTGTTGGTGGTGGTGGTGTTGTTGGGATGGGTTGGTGGTGGTGTTGATGTTGGGGTGAGGTAGTGTTGTTGGTGGTGTTGATGTTGGGGTGAGGTAGTGTTGGTGATGGGGGTGCTGTTGTTGGTGGGGTAGTGTTGTTGGTGGTAGTATTGTTCTTGATGGTTGTTGGTGTTGATGCTGCTGCTGCTATCACCACAGTCAGTAAGGCAGAAACACCTATTAATGGAGAAATAGAAAATAGTTTTGTGTTCAGTGATGCTCACTTTAATTAGATTTCTGTTAACGAGTGTCTGGTCTGTAGTCTGGTTAGTTAAAGTAGTGGCTGGAGAGAGTGGTGGTGGTGGTAGTGGCTGGAGAGGGTGGTGGTGGTGGCTGGAGAGAGTGGTGGTGGTGGTAGTGGATGGAGAGGGTGGTGGTGGTGGTGGTGGCTGGAGAGAGTGGTGGTGGTGGTGGTGGTTGGAGAGAGTGGTGGTGGTGGTGGTGGTTGGAGAGAATGGTGGTGGTGGTGGCTGGAGGTGGTGGTGGTGGTGGTGATGGTGATGGTGGGTGGTGGTGATGGTGATGGTGGGTGGTGGTGGTGATGGTGGCTGGAGAGAGTGGTGGTGGTGGTGGTGGTGGTTGGAGGTAGACAGGGAGATAAATAGAAAAAGTTGGAGATAGACAGAGAAAAGGAGGGAGAGATGGGGAGATAGAAAGAGGAAGCTGAGAGAGAGAGAGATGGAGAGATAGAAAGAAACAGAGAATGAGGGGATAGAGATTGGGAGATAGACACCGAGAAAGAGAGATGGAGAGAAATAGAATGAAAGGAGAAAGGAAGGAAAGAAGATATGAAGAAGTTTAAGAGAAGTTTTAACATCTGTCTCTAATAAAAGAAATATAATAAAGTTTATTGACTTGGTAGAGTATTATTAAATACTACAGTAGGTCATTAAAACAGTGGTCACCTATTGTATGTGGAGATATTACCACCACTACTACTACTACCACTACACCAACTTTATCACACACTCACTCCACACTTCACTCCACTCTAGCTAACCCCATCTCATTCTACCCCACCTCACTCCATTCCACTCCGCTCCACACACTCCACTCTACTCCAAACACTCCACTCCACTCCACACACTCCACTCCACTCCACATACTCCACTCCACTCACTCCACACACTCCACTCCACTCCTCTCATCCTATTCTAACTCAACTGGAGCCAATGAGGCAGCCTTTAGGTGTATGTTTAACCTGCTAAATATAACAGTCAAATACCTTTCAAATGATACCATATCTGCTTGAAAAGGGAAGGTCATGTAATCTTAGTAATGAAATCATCATCATCACTGTTTAAGGTCCATTTTTCCACATTGGTATGGGTTAGACGGGTTTTCCTGTTGTGAGCAATGCCAGGTCAGGTGACCATGTCTTGCTCATACAGAACTGATTTTGGCTTGGTTTCTACAGCTGGATGCCCTTCCTAATCCCAACCTCATTTACATGATGAGTACTTTTAGTAAATCTCTCAAAATACTTCATTAGTTAATTGAAATGGAGTGTATTTAATTAAAAATACAATCACGAAATGGTTAGTGTTTATATTATATGTTGACATAGTTGGCTGGCCAATTGCTATTCTTATCAGGTAACCAAACTATTTGATGATAATGACAAACCATTCAGACCATGCCAGCATGGAAAGCAGATATAAAATGATGAGGATGTTATATAAATGTGTGTGTGTGTGTGTGTGTGTGTAAACACTCGTATATATTAGTTGGAATGGTGTCATCATTTTCTCATCATATTCAGTTTTATTCGAAGACTGACTAACGTCTCTCTCTCGCTCTCTCTCTCTGTCATAATAATAATAATAATTTACTAATCTTACCAAAACAATGTGAAACATTGTCCTAAAGTACAGAATGGGAGTGTTAAAGGGAGAGAGGAAGACACGGAGAGAGATGGAGAAGGAAAGAGAGAGAGGTGTGTGTGCACACAGTGAGAGAGAGAGAGAGTGAGATGTACACAGAGAAAGAGAGTGAGTGAGAGGTGCACACAGTGAGAGAGAGAAAGAGGGACAAATAGGTGCAGGTTACTACATATATATATATATGTAAACAAAGTACAAGAAATACTGCTTTAAGTCACAACAATTCTATAAAGGATTGGCAACAGGCAGCAGTGATGTGAATATGAAATTACTATGATAAGTAAGCCACAAGCCATAGGTCATACATAAGTTGGCTGGCTTTGCTAGAGATAGAGCTTTTCAAAGACCAGAAAATTCTGCAAATTTCAAACTGATTATGTTATGTTCTGTTTATGTTATGTTCTGTTTATCCACCTTAATCAAATTTAATTTCCAGTTGGTCCTCTTTGTGTTTGTGCTTCATGTCTCATATAGGCAGCTTTACTTTTTCTTTCCTTTATTTTTAGACTTATGTAAATCTCAACAACATTGACTGATGGTGGGGATGGGTTATTTACAAACAAATTGTCATTCACTAAACACACACACACACACACACACACACACACACACACACACACCTATATGTATGTGAAGTTCCAGAGGACACTAACTCCACCTTAATGTAATTACTGTGGTTACCTCCGATTGAACCTGGGATAACTTATATATATATATATATATATATATGTGTGTGTGTGTCTGAAAAAATGTATACAAATATTTATTAGAATGCTGTTGAAGTGTGTATACATTTTTGGAGACACCCTTTATGTATATTCACAGTTAAAGTTAGTGTACAGAGTCCATTGAAACATTGCGTAAGCAGTGTGTATAAGGTTACAGTGACTTTAGTTTGTGTTTCTTCTGAGAATTTTGTTACTTCTTTCTTCACATATATATCATCATCATCATCATTGTTTTTATGTCCAGTTTTTCCAGGCTTGTATGGGTTGGACAGGTCCTTCTCAGCTCAGCACGGCCGCTCTCCATTAGTCCAGTTCCTTCATCCTCTCCTCTTTCGGTCTCTGTGATTTGAGGTCAGCTCTCACAACCTCTGTCCAGGTCTTTCTTGGTCTACCGCTACTCTATATATCCATGCTAGCTTGGAAGAGTGGACGTAAAACGGAGATTATATGCAAGCAGGGAAAAGCGGACGTAAAATGATGATGATTATATATATATATGATGTGTGTATCAGTCTGATGATTGGCTTCTTCCACAATAAAATGTCCCCCGTCTACTCTGTAAAGTGGTCGGCGTTTGAAAGGGCATCCAGCTGTAGAAACTATGCCAAAGAAGGAACATAAGAAGCAAGGCATGGTCTCAGCCCTCTTTAGTGTCAGATGAGGCTGCATGAAAAAGACATAATAATAATAATTGTTTCTACTTTTGGCACAAGGCCAGCAATTATCCCAGTGTATTACTGGTACTTTATTTTATCGACCCCGTAAGGATGAAAGGCAAAGTTAACCACGGCGGGATTTGAACTCAGAAAATAATAATAATAATGATGAGGAGGAGGATACACTACGTATACACCTGTATATAACCCCCCCCCTCCTCTCCACACACATACATACTCTTTTTCTCACCATCATATAGAATTAATTGTCATTGTCGCCATCGTCATCATCGTCACCACCTTTGTCATCATCTGCAACAAAAGATTTAAAAGAAGCTAATTCATATGTAAATATGATTCTTCCCTATTATATAAATAAAACCATATTGAAGAAGATGTCTTGGATATATAATTTGTTATTGCTTAGAGCAGTTGTTAAAATTCTATTGTATAATAGACTCTAATAATGTATCAGTGAGAATAATTGTTGCTAGAGGCAATACTTCTTCCAGTCGACAGCCAGTCACTTTCCTCAAGTACTTGCAAACTTTGATTGCTTGGCAATGCTGTATCATTTATTTAAAGCTAAACAATACATATTTGGCTTGCTGCCCTCTCATTTTTTTTTATTGTTTCTCTAACAAGCTTTAGCTAGCCATGACATAAGAATATATCCACTTGTCGTATTTGGTGGTTACTTTTTTTGTTTGTTTTGCTGCTGTTGTTGTTGTTATTGAAGCTATTACCTTATTTACCTGTTGATTAATTGATTGGTTTATCAATAGTGATAGTCTAAAACTAGTTATGAAATGAGGTGGTGGTGGTGGTGGTGGTTGTACCATTTCTAATTCCAGCTATTTAGTTTTAACAATTGAGGGTGTACTAGGTGCATTTTATCATGTCGCCAGCTCTGAAGAGATTGTCATGTCTTCAGCAGTATTGGAGAGTCTTCTCTACCCTATGTTTGTGTTCATTCACCAATCACTTTACAAAGTGTACTAGATGTATATATGGAGGCACATGGCTTAGTGGTTAAAGCATTGGCCTTGCAATCGAAAGGTTGTGAGTTCAATTCTCAAACTGGGTGATGTGTTGTTTCCTTGAGCAAGACACTTTATTTCACATTGCTCCAGTTTACTCAGCTGTAGAAATGAGATGATAGGGACTGGTGTAAAGTGGTTGTGGAGGTGCCACGGCAAAAAAGCACCCAGCACTCACTGTAAATGAGGTTGGTGTTAGGAAGGGCATCCAGCTGTAGAAATCAAGCCAGAATCAGTTCCTGTCCCACCCCTGCAAGCAGGGAAAAGCGGACGTAAAATGAAACGAAATGAAATGATAAATGTCATCTGAGTTTTTCGAATATTAATAACAACATTCTATTCGTTTGCAATTATGCAAACAAGCCTCATTTTTAAAGCCTTGACAGCAGAATCCGAGGTTAACTTTGCCTTTCATCCTTACGGGGGTCGATAAAATAAAGTACCAGTAACGTACTGGAGTAATTGCTGGCCTTGTGCCAAAAATAGAAACAATTATTAATATTCGAAAAACTCAGATTACATTTATTGTATTGAGCCATGTAGAGCGACAATAAAAAAAAAAATTATATATATATATATATATATATACTACATTAGTTGCTCTGGTAGATAAGACACCTCCATTTTACATACAATATTTACAGCAGACCATATATTTTGAACTGAGGTTTTGTAGGTCCTGTAGATAAGTCCCATGCTGTTCTTTCGTGTTGTATTTTTGTGGGAATTGGTGTGACTTATACATGACTATATATGGTAATCTATCACAGATATTTTCCCTCCCCCTACTCTAATATCAATTTTAGAAATTGTCAATAATTTTAATTTTAGAATTAAAAAATTTCAGATTGAAATTTTATAATTGAATTTATTTATAACTTTAGAGAATTTATTTTAGAAATCAAGATTCTGTTAATTTTGGAAAGTCATTCATTGCTAACAGTATTTGATGATGGTGATGGTTTTTGTGTAGAACTATTCAAGTATATTACTGACTGATATTATATGTATGTGTTGCTTTTGTTGGAACTGGTTCTGTAGCAGTCATTCACACAGTGAAAGCAGCAGTTTCAGGTCCTCTCAGATATTCTTTTACCATCCATTCCGTGGTTTGACCCCTCGTTTTCATAGGCCCTGGAAGTCTCTCTTGAATACTTGGTAGACGATAGATATCTCAAGTTGGTGAACAACGTGGCCAGACCATTGGTGCCGGCACTGCCAGATGACATTGATAATCATAATATTGGTGTCCAGTGAAGCCTGGACTTCTTAAGAAAGAAGTGGAAAATAGACTACACTCTTTTGAGATGCAATGCCTGAGGTCTGGAGTAGGAGTAGGAGTAGTAGTAGTAGGAGGAGGAGGAGTGATACTGACAGACAGAAAAGTGAATGATGTAGTAAGAGTGTTTGTTATTGTTACAGTATATTTTATCATTTTACATCCACTTTCCACACTGGCGTGGGTTGGACAGGTCATCACGGTCAGATTGAGTTCTTAATTGGAGTTACTTCCCTCCTAGATGGGTTAGGGCACCACTTTACACTCATACATTCCAAAATTTGATATGATTTTTACATAATATGGTTTCACATATTTCTTCATGTATTCCGTCTCTCCCCTTCCCCGTTCTAATATCAATTTTTGAAAGTAAACAAACATGAAAGAAATGTATTCTCTCTTGGTTAAAAATTGTTTATTGAGCAATTTTAGTGCCTGAAATGGGAAAGATTTATATACACACCTCATTCAGCCACTCCTGATTCTTATATGGAGTTTCATAGACCAGCTGTTTTGTTGGTTGTTGAAAGGAATTCTCATCTGTTAAGATTTGGCTTACTAATCTAAATAAATGTGGTTGTTATTAACATTATTAGGGCAATGGTGTGGCAGAATCGGCAGAGTGTCTGACAAAATGCTTTAATGCTTTGCAGCATATAGTTACAACTTTCTACATACTGAGTTCAAATCCTGGCGAGGTTAGCTTTGCCTTTTATCCTTAGTGTCGATAAAATGAAGTACCAGTAATACACTAGGGTCAATTTAATTGACTTTCTCTTCCCTCAAATTTGTTGGCCTTGTGCCTAAATCAGAAACCATTATTATTATTTGTGATGGATTGGTGGAGTGTAGGATAAAATGCTTTCAGGGAGTGGGGGACTTGTTCTAGTTCTCTACATTCTGAGTTTAAATCTTTGTAAACTTTGCCTTTCATCCTTTTGGATGTGATAAAATAAAGTAGCAGTAACGTTTCCCCCCAAATTGGTCTATGATATAAAGGTGTGTTTTTTTTTTAGGTGTTTATATTTCTCTCGACACCATTCATCATAATTTTATGTTGGAACATTTAAGTTCTAAACATTAGCTTAACCATTTCATGGCCTATATTTCTAATGAAATACCCTCTTTCAATTAATTAATGATGAATTTTGATGCATTTTCTAAAATTATTATTTCATTGCTAAGATAGTAATTTAACACCATGGTTCACATATTTAAATTAAAATCTTCCAATATAATTTTATAAGAACTCTCTAAAATGGATGGTTTTGTTTCGTAGAACCAAAGTTAATTTTGGTTAGGTTGAAATCAAAAAAGTTAATTTATACTGCGTTTGGTATATAGTTTATTATTAAATCCCTCCAAATTATTGATTATTTGAAAATTATAGGCAGTGTTTTTCATCAGAAATATGATACTGTTAAAATACTTGTTGTTGGTTAAATATTAGTTTTAAAATACTTTCTAGCAATTTTGTTTTGGATGTTGTATTTTGCGTTATTTTTTAGTAGTAGTAGTACCAGCAGTAGTAGTAGTGACAGCTACATGTACGAATTCAGAAAGTGATATTTCTGTTTGCATCCTAGAATCCTTCCACGCCAACTCTTTAATACAAAAGATGCATTTATATAAATGCCAACAACATTTTATCTTTTTCCCCAATTTCAGCCAAGAATTTTGGGTCTTTGACCCAGTTTCTTTTGTTGTTGTTGTTATCAACTTGTACATTCTTCTCACACTGCCCACCCACACACTATGGTTCTGTCAGCAACACTGCCTAGCTTGTTAGCAACTCTCTACAACTCTCATAACAACTACCCTTTTCTTCTCAAACAGTTAATTTCCTTATATAATATCACCTCCTTTCATTTCTTGTTTCAGTATTCGTTATGTAAAAGCCACCTCAGTTTCTCTTGAAGCTGCTGTAGCAAGCAAGTGTGTAGTTAGTCTGCTTGTCTTGTACCCTGATTACACATACACAGACGTGTGTGTGTATTTGTATATATATATATATATATATATTCTGCAGTGGTGAGACTGGGGAGACCACTAATCATGGGAGTACTCAATGCATGGGGGGGGGGGGGAGATGCAGAGTGGGTATAGATAGGTAAAATCAAGTGACCATGCTTTGCTCATATAGAACGTTTCTGGCTTAGTTTTTTCTGGCTGGATGCCCTTCCTAACAGCAACCACATTTCAGCGTGGACTGGGTGTTTTTTATTGTGGCACCAAAATGACAATCTGACAGGTTAGACTGGGTACTATTTCATCATGGCACCAGCACAACCACCTTACATAAATGTATCTTTGTTATATAGAAACGACTTCTACGGGACTAGAACTGATTCATATGAAATCATGAGGAATGCCTAGTTTCTTGATTTCTGATTTATTCAGGGTGGTAGACTTAATCTGTCGCCCAATTTAACACCACCATCTGGTCCTTGGGTCATAGACATAATCCATCACCTAGCTTAACACCACCACCTGGGTCTTGGGTGCTTTTAGTGGAATCCATGTTGTTGTAGATATTCCGGCCTAGTCACTGGTTTGAACATACCTTTCTGCTTCTCCCAACACTCTTGAAACCACTAGAAAGGTCCACAGACACTGCCTTTGCCTTTCTGACTTAACAGTAAAATATGAAATTGAAATTTCCTACCCTGGCTGATAAAATGTGATTGTGGGTGTTATGTAGAAAGTTGAAAGTATTTACTGTCATTTCAAATGATTCAATAATATTTCTATGTTAGTCATCGTTTAGCCAAATAAACTAAATCCTAATCCATTATGAGTATGATTAAGACAGCAGGATGATAAACCCTTTTAATACCGAGTCCCCTTAAACTGCCCCTGGTTATATGATACAAAGCTGTTTGTTATGAAGTATTCATATATAATATATATGTTATTCCGGGTTGAATCGGAGGTAACCACAGTAAGTAAGGTACTCAATACATAGCAGAGTATAAATGTTTTAATATAGAAGAGCTTCTACAGGACTAGAAACAGTTCTAGTCCTGTAGAAGCTCTTCTATATTAAAATATATATATATATATTTAAACTTTTTATCCAAATATCATGTAAGAACCACACGTTATGCTCCAAACACTAACTAAATAATAAAAGTTAAGTATATTCTACCCTACATAAATTTCTTTATTTTCAAATGGATTCAAAAATCATATGCAGTGTCTTTCATTAGAAATATAGTAATGAAAGGATTAAAAACAAAACAAATGAAACTGACCCTTACTTAAGAGAATCTTTAAAAATTTCTAATAGAATTTTGTAGAACATCTCTTAATTCTTTCATTACAATATTTCTAATGAAAGACACTACCTATGATTTTCAAATAATGTTGAAAATAAAGAATTTTGAGAAATTTACTATTGTACTTAACTTTCTCATTAGTTATCCAGTGTTTGGAACATAACAAACATTCTTCAGTAAAATTATGATGGAAGATTTTGAGATAAATATAAACATTTTAAAGTAAGTAGTTTTGTATCATACAGCAGAGGCAGTTTCGGATGGGTTGGTATGTAAAGGGGTTAATATTAATAGAACCAGAGGCAGTTTCGGATAGGTTGGTATGTAAAGGGGTTAATATTAATAGAACCAGAGGCAGTTTTGGATGGGTTGGTATGTAAAGGGGTTAATATTAATAGAACCAGAGGCAGTTTTGGATGGGTTGGTATGTAAAGGGGTTAATATTAATAGAACCAGAGGCAGTTTTGGATGGGTTGGTATGTAAAGGGGTTAAAGTCAATAGAACCAGAGGCAGTTTCGGATGGGTTGGTATGTAAAGGGGTTAAAGTCAATAGAACCAGAGGCAGTTTCGGATGGGTTGGTATGTAAAGGGGTTAATATTAATAGAACCAGAGGCAGTTTTGGATGGGTTGGTATGTAAAGGGGTTAAAGTCAATAGAACCAGAGGCAGTTTTGGATGGGTTGGTATAGATTTTACATGTGGCCGGTGCTCTGGTGCAATAAGTAGCAGCAAGTGCCCACAAAATACTAGCTCTTTCAATTGCGCAGAGGGTTCTATAGAAATAGTGGACAGCTTCCGTTACCTGGGTGACAAAATCAGCAGTGGGGGAGGGTGCTCTGAAAGTACAGTGGCTAGAGTCAGAACTGGATGGAAAAAGTTCAGAGAGCTTATACCACTATTAGCCGCTAGAGGGTTCTCCCTAAAAATGAAAGGTAGGTTATACGATGCCTGCATACGAACAGCAGTGCTGCATGGCAGTGAGACCTGGGCATTGTGTGCAGAGGATATACGCAGACTAGAGAGGAACGAAGCTTGCATGCTCCGCTGGATGTGCAATAGTAATATACGTGAACGGTTAAGCATAAACGAACTAAGGGAGAAATTAGAAATAAGAGGGATCAGATGTTGTTTACTCGAGAGAAGGCTACATTGGTACGGTCACGTGATGCGCATGAAAGACGACAGCTGTATAACAAAGTGCAGGGCAATAAAGATAGACGGTAGCCACGGAGTAGGCAGACCCAGAAAAACCTGGGACGACATGATAAATTCCGACCTCACACACTTACACCTCTCCAAGACAATGTCACTGGACCGAGACCTTTGGCGGTACTCAGTAATAGAGAAGACCCGCCTTACCTAAATACATAGTAAAACCTACTACAGCCAGTAGGCATCTCTAACAAAATACACCCCCCCACCCAATCCACACCGCCCCTTTCAATGTAAAGTTATGTTGGTGCCACAACATCCAGGCCGAAACAAATGAGATTGTGTAGGTGTCACAACAAAACCCGCCAGACAGTCCACGCTGTAATGTGGCCGTGTAGGCAACACGGTAAAAACCTCCCAGCCCCACACTGTAAATGTGGTTGGTGTTAGGAAGGGCATCCAGCTGTAGAAAACCTGCCAGACAGTCCTATGCGAGCAAGACAACCACTCTTGCCTCAAGTGGGAAAACCCCCGTCCAAACCCATGCAAGTGTGGAACACGGACGCTAAACCTTGATGATGATGATGATGATGATGATGATGATGATGAGAACCAGAGGCAATTTCGGATGGGTTGGTAGGAAAAGGGGTTAATAAGGATAGAATCAGGGGCAGGTTCAGGTGGGTTAGTAACAAAATAGTTAATATGATTAGCTATCTATCTAAAGAGATTTCTGGTGTGTTATTAATTAACTCTAATTGGGCGTAAAATAAGCTAATGAAACACCGGAAACATTCTCCACCAATATAACATCCCAGATATATATCTTCAGCCTGGATAGCAAGGAATGGTGTATGGGGCGGGGTGGGGGATCACTTGTACAGTGTGGATGGTTATGTCAATAACAATATTTCATCCAGGACAGGGTGTGCCTGCTAAGTGTATTTATTCTGTTGTTCAATCTTTTATTATGTAATCAAAATGGATGCAGGAATGTAATTATTGCTGTCAATTTAATTGACTTCCCTACCTTCAAAATTGTTGGCTTAAATTAGAAACCATCAATAAATAAATATATTATTATTATTATTATTATTGATGGCTTGCACAGTAAGTCTGATGACTAGATTTACTTCTGCTTACCGAGTCTCAACAACAACCTGAGACAGACTTACTATTTTTGGGTTATTTATGTTTTGAGATCTATTTGCTCAAGATAACCATCTCAATGTCAAATTATTAATGTCACCATTCTAAGATGGTGCATCAACCTTTTAGCATTTACATTACTCTATATATACTATTGTATATTCACTGTAAACGCTTTATCTCACATAATATTGAATCTATGAGATTTTGATATTTATTTTGAGAACAATACCTTAACATCAGTATGAATGGCTGGTTACTGCTGGTTTGAACAGAAAGAGGTAAGAGAATTCTGGCCGGATATGGCTAGTTTAAATGCTAAAGGGTTAATAAGTAGGCATTCACAACTATTTCTGTTTCTCATAGCTACAATATCAGGTCTGTTGTGTTCAACTGTATGGGTCATCTGAACAACAAAATCCTAAAGTATTTTGGGTTCATCTCTGCCATCGATAACGCTTTCTGGTACAACTTATTGGACAGCTGCTATCCATATTTTTTACACAGTGACCAGTGTATCTACAGACAGACCTCATCGGGACTTCCTTTATACCCCATTAGAGGTAGTATTTTGCATGTGTTCACTATGTGGAGGGTATTCACCATTACCAGGTACAAACAGACCTCATGATGTCGTCTTTTATGTGCAAGGTATTTTCTGTATTATAATAATTGTTTCTACTTTTGGCACAAGGCCAGCAATTACCCAATACATTACTGGTACTTTATTTTATTGACTCCGTAAGGATGAAAGGCAAAGTTAACCTTGGCAGGATTTGAACTCAGACCGTAAAAGGACATAAGGTTCGAGTTCAAATCCTGTATTATAATAATGATTATTATTACTGATAGATGGCACTTTAAATACCTTTGCTGATATACTGTATGTAACCTGGGAATTTGTGATGGTTTTTGCTCAGAATTATCCGAGGTGATGTTCCCCTATTGGGGGATTTTTCTTGTTGGAAATTTGTTACATTTATTGTTTTATTAATTTGAATCCTTTTAACCTGATGTAAACCCCATTTTGTGTTGTATATTGTCCCACATGTCTTGGGCCCTCGCGGCTAATAAACGGGATTAATGTTGTTGTTATTATTATTTACTTTTGTTATTTTCAGGTTAAAGGGGAGGCTAAATGACCAGCAATGTCAGCTGTGGCCATTTTAACATGTACACCAAATTCACAGCCATTTCTAGCACGGCACATAACTCTTCATGAACCACTCAAAGTGGGTCGAACTGTTGCTAGGACACGTCCATCACCCAGCAACGGCACCTTCGACTGTAAAGTTTTGTCAAGGAACCATGCATTACTCTGGTACAAGAATGGAAAGGTAAGTCATATGTTTAGAATAATAATATAATAATAATTGTTTCTACTTTTGGCACAAGGCCAGCGATTACCCCAGTGCACCACTGGTACTTTATTTTATCGACCCTGTAAGGATGAAAGGCAAAGTTCACCTCGGCGGATTTGAACTCAGAACCCAATATAATAATACTGTTTTTTTTATTTAGGCATAAGGCCAGCAATTTTGGGGGAGGGGAAAGTCGATTAAATCGACCCCAGTGTGCGACTGGTACTTTATTTTATCGACCCTGTAGGATGAAGGCAAAGCTAACCTTGTACTGGTGCTACAACAAAAAGCACCCAGTTCACCCTGCAAGCTTTTGGCTTTATCCTCTCTCTCTCTCTATTACCTTTCTTTCTCTTAGCCATTCTAATGGTTGTGAGGATCATTCTTCATACCAATAGAGCAGGGAAACTTGTACAGCCATCCTTGGATGTAAATACCCATATCTGATAAGGAGGAGGAGGATATTCATGGTGATGATGGTGGTGCTGATGATGATTGGTGATTAAGAAGAGGAAGATGATGGGATGATGATGCTGATGGTAAGAATGGGGATGATGATGATGATGGTGGTGATGGTGATAAGCTGTTGATAATGATGGTGAAAGACAATTAAAATGGTAAATATTGAAGAATATTTCCTGCTGCCTGCTGAAATCTTTTGATAGAAATATTTTCCAAATGGCTGCACACTCCCAACTTATTGTATTCTCTGAACCATAAGATATGTGTATGTGTGTGTGTGTATATATATATATATATATATGTGTGTGTGTGTGTATATATATATATATATATATGTGTATGGGTTTATGTATATTTGTGTATATATATATATATATATTCTTCCAATATAGGTAATGATGATGCTATATATGTTATCAATACTTCGATAATTATTTGAAATATTGTTATGTAAGAAAGCTCTATTGATAAATCCTTAGTAACTTTTGTCTTTCTGTTGCTTGGTAACAAAATATTGATTAAAACATCAGCTTAAAACTTTTCCTATCAACGTTCAAACCTTAGATTTCAATAAAAGTTCAATCTATATAGCACAGACTTTTTGCTTCTCTCTCTCTGTTTTCCCCTCCCCTCCCTTTCTCTCTTTTCCTCTCTATCCCTTGCTCTCCTAGTCTCTCTTCCACTCTGTTCCTCACTCCTCTCCCCCTTCTCACATTCATATTAATTTGCCTCTGTGTGTATGTCTTGTAATTAGGTTATGTTGGTGCTACAACAAAATGCACCCAGTACACTCTGTAAAGTGGTTATTGGTAGGGAAGTCACAGAGCCCATGTAAAATAGTTTTGAAACAACTCTTCGATTATGACAGGCCAGACTTTTTAATGCTTGTGTCACAAGAAAATGCACCCAGTACACTCTGTAAAGTGGTTGACAATTGAAGGAGTATCAAACTATTGAAACCATGCTAAAACCGGAATATATAAGAAGTGTGCCTCCCATCCTCTGCGTGTCTGGAAGGACAAAACTCCAATTAAATATTTCCTTGGTCTCTGACGAGCCCTTCAACCAATACCAGCAGGGGGAAAAACTGGTTGTTAAATAATAATGAAGATGATTATTTATTTTCCTTTGTTTTTTCTGTATTGATTGCTGCTTTATTTATTTAAGTTTGGCAGAAGGAAAGATGTTTTATGATTTCCTGTATTCTGGTTCAGTTAACATCACTAGATGTAGGGTAAGAAAGAGTTAGATGTACTTTAGGTTATCTGATCTATCATCCATGGACAGATCTGTATCTGTCTGTCTGTCTCTCCCTCTCTGTCTGTCTCTCCCTCTCTGTCTGTCTCTCCCTCTCTGTCAGTCTCTCTCTCTCTCTATGTCGATCGACCTCTCAGTTGGTTTCTCCCTCTCTGTCTCTGTCGATTGATAAAATATATCATCATTATTTAATGTCTGTCTTCCCTTCTAGCAAGGGTTGGAGGAGTTTTCATAGACAACTCAGTACCAACTACTTTACAGGGTGCGTGTTTTCAAGGCACCAACACTACCTCTTAATATATATATATATATATATATATATTAACTTTAATTATATCTCGTAAAATAATACAACTGGTTTTTCCACATTATACATATTGTTAGCACCCCAAACACTTAAATTGGGTTTATATTTAAATATAACCTAATGTTTGTTGAGTGAGATGGTTACCAGTCAGAGTTTAGCTTTAAACTATCTCTGTTATTGTATTAAATATATATATATATGAGTTTGTTTATGTCTTGTAACTTAGAGATTTGTGATAAAGAGAACAATAATATATGTACTAGTGTTGATATGATCAAGTAAATCTCTTAAAAGCAGTGCCCCAACAAAGGCATATATATATATATATATATATATATATATGCCTTTGTTTTGTTTTACTCCATCCTGACCCAACCCTTCTGCCAGGCTCTCTTCTCCTCCTGGCTTACACGACGATTTGACACACACACATATATATATATATATATATATATATATATATATAGGAACGAGTAGGACCCCGACGGCTGAGCTCAAGCCGTTTCGACGGCTAATTCTGGACTCTACTACCCTAAGTATTGAGTACTTTGGTGCGTTATGGTCCACCTGGTTCCTTACCACATTTCCTTCGTTATATATATATATATATATATAAAAACATGAGAAGAAAGAAGAATACTGCGTGGTTTGCACATGGGTTACATATGATAAAAATAGTCCTTCGTCAGTGATTTGCCAACCATCATTGGTATTTCATCGCATTAAAAATCAGATACCTCAGGTTGGTGCGAGCAATAAACTAAAAAAAGTTATTGGGACCAGTAATCGTGTAAAGCAAGGATATATCCTCCTCTTTCAATCTTTTCTATATTTCATCTGCCTTGTGGATTGTCTCTCTGTTGACCACTGGCTATTGGTCTCTGTCCTCTGAGACATTTTTACCCATCGCTGCCTTTGTCGGCATTTATCTGTTTTAACGGCTGTTCTAGAGATGAGTTTTCTCATTTTTATGTGTGTGTATATATAAAAACAAAACCTGTCAAAGGGCAAAGGAGCTCTTAAGAGTCAATGGCCATCCAAAATCACCGGGAGAGATGACCCCTTAGCCTTTGTCAAGGCAGAATTCTAGGAGAAAGAAAACTCTGATATAACACCTGCAACCCTGATGGTATCCAATGATGTTGACTTGTTCTTCTTTTTGGTAAATATCATCTTGGTTAAGAGAGTGGGACTAGCTTTGTGCAGTGCCTTTGCTCACTATAAAAGCTTCACGGCACAGGCATTGTTTTATATCTGGAGATCTCTCTGCACTTGTCGTCACATAGTACCATAGGTCCAGCACTATGTGTCAATAATTGTCACAAGTGTAGTGTTTGTATGAGAGTTTTCAAGTCGCTGGCTGGACTAAAAAGTCACACTCGTTCAGCGCATCGGTAGGGGTTCTCCTACATGGATATAAAGTAGTGGCCGTACTCGAAAACGAGTTGGCAGCCACCATATATATATATAGCCATACATAAACCTTTTTAGTTGTTAGTCTATAGCTAAATATTTAATGTAGTTCTTGGTTTTAAAAGTCAGATTTTATCTCATTATCTCAAATTAAGCTTCATTAACTCTTTTGCTGTTCATTTTACTTTTAAAATATTTCTGAAAAATAAAAAATGAATTATAAACGTTATTAAAAGTTGTGTAATAATTTCTGAATAAGTAAATAATTCTGCTATCAATTAATTTGAATGTTTCACTTGGCCTCTTTTCCTTTCTGGTGAGTACCAATTAGTGTGTGTTTGTTGTTCACTGAACATAATGTGCCAACACTTTGGTTTATTTTCGAGTTGTTTGGTTATGAACTAATCACTGCTTGTCTATCTCTCTACGTCTCTATATCATCATTTTATGTTCGTCTTCTATGTTGGCCTGGGCCTGACATGTTATAGTTTGAGACCAGACGGATAGGAGAGACCTCATCTTGCTCCCATGTTCTATGTGTGTGTGTGTGTTATATACTAGCTGGCAGTGTGCCGTCAATGATGGCTAATCGTAGTATTTTATATATAAAACGGGTCCAAATTAAGTTTTTAGTTTAATAATTCTTTTATTACAAACATTTTTGTGGAAAAACTATCTGCAACTAAAATATACACACCAAGATAATATCATGGTGTGTATATGTATACATTTATATGCATCATCATTTCATCATCATTTCATTTTACGTCTGCTTTTTCCCTGCTTGCAAGGGTGGGACAGGAACTGATGCTGGCTTGATTTCTACAGCTGGATGCCCTTCCTAACACCAACCTCATTTACAGTGAGTGCTGGGTGCTTTTTTGCTGTAGCACCTCCGCGACCACTTTGCAATGGAATGATATGGACCCCAGTCCCTATCATCTCATTTCTACAGCTGAGTAAACTGGAGCAATGTGAAATAAAATGTCTTGCTCAAGGAAACAACACATCATGTATGAGTATATAAATATAAACACACAAACACACTTACACTCACACAAGTATAAACACATTCACATTAACACACACACATACACAAGTGATATAAACACACAAACAGTCACATAATAATTGTTTCTACGTTAGGCACAAGGCCAGCAATTACCCAGTGTATTACTGGTACTTTATTTTATCGACCCCCGTAAGGATGAAAGGCAAAGTTAACCTCGGTGGGATTTGAACTCAGAATGGCAAGGCGTCAAAGCATGGCGTCCGACCCTCTACCGTTATTGCCAATCCATAATAATAGCCAGTGTGCTACGTACTCATACAAGTGTAGTGGATCTTAGAACGCTGGTCACTGTTTTCTATCATATGTCACCCCTCCCCTTCCTTCCTTAGTCATCTCCCTTTCAGTGAGTGATGGGTATGTATATAAATAAATATACACACATTTGCTATTGCTATAGTTGATGATGGTAGTAATATACTAAACAACTGCCAGTTTCATAGGTATTATTGGCAAAAGTACATATTCTCTATTATCAGTAACTGTATTTTTGTCTTGTCATATCTAATCATTAGTTTTAAATGAAGCATATATGATGCAACTTTATAATGCACCCAATACACTCTGTATAGTATTAGTGCTGCTGTCACATTAAAATGCATCCAATACACTCTGTAAAGTGTTAGTATGCCTCAATAAAATGCACCTAGTACATTGTGTAAAGTGGTAGTGCTGATGCCAGAATAAAATGCACCCAATACATTTTGTAAAGTGGTTAGCATTAGGAAGGACATTTAGCTGTAGAAACCACGTCAAATATGGAAGATAAGAGCAAGGTGTGGCTCCTGAACCCGTTTTTTTTTTTTTCAGAATGAGATGGCCTACCAGCATGAAAAAGCATATGTACAATGATGATTATGATGATGATACTTGTATTTGTATAGAATTATCTATTTTTAAATTCAAAATGTTTGTAAAACACATCACAGAATCTGAGAACTCTTTGAAAAATGTTTAAATAGCTTCATTTAGTACTAACAAATCCTAAGTATTTTTAAAGTTAATTGCTGTAAAGTTATATTTCCTCTTTTTGGCTCTTAGATTCTGTACTATAGGAACAGCGTAGTTTCTTAATTTGTATTTCAGTCTTAACTCTTTTACTAGTTTCAGTCGTCGGTCAGAGACCATGCTAGGGCACCACCTTATAGAGTTTTTCAACTGTTTTTAGTAGATTGTATCGACTCCAGACCTTTATTTATTTATTTTTTTTTTTTTTCTCAAGTTAAGGTCAAGAGGACACTTTAGTTGTGTTAACAGAATGACAACCTCCCCAGTGTTGGTAATCTACTTGATAAATGCACTCTGTACACTCTGTACACTCTGTAATGTGGTTACAGAAAAGAAGGGCATTTAGCTGTAGAAAGTTTGACAAACAAAGGCTTGGGAGGACTATTCAGTTGTGTCAAAGACACCTTCTCTGGTGCTGGTACCACAATAAAATGTACTTGGTCAAGTCTGGCCAGTTGGCCATGCCGTACCTTGCTCAGATGGAACTGTAAATTTGGCTTGATTTTTACAGCTGGATGCTCTTCCTAACACCAACCACATTTACAGTGTGGGACTGGATGGCACCGTTATGAGGTGGGACAGGCCAGTTAGTTGTGTTACACCCTGCTCACAGCAGAATCATAGTTTGGGAGCCAGACACATATGTATACCAGTCTTCTGTATAGTTTCTGTCTTCCAAATTCCACTCGTAATACATTGGTTAAGTTGAGGCTATAGTAGAAGACACTTCTTGCACAAGGTAGAGTTGTTTGTTTTTTTAATATTTCTGATACCAAACAACCAGAAACTGCCCCTAATTCTACAATATAAATTTATTTCTTTTAAAATGATTGTTATTATTATCTAAAATTTTTCCATCATAATTTTATGTAAGAATCTTTGTTAACCCTTTAACATTCACATTACTCTATATATACTATTATATTTTCATGGTAAATGCTTTATCTCACATAATATCGAATCTATGAGGTTTTGAAAGTATTTATTTTGAGAACAATACCTTAACATCGGTTAAGTTATGTTCCAAACTTACATTCGTACATTCAAACCGGTGTGTGTCCATGAAACATATACATATACACCAAATATGAACGCAAAGGAACCAAATTCCCACTGCTGCTGCCTCCGCCTCTCCTGCTCTCCCCATCTCACAAATGTGATCAAATAGGGGCCCATGCGCTGGTGAATCTGTGGCCCCGGCAGACAGGATAGCAAAGGTATTTCCCCGGGAATTACTTAAAGAAGAATGGATGGTCAATTGTGAGCATGTATTACGTTTTCAACTATGTTTGTGTCTGCCGCAGACAGAGCGGGATCAAGACATTTAGGGGCCCTAAGAGCGGGATCAAGATATTTAGGGGCCCTATGCAGTGGAAACATTATGGTACCCTCATATATTGTACTGGAGAAAAAAATTCTATGGGTGTGCCCCTTTTTTTACTTGAGACCCTAAGTACGTGCTTATTTTGCTTAATGGGGTCCAACACTCCAGGCTGGGAACTGTTTTAAATGTTAATGTGGTATTATTTAAAAATCAACTTACTAAAATGTCAAAATATGTGCTGATTTCATGAAGTGGATGAAGGGACGTAACTCATAAACTATCCACTTTCATTTCACAAGTTATAGCTTAGTTTTAAACTTTTTAAATTAATTTCTTTTCCTTTTTTTCCTTAAATTCTGTTTTTATAAGAACAGATATCTAGCTTGAAATAAATATGGAAAACCTCTCATTAATTTTAAAATAATTATTGCCTGTCTAATTGAGAAAGGTTGTGTGTGTGTTTGTTTCTTTCTTTCGTACCAGACTTTGAAAAATATTAACGTACTGGTGACTATGATCCTTTAAAAAAAAAAAACCCCCCTTCAATGTGGTGCTGCAGCATGGCCACAGTCAAATGACTGAAAATTAGTAAAAGAATATAAAACAAAATGAAAGAAAAAAAATTCCTTTATTCTTTAACTTGTTAGTTACCATCCACCATTGAACTACCTCATACACACATACAAACAGCCATGTGAAACTACACACACACACACAGCTGTGTGCGCACACTCAGTTGTGTACACTCTCAGCCACACACACACAATCAGTGTCTTTCTTTTTTAGTCTCTCATTTCACTCTTTTCATCTGTCTCTTTCTCTCTCTCCTCCTCCCTCTCTCTCTCTCTCGTTCTCTCTCTTTTTATATACATATATTTATCCTGATCATCATTGTTTAACATCCATCTTCCACGCTAGCATATATATATATATATATATATATATATATATATATATATATATATACATACATACATACATACATAATCTATATATATATGTCCCCATTTTTTAAATTCTATCTCTGTTCCTCCTCTCTCTTCATTTTCCCCTCTTCCCTCTTCTCTCTCTCTCTCTCTCACTCTCTCCCTCTCTCATATATATCCTCTCTTTCGCTATTTCTATCTGAGCCCTGTCTCTACTGACCCCATCCCCAACACTGAGTCACCTTTACCTGTCAGTCAAATTCCTTAACATCTTTCACTCATCATTGCCCCCACCTCCCACCCCGTTAATTAACCCCCCCCCCCCCCCCCAAGTAACATCAGTAAACTTGGTACAGTTCAGTTGAGTTGTTCCCCAATAACAGTAGAATCTAGGTCACATCTCTTCATACACTGCTAATTCCTTACTGTCTGCCTGCCACATCACATACACACATACATACACACATACATACACACATACATACACACACACACACACACACACACACACACACACACACACACACACACACACACACACACACACACACACACACATACATACACACACACACACACACACACACACACACACACACACACACACACACACACACACACACACACACACACATACATATACTTGCATACATACATACACACATACATACATACATACACTTGCATACATACACACATACATACATACATACATACACTTGCATACATACATACATACATACATACATACATACACTTGCATACATACATACATACATACATACACTTGCATACATACATACATACATACATACACTTGCATACATACATACATACATACATACACTTGCATACATACATACATACATACACTTGCATACATACATACATACATACATACACTTGCATACATACATACATACATACATACACTTGCATACACTTGCATACATACATACATACATACATACATACACTTGCATACATACATACATACACTTGCATACATACATACATACATACATACACTTGCATACATACACTTGCATACATACATACATACATACACTTGCATACATACATACATACATACATACACTTGCATACATACATACATACATACATACATACACACATACTTGCATACATACACTTGCATACATACATACATACATGCATTGGAGGCAGGATGGGGAGGCTTGGGGAGGGGGGTAGTTGCAGCCCATCATAGTCATCATCATCATCATCATCATCGCCATCATCATTATCACAACCACCCTCATCATAATCATCACCCTCATCATAATCATCATCATCATCATCATAGTCATCATCATCATATTCATTATCATCATTATTACCATCATCATCGCCATCATCATGTCTGCTTTCCATGCTGGCATGGGTTGGGTGGGCTGTTATTGTCCGAGTTAATTTTTATTTGGAGTTACTTGCCTTTCAAGAGACCCAGGGGTAGACCCCGAGCAAAGATGGTTGGTTAACATCCATGAGCTTGGCTGGTCTCGCTTGGGGGATCCTGATGGATCAGTTGGATACGGTTGCTTCTAACAGGACCCACTGTTTGAGGACTCTGCCCCCACAACCCTCTCGAGAATAAGTGGGTGTAGAAGCCCTTCTAGGTGGATCAGAGTACCACGTCTTGCCCTATTATATCTGTGGGTTGGCAGAATTGTTAGTGTGTCAGATGAAATGCATTGCAGTATTTCATTAGGGGCCTGCTATGTTCTGGTTTAAAACCCCCACCAAAGTCAGTTTTGCTTTCCATCCCTTTGAGGTCAATATAATTGACTTTTCCCTCCCTTCAAATTGCTGGCCTTGTGTTTAAAGTAGAAATTATATATTTATGCAATTTATTTATATTTTTCTCAGGAAAATAGTTTTAAAATGTCAGTTTAACTTTGACTTTATTCTTTATTCTTTGTTTTATTTTCTCATGTTTAAATGTCTGCAAAGATGTCAGCAACTGGTTTGTTTAAATGTTTGGGTGTGGGAAATGAAATACTCAATTATTCAGTGTGTGTGTGTACATGTGTGTCATCATCGTCATCACCCTTTACCCCCCCCCCCCCTCTCTCTCTCTCTCTCTCTCTCTCTCTCTCTCTCTCATATATATATTTATATATATATATATATATATATATATATATATATATGTGTGTGTGTGTGCAAAAAGTTAACAAAAGAACAATATAGGGAGACAATACAGTTGAATGAAAATGTGTATTAGTCCAATGCTTGATATGGTAGAAAGTTTTCATGTTTTGGACGTTAGTCTGTTATCAAAACAAAGACTGAGAGGTAGATGAGTTTAAGAAGAGGAAGAAATGGAGAAAGGTATTTTTGAGAGAAAGCCTGTGTTTAGTCAGCCATTTAGGGGCATGCTCATCATTGTTTAACATCTATTTATATCATCATCATCATCATATGCCTTATTTTCAAGCTGGCATGGGTTGGGTGGGTCTTTTCCAGCATGGTATACCTCCACTTGTGGTCGTTTGTCATCTCCTCTTTGAGCTTCAGTGATTTGAGATCAGCTGTCACGACCCCAGCCCAAGACTTCCTTGGTCTCTCTCTGCTGTAGCTTCTCTCCACTGGCATTTCTAGGCTTGTGGATCAGATGACCATACCAGTGCAGTCTTTTCTCCTGTACAGAAGTGGTTTGGGGGCATGTTGGTATGGAAAGGATTAAGGAGTACTGGGTGTATACCCATACCATTGTCGTGATATGAATGACACACCCTACTCAAGAGTTTTATTGCCCAGAACTTCATGGAATTACATTAGCATTTGAAAATATAAACTGTACTATGACTGTATCACATGAACAGTTTTTAGTCTAATACTGGAAATTTTCATTACAATTTGTTTACCCTTACCAGTTAAACATTTGAATTAACAGACTTCATTTTAGATTTTCTGTTAAATCATTATAGGTTAAGAGTTAATGTTATAACATCTTACTTCCTGAGTTTAATCATGGTATATTAAGATTCTATAGAGGCACATGACTTAGTGATAAGGGTGTTGGACTTATTGATCATAATGCCATGGGTTTGATTATTTGACTGGGTTGTGTGTTGTGTTCTTGAGCAAAGTATTTCATTTCACTCAGCTGAAAATGAGTACCAGCAGTAACTGGGGGTTTAACCCCGTGATGGACTGGCGTCCTGTCCTGAGGAGCGTCTTGTACACTGTCGCTTCATACTACAGAAACCAGGATAAGCTCCAGCCTGATGATCCTCCAGGCTCAAGACAGACTTTAGACATTAAGATTCCAAGGTATTATTATATGAGGGACGTGAAGGGACGATAGGGCAGTGAATCGGCAGTATCGGTAGAGGGTTGGATGCAATGCTTTCTAGCATAGTTACGTCCTTTTACAGTCTGAGTTCAAATCCCGCCGAGGTTAACTTTGCCTTTCATCCTTATGGAGTCGATAAAATAAAGTACCAGTAATGCACTGGGTAATTGCTGGCCTTGTGCCTAAAGTAGAAACAATTATTAATTATATGAGGGACATTCATTATGGAAGTGTATACCGACAACGATATAGTGGTAAGGAACATGTGTCAGAAGTAAGGAGGAATTTGAATGTTACTGGAGAAGTATATATGTAGAGTATATATGTTCTAGGTAGAGATTGTGAAAAGTCTTGTGTTGTATTTTTTGTTGTTATTGTGCATGAGATTTTACATCTATTTGTTACTAGTATCAGTCATAAAACTGTAGACGTGCTGGGGTGACACCTTACGGTTTAAACTTTTTTTTCCTCTTTGCATGGGTGGAACTTAACCAATTATTTTTCTCATTAATTTTCATTCTTGTATATACTTATTAGTATTGGTTTGTCGTATTTTTGTTGTTAATTGTCTACTTGACTCCTTAGTAAGACATCTTGAGATAAATATACTTGACATATTAAAACATTCAGTGTTGAATCATTCATTTATTCATTGTTTCCTCTCTCTCTCTCTCTCTCCCTCCTCAGTTTGATTTACAAGATACGAAGAGCAGCAATGGTACGTTTGTCAACAACAAAAGGCTTGCGGCGGGGTCTGAGGAAAACCCTTCCAGAGAGATCTTCTCTGGAGATATTTTACAATTTGGAGTTGAGGTAATGGAGAATAATAGAAGAGGGGAGAAAAGTAAGTAGTTTCTTTTCTCTTTTTATTTTTGTTTTTATTTTTTGTGTGTGTATTTGTTGACGTGGTGGAATGACAGAGTTGTTCTAGCGTTGGATCAAATGTCTTGGTATGAGTTCTAGTTCACTGCATTCTGGTTTCAAATCTTGCCGTCTTCAACTTAGCATTTCATCATTTTCGGATTGATGAGTAAACTATCAATCTAGAGATGCTGAATTGGTGGAAGGGGCTTCATTGCAGTGTCTGTTCTTAGTTCAAATCCTGCCTCCTTTTGTCAAGAGTTGCGACTAACAGATAGTATCAGTAATGGAAAGACCTATGGGAACATTGTTTCCTTGGTCCGATTTCATGATTGGATTCTTTCTTTTCCAAACTTCCTGAAACTGTTGTAAATAGTTTAGGTCTACCAATAACTATGCTGTTCTTTGTAACATTTCCTCCTGATTGTAGATCTACCAACAACTGCTATAATATTCCTCCTAGTTTATGTTGTTGTAAGTTTACCAACAACAAATATTATAATATTCCTTCTAGTTTATGTTGTTGTAAGTCTACCAACAACAACTGCTATAATATTCCTCCTAGTTTATGTTGTTGTAAGTTTACCAACAACAAATATTATAATATTCCTCCTAGTTTATGTTGTTGTAAGTCTACCAACAACAACTGCTATAATATTCCTCCTAGTTTATGTTGTTGTAAGTCTACCAACAACAACTGCTATAATATTCCTCCTAGTTTATGTTGTTGTAAGTTTACCAACAACAAATATTATAATATTCCTCCTAGTTTATGTTGTTGTAAGTCTACCAACAACAACTGCTATAATATTCCTCCTAGTTTATGTTGTTGTAAGTCTACCAACAACTATATGGCTCCTCTTTGTAACATTTCCTACTGGCTTATGTTGTTGTTGTTGTTGTTAAATGACTTTTCAAATCTCATTAACTGAAAATATAAAATAAATGATAAAAACAACAAAAACAACCCCAAAACAGAATAATAAAAAATATAACCAATTTCCTTTTTCCTTTTACACTTGTATGTTTTGTTGTCTACAGGCATCTGGGGTGTGTGAGAGACTGTGTGGTGTGTGTCAGAATGATAGTCTTTGTATGTGAGACAATGTATGTGTGTGTGTATGTGTCAGAATTATAGTGTTTGTATGTGAGACAATGTATGTGTGTGTGTGTGTGTGTCAGAATTATAGTGTTTGTATGAGACAATGTGTGTGTCAGAGAATGTGTTTGTATGTGAAACAATGTGTATGTGTGTATTTGTGCATTTGTTTGTGTGGAGGGAGGTATGTGAGAGAGAAATATAGTTTGTGTGTATGTGTGTCTATGCATCTGCATGTGTATATGTGAGAGAGAGTTTGTACAAGCCAGAGAGTCAGTGTGTGAGAGAGAGAGAGTTTGTACAAGCCAGAGAGTCTGTGTGTGTGTGAGAGAGAGAGAGTTTGTAGAAGCCAGAGAGTCAGTATGTGAGAGAGAGTTTGTACAAGCCAGAGAGTCAGTGTGAGAGAGAGAGAGTTTGTAGAAGCCAGAGTGTGTGTGTGTGTGTGTGTGTGTGTGTGTGTGTGTGTGTGTGTGTGTGTGTGTGTGTGTGTGTGTGTGTGTGTGTGTGTGTGTGTGTGTGTGTGTGTGAGAGAGAGAGAGAGCTAGTTACTGTGTAAACTTTATATATGTAATTCTCTATGAATGAGGGCAAAGCAGTTTTATTATTTCTCTTATCGCTCCCTCTACTGGTTAATGTAAACTTTGTTGGGTGTAGTGTTTACATTATACATGTGTGAGTGTGTGTCGATATATATATGTGTGTGTGTGTGTATATATATATACATGTACACGTGTGTGTATGATTATATATGTACCTGTGTGTGTGTGTGTATATATATATATATATATATATATATATATATATATATACACATGGAGGCACATATATATATATATATACACACATGGAGGCACATGGCTTAGTGGTTAGAGCATTGGCCTTGCAATCGAAAGGTTGTTAGTTCAATTCTCAGACCGGGTGATGTGTTGTTTCCTTGAGCAAGACACTTTATTTGACATTGCTCCAGTTTACTCAGCTGTAGAAATGAGATGATAGGGACTAGGGTCCCTATCATTCCACTGCAAAGTGGTCGTGGAGGTGCAACGGCAAAAAAGCACCCAGCACTCACTGTAAATGAGGTTGATGTTAGGAAGGGCAACCAGCTGTAGAAATCAAGCCAGAATCAGTTCCCGTCCCACCCTTGCAAGCAGGGAAAAAGCGGACGTAAAATGAAATGATGATGATGATATATATACACATGTTTGTATGTGTATGATTATGTATGTTTATGTGTGTGATGGTGGTAGGAAGCTGTTGGCAAACCTGGTCTACCATATGGGGTCAATTCTTCATTCAAGCCTGATTTTAGTAGAGAAAAATACTCTCTGTTCAATACTATTTAATGTGGTAGACAATTGAATGAGCTCGACTGGCATCAGTGGCTGATCCAGCTGGATCAATTGGAGATACTTGCTTCTGACACGACCAGCTGGAACATGTGCTTCAGGACTCTTCCCACACGACCCTGCATTAACCTCTGTACCCAGTCCTCCTTCCCATCTCTGGAATTCTCCCCCATATCTCTTTCTCCTTGCCAATCTCAAGCCCTGCCCGAAACACTATGTCCAGTCCTTCCACTCCAGGACATCAACTGTTCGGTTCTCCCCATCTTACTCATGCATCCTCTCCCATCATCAACACTCATTCTGCTTCCCATTTCAAGCCCTACAGTAACCATTACACCCAGTCATTTCTGCTCAGAGCATCACCGCATTTGGAACTTCTCCTCTTCCTCCATGTTGTATATCCAACCCACCCATGCCCAGCACTAACAAGTTTGCCCTTTCCTTCCCTTCCAGCCCAAAATGTCAATGCTCTAACTTCTTCCCTCTCCAACTTAACTCATCCCTTGCTTGAAACCAGCATAAGCTCCAGGCCTTCTTCCAACCCATGCCAACATGGAAAAAAAACAGCTGTAAAACCAAAGAAAGAAACGCAACACAACACAATACAAAGCAATAACTATTGTTTTATATATTTGTGTGTTGTGTGTATATAATATATATATATATATATATATATATATATATATATATATATATATATATATATATATATATATATGTTTACTTTTTAATCATAGTTCTATATTTAGATTCATTATCATTACTATCAGTCAGTGAAACGATAATGTCTGCCATTTGGGGTGTGGTTGATTTACTTCTGAAGCTGGTGAGCCTGATATCTCAGTGATTTATCTACACCAGTGCCTTCTATACTTATACTTATCTAGTTTTATATTATATATATATTTCTTAACTGATCAAGAGCATGTAACTTTATCGTTGCCTGGTTTGTCCATGTGTATTTCTGTAAGAGATTTAGGGTAAATCAACATATGCACTGCTTACTACTTAAAAGAGGATCATTTTTCCACTACAACCACCACCATTACCCGCCTCTCGCTCTCTTTCTATCTATCTATCTCCCCGTGGTGGTGAAGAATGTTTGAAGTGAACTGCAGTGTGCTAGACAATAGAATTCTGTAACAAAAGAATTACTAACAGTTGTTAGTATTCTTCATTACTTAGCCTCACCCAAATGAGGTAATATCCTTTTAATCTTTTTTTTTTTTTTAACTTGTGGGTGGTTGGTATTTATTACATATCAGCTGGGGGTATCTGGTTGATTTTATAAACCCTAAAATGTTTATTTAACCCCTTTATTACTGACATTGGTTCATTATTGTTTTAATGTCCATTTTTTCCATGCTGGCATGGGTTAGACTGGATGTTTTGAGAAAATGTTTTACTGCCAGATGCCCTTTTTGTTGCCTCTTACAAAATGTAGGAGCATGGTTGGGATACATACAGGGTTAGATTTAAACATTGAGGGACCCCAGGGCACTTCAGGAGAACTATAACCAACAAGTGGTGGTAGTGGTTGATGGGGAGGGGGTTAGACATGAGTATATATGGTAAGTTTAGGAACCACGAGTCTATGGAGTTTGTCTTCTCAACTCAGATAAACAAAGTGTTATAAAAAGCAAAATAAAATAAAATAAAATAAAAGCCCCTTAACCCTTTTGATATGAAACTGCCTGAAAACTTCCCTCATTCTACAAATACAAAACTGTTTCATTCAAAAAAACCTTACACCATAGTTTTATGTTAAACACTTTATGTTCCAAACACCATCTTAGTTATGAAAAAGTTAGTTATTTTACTAAATTCTTCCAAATTCTTGATTATTTTCAAAATGATTTGAAAACCATAGACTGTTTTTCATTAGAAATATGGTAACAAAAGAGTTAATGTTATCTAAAAAAATCTTTATATCATCATTTTATATGAGAAACTTTGTTCTAAACACCATTTTAATAATTAGAAAGTTAATTACAAATTCTTGATTATTTTCAAAATTACTTGAAAAACAGGCAGTCTTTCATTAGAAATATGTTAAGAAACGGTTTAGCCTTGGTTTGGTTGAGAACATTCATAGGCTGCGGGACATAGTTGTGCTTTTTTTTTTTTATCTAGAATTAATTTAAAGAATCTAAAATAAAGGAGACCATTAAAAACAAAACAAAAACCAGTCTGTCAAGCTGTTAGTTAGTTTTTAGTGAGTCTTTTATGTCACATATATATCTGCTGATTAAGGGTTCTTTGTTGTGAGTTGAGCATAAAGGCAATAAGTTTAATACGGTGAAATATGTGAGGAATGTGTCCTTCAGTATAAAGTTGTTGAATGAGGGCTGTTATTTATGTTGAAGAGAACAAGTAAAGGAAGGTGAAAAGGTATGAATAGTTTAAAAAAATGTTAATGTGATGTTTTATTTCATTTTTTTTCATGTCTTGCATTTTGTAAGCAATATAGCCTCATAGGTTTCGAACAGACCACCCGCTGGTTCACACAATACAGCTTTATTGGACATAGGTTTCCAACAGACCACTCTCTGGTTCCCACAATACAGCTTTATTGGACATAGGTTTCCAACAGACCACTCTCTGGTTCCCACAATACAGCTTTATTGGACATAGGTTTCCAACAGACCACTCTCTGGTTCCCACAATACAGCTTTATTGGACATAGGTTTCCAACAGACCACTCTCTGGTTCCCACAATACAGCTTTATTGGACATAGGTTTCCAACAGACCACTCTCTGGTTCACACAATACAGCTTTATTGGACATAGGTTTCCAACAGACCACTCTCTGGTTCCCACAATACAGCTTTATTGGACATAGGTTTCCAACAGACCACTCTCTGGTTCCCACAATACAGCTTTATTGGACATAGGTTTCCAACAGACCACTCTCTGGTTCCCACAATACAGCTTTATTGGACATAGGTTTCCAACAGACCACTCTCTGGTTCCCACAATACAGCTTTATTGGACATAGGTTTCCAACAGACCACTCTCTGGTTCACACAATACAGCTTTATTGGTCATAGGTTTCCAACAGACCACTCTCTGGTTCACACAATACAGCTTTATTGGTCATAGGTTTCCAACAGACCACTCTCTGGTTCCCACAATACAGCTTTATTGGACATAGGTTTCCAACAGACCACTCTCTGGTTCACACAATACAGCTTTATTGGTCATAGGTTTCCAACAGACCACTCTCTGGTTCCCACAATACAGCTTTATTGGACATAGGTTTCCAACAGGTCACTCGCTAGGTCATGTAATACAGCTTTATAAGTTATAGGTTTCCAACTGACCACTCATTGGTTCACTCTATTGTCTGATAATGATGATGGTATGATGATAATGATGGCATTAGTGGTGGTGGGGATAATGGTTGTGCTGGTGATGATGATAGCAGTGGTAGTGTTGGGAATGGTGGTAGTGGTAAGATAATAATCATAGCAGTGATGGTGGTGGTGGTGGTTGTGGTGATGGCATTGGTGGTGGTGGTGGTGTCAGTAGTGATGATGGCAGTGGTAGTGGTGGTGGTGTCAGTAGTGATGATGGCAGTGGTGGTGGTGGTGTTGTCAGTAGTGATGATGGTGGTGGTGGTGGTGTCAGTAGTGATGATGGCAGTGGTGGTGGTGGTGGTGTCAGTAGTGATGATGGCAGTGGTGACAGCTGGCATAAGTAAGAGGAAAGTAAAGTATATAAGATATTTATCTATGAGAGAGATATTTAAAGTAGCCAGGACTATAAGTTGTTAGATAAGTGAGATGTTATTCTGGTGGACTGATATGTCAAGGTTGACATGTTAAAGAGGAAGAAATTAAATTCCATTTGTTGTTGTTGTTTAGCCCCAGGTCAAACCTTATCAAGTAGACCTACCTACAATCAAAGACATCCTTGTCTAAGGCTACCTACGATTACATTAAGATGGTGGCATGAGATTTGAAAAACATTTGGCCACTATTTCTAAACTGTCTTCTTCTTTTTTGTGTGTATGTGTTTGTTTATATATATATATATATAATATATATATATAAAGCAAAGAGATATTTAATTTGTTGGTTATTCAACAAATTTATTTATAACAGATTCGAAGCACTCTACAGGTTTTCTGGAGTATAATATCAATGATATTAATAAATGGAAACTATATTTATAAAACCATATTTATTTTATTATATATGTTTCAAGGGTACCAACATTTTGGTATGCTTTCATCAGATAAAATACAAAATTTGTTTTATATATGGTGACATACCCAAGAAACCACACCTTATTGGTTCAGGATATATATATATATATATATATATATATATATATATATATATATATATAATGTTTGTGTGTGTTTGTTTGTCTATGTGTATGTTTGTATATATGAATATGCCTGTGTTTGTGTATGTCTGTATATGAATATGCCTGTGTGTGTGTGTGTATGTATGTTTGTCTCTGTGTCTACATGTGTGCCTGTGGCTCCATGCACCATTGTATTGACACCACTTGGTCAACTGGTAACATTTGTTTGTGTACGTCATAAACAATTTCTCCAAGGTGTGGCAGTAAAGGTGATACATCAGTCACAGTTCTCTTTGGTGCACCTACCTACATAATTATAATGAACCTGTCACAGCTGTGTGTTGTATTGTTATTACATATAAGGAAGTTATGAGGTATAAAGCCGCCCAGCCTGAATATGTTGGACAGCTGGAGGTGTTGATTATGACAATCACCCCACCACACTTCTAATATGTACCAAATGACAGAAATTTACCAGGTTAAGGGTGATGGTGGCTGGTGGTGGTAGGAGGCACAGTTGGATGATAGTTACTTTCAATGTACTAATTAGTGATTGCACCAACATAACCTGATTCAGAATGAGGGTGTATTATATAGACTCATGCATTATGTTTTATGTATGATGATGATGATAATGATAATCTTCATCATTATCATCATCATTTAATTTAATGTCAGTTTTCCCTGCTAGCAAGTGTTGAAAGGGTCATCACAGACTGAGTCAGTGCTCATGTGCAGGACTGGATTTCATGGGGGGACAAAGGAGGCAATTGACCCCAGGGCCCCTCCAATATGTGGGAAGGGGGCACCAGCGATAGCCGTAGCAATTTATTTGTGCCCTCAGCTGTGCTTTTTAGTTTTAGTATGGTTAGAATTTTTGAATTTGATATCTGTATGTATAACTTTCCAGTTCCAATTACTTACGCCAAGCTAACTTTGATATGTAAAATTGGGGAGTTTGCTGTGTAGAAGCACCCAGCCCCAACCCCCACCTGAAGTGCGTCAGGACCCCCTAGGTTTAAATCCAACCCTGCTCATGTGGAGCTACTGACCTCTCAGATGTGCTGATGACTTGCAACTTGCTTACATATGATCCTGCACTCTACCAAGAGTCTTTTATCATGTCACCAACACGAGTCCTCTCGACCCTTTGGCAGGTTTTCGACAACTAGGTGCCCTAGCATACATTTAATCTTGCTGTGGGTATTTTAAGTTGACAGAAACAAAGGGTTTTGGTTTGTTAGACTCAAGTGAATATTAGACAAAAAGTCTTGCTGTCTTTAGTTACAATCCTTTGTGTTCTGTGTTCAAATCTCACCGAGGTCAACTTTGCCTTTCCTTCTTCTAAGGTCCATAAAGTAAAGGACCAGACAACCATTGGAGTCTATGTAAATGACTGTTCTCCCACCCCTACCCACAAATTGCTGGCCTTGTGCCTAAATTAGATCCCATTATTGTATTTATTTATTTATTCATTATTATTTTTTTTATTATATATGAATATTTCAGTACGTGCATTACTGCAAGTAAAAATAAAAATAAATTTTTTTCTGTTTTGTTTTTGTTGGAAAAAATCTACTTTTATGTAAATATTTGTGAGACAAAATTCTGTGCAACCTGGGAAGTATATATACAAACATTTATAAAAAATATATATAAATATGTATATATTTTTATCTTCTTCTCTCAACACCACCACCACCTCACTCCTCCATTTGTCATATGTTGCTCTTCCACTCTGTAACCCCCCCCCCCCCCCCCCCCCCCCAACCACCACCTCCCTGTAGTAGCTGTATTGGTAGGTTTTACTACTTTGCTTTTGCTGCTCCTGTTTTTCAAGCCAGCACCACCAACAAGCGGTCCAATGAATGTGTTGTTAATATCATGTATGATAGATAGATAGATATAGATATATATATATATCTAGAGAGAGAGAGAGAGTGACAGTCGAAAAAGTACAGCAATCTCTCAGCTGTCCAACTTTCACGCCCTCTTTCCCTTCTAATTCACTTCACTCTAAACTTCTTACTAAACTAAACTTACTTTCATAGCTCCTTCATTCTTCATCGTCCTCATTTCCTTCCCACTTTGGTGGGAGGGGGTTTATTTATACTTGCTTTATAAGGTAACCAACTATGTTTTTTTTTTTTTCATTCTTTAAAATCCTCTTTATTTGTTGTCTGATTGTTAGAAACTGTTTAAAACTTCCTTAGTAATGACTAAATATTTTTTTTCATTATATTTTCTTCATTTAATCTCTCTCTCTCTCTCTCACCCTGGGGGAAATATGACAGTTGTTATGTCTTATGTTTACACTGAAAAAAAAAAGAAATGTTGATATCTAGGGCAATGACTATGTAGCAGGGCAACCAAATTGATTTGTAGTTGATATCTATAAATATATTAATTTTTATTTTGAAACACATACAAATTTTCTTTTAGGGGTATCATACATAACATCCCCCCCTTAAAGAACCCCACCACCAAAACAATAACACCCTCAAACACCCCATATATTTGAAGAATACGTGTGTGTATGTATATATATATATATATATATTGTTTGCTTTGTTATTTGTGTTTGGATTTTACTCTATCCTTATATTATTTAAAATTCCTTTAATACTGAATGCTAGCTTCCCCTCTATTTCCTCATATATAGTTTAACACTTCTTTAATAATAACTGAATAATATTATTTTTATTATTTTTACTTCATTTTCTTTCTATCTTTCATATAGTTTTGGAAATGAATATGACCATGAGATATGTCAGTTTGTTTAGAGACCCCTATCTGTTGTAATTACATGTTTAGACAGCCATATCTCTTGTACATAGATGTTTAGAGAGCCTTATCTCTTTTACGTAGATGTTTAGGGACCTCTATCGTTTGTACTTACATGTTTAGAGGCTCTCCACTTAGATGAAACCCTTATATTTGGGGGAAGATGGCAGCAGGCCAGATAGATATATTTTTATTTTCATATTTATAAATATATTTATTTTAGTTCATTTTTTGTAGAATATACTTATTACCAATAAAACATATTAACCCTTTGATACAAAACTGCCTGAAATCATCCCTGTTTTGTTTTTATTGTTATGGTAAAAAAAAAAATATTTTAAAGTGTTTTTTATATTTACCTAAAAACCTCCTGTCATAATTTTATGTATAAGCCATTGTTAAGTTGTGTTTGTAAGTCTAGCTTAACAATGAAACATTTAGATATAATATTAGATTCCTGCAAATCTTCGAAAATTACTTGAAAATTCTAGACCATGTCTTTCATTAGAAGTATGGTAACAAAAGGGTTATTTTGGGTAGCATACATGTAAAGACAACAACAAACAAAATAACAACCTTAATGTAAAGACAACAACAAACAAAATAACAACCTTAATCTCCAATATTTCATGAATACTAATGAACTGATATATTTATATTTATTTATTTTCCATATATAAATACTTTATTTTTTTTTACTTTATTTTTTCTCCTGTTTATACAGTTTTGGTGAATTTTCTCTGGAGATATGACAGTTTGTTTGGACTCTTGTATTTACATGAAAATGTTCTATATATATATATTTAGGGCAAGGGCAACATATTTAGAGTTGTTACAGGACAGATAACAGTTATATTTATTTCATACTTATATAAAGCCTCTGATATCAATGCACCCGAAACCTCCCTAATTCTATGATGAGAAACCTTTTGTTTTAAAGTATTTATATTTAAATTTAAACTAATGTTATGGAAGAATATTTTAGTTAAGCCTTTCAAAATCGTATTCTAATTAAATGTATTTGAATTAACGAAGAATTTGGAAGGATTTACTAAAATTATTAATTATTTTATTCTTAAGATAGTATTTTTAATACAATTTATCAAAAGTTTCTCATGTCAAATTATAGCAGGAGGTTTGAATTTAAGTAAATACCTGTCAAAATGGGTGGTTTTGTTTCCTAGAACCAGAGGCAGTTTTAACTGGGTTGGAATTATTTACTAAATGTTTAGTTATTTTACTAAATCCCTTCAAACTGTTGATTATTTACAACATTAATTGAGAAAACATGGTTGATGTCTTCCATTAGAAATATGGCATCAAAAGGGTTAATTTTATCTTACTGGGTATCATATATGTAAAAACATTAAAAAATAACAAAAGACTCCCCAATATTTCATATTGATTTCTAATTTAGACACAAGTCATCAATTTTGACTGGTATTTGATTGGCCTTGGATGGATGAAAGGCAAAGTTGACTCTGGCGCAATTTTAAGTCAGAATGTAAAGAGCCAGAACCAATATTTCAATGGTATTTTTACCTGTCGCTCTACCAATTCTGCCAATCCATCACCTGAATTTCACAAATAATACTGAAACCTATTTCTGTTTACATGTAAACTATATGCCGTTTATACTCGAATATTCCTCGGCTTATATAGTGTGGTTTGTAAATTCACACATTTATAATATCTTTACTGGTGAGCATGTCATTGTGAAAGATTGTATTAACCCTTTAGCATTTAAACTGGCTATATCCGACCAGAATTATCTCACCTCTTTCTGTTCAAACTGGCCGTAACTGGCTGCTCATAGTAATGTTAAGGTATTGTTCTCAAAATGAATATCAAAATCTCATAGATTCAATATTATGTGAGATAATTATGAGAGATGAAGTCTTTACAACAAAAATACGATAGTATATATAGAGTAATGTAAATGCTAAAGGGTTACATAAAGTAAAAAAAACTTCAGTTTTTAATGTAATGCAGTCATAGTGTTGTTTACTACTTTTTAAGAATGTCTTGCTACTATGCAACTTCATGTGGTACAGCACGTTAGGAGTTAATATATATATTTGTTAGGAGTTCTATATATTTATCCTGTGTATTTCCTTACTCAGTGATTCTTTCTGTTTCTTCTCCAGTTACCCACGGCTGTATTATAGCAGCAGTTACATTATTTCATCCAGATGGACGAGAAGCGAAACCTACGTATGTACTATTTCTGTCTTAAGACTTTCTCGAGATTTGGTTTTATTCAGGGGCTTTTTTTTTGGGGGGGGGTCCCTTTTGTATATATATTATCTATTTTGTATTTATTTTTTATTTCCTTGTTTTCTGCACTATTTCATCTCCATATCCTTGTTATACACACATAACACATACATACACCCACTCAAATATATACATACATATATATATATATATATAACACACACATATATACACACACACACACTTCTTTGTTTCCCTCTAGTAATTGTTAATGTTGATTTGTTTCTATTTTTGACACAAGGCCAGCAATTACTCCCCCAGTACATTACTGGGGCTTTATTTTATTGACCCTGTAAGGATGAAAGGCAAAGTTAGCATTGGCGAGATTTGAACCCAGAACGTAAGGGGCCATAACTCTATGCTGTAAAGCATGGTGTTTGACGCTCTACTGATACTACCAATCTACATAATGATAGTTTTAATAGATATTTGTTGATTGGATAATCTTTTCACACATACATGCACACACACACACATACACACACACATACACATACACACACACATACACACACATACACACACATACACACACATATACACACATGTACAGACAATTCTATCTTTGGATGCCAACTTTGCCTCTCATCCTTCCAGGGTTGATAAAATAAAGTACCAGTCATGTACTGGGATGTCAATATCAATTTTCCCCTTCCCTCAAGTTGCTGGGCTTCGTACATAAATTAATAAAATAAAGTACCAGTAATACACTGGGTAATTGCTGGCCTTGTGCCTAACGTAGAAACAATCATTATTGCATCAGAGGGCGGTGGATTGGCAGTATCGGTAGAGCGTTGGACACTATGCTTTACAACATAGAGTTACGTCCTTTTACCTTCTGAGTGCAAACCCCGCCGGGGTTAGCTTTGCCTTTCATCCTTACGAGGTTGATAAAATAAAGTACCAGTAATGCACTGGGGTTGATTTAATCGACTTTCACCTTCCCTTCAAATTACTTGTCTTCTGCCTAAAGTAGAAACAATTATTACATATACCAGTAATGCACTGGGTAATTGCTGGCCTTGTGCCTAAAGTAGAAACAATTATTACATATACCAGTAATGCACTGGGTAATTGCTGGCCTTGTGCCTAAAGTAGAAACAATTATTACATATACCAGTAATGCACTGGGTAATTGCTGGCCTTGTGCGTAAAGTAGAAACAATTATTACATATACCAGTAATGCACTGGGTAATTGCTGGCCTTGTGCCTAAAGTAGAAACAATTATTATTGTGTTAGGTTTTTTTTAAAGATTTTAGAAAATTTCTTTTCTGTTTTGATTTAAAAAAAACAAAAAACAATGTTTAAAAAATATTTTCCAGATATTCCGATACTATTTTGAACAATACTTCTATAACGGCCCCATCGGCTCCTGGAATTACCATAGATTCTCAAGAATTGTACCAACTGGCTCAATATCTTCAGGTCAGTACTTTGTCTGTAATATTAAGAAAGTAGATTTTTTTGTGAAATATCATGTGGTTAACCCTTTAGCTTTTAAACTGGCCATACCCAGCCAGAATCACCTTTATTCTTGTATTTATATATTGTTTCGACTTATGTTTTTTCTTATACTCTCTCAATCACTTTTCTTTTTTCCTTTTTAGAATTGTTTATACCGATTCTGCCCCTCTCTTTTCCCTCCTCTCCTCTCTCATGCTTTCTCTTCCCTTCTGTCATTCCTCCCTCACCTCCCACTTCTATCCTCACCTTTTTCTCCCAGTCCTACCCTTGATACTTATCTCTTTACCCACCCACCCCTGTATTTTTCCTCTTCCACCCTCATCCCCTCTCTACCACCACCTCCACTAATCTGACCCCACCTCCTTCCAATCCCTTTCTCCCCAAACATTCTGTTGTTCTTACCAGCACCTTCTTCAATCTCACCTTTCCATCTATCTCCTCATCTCTCCCAGCCCCTACCTGACCTTATCATTAGAGTCTGTTGAAATAAACCCGATGTGTGATAATATCCAATGTAATAATATAATTACAGGAAGCCCTCCTTCGGGAGCAGATGTTGGAACGGAAGCTTTCCACATTGCAATCCCTTGTACAGCACACGCAAAAAGCTTCAGAAAATGGCTGGCAGGTGAGACTTTTTTTTTTATTAGACTTGGTGTTGTTGTTATTGATTAAACTTCTAAGCTATTTCAGTTTCCTTTTTATTAATAAAAGATATATATTAAAAAATTAAAAAAGTGAACACCCTAATCCCTTTTGGGGACTAATTTCTGTATATCACACCTCCATTTTAGTATGTCATACCTCCATTTTACAGCCAACATTGTTGGCTCAATTCTTGACTCACACATAATGTTTTGTAGGCCTAGTTGATATGTCATACCTCCATTTTACATACAACATTCTGGCTCAGTTCTTGACTTCCATATATGGTCTTTTAGGTTCAGTTGGTAAGACATACCACTGAATCTTACAACCTTCTTGGCTCAGATCTTGACTCACATAATGTGACCTTACATTCTCAACTCAGTTCTTGACTCAAACATATAAGGTTTTGTAGGTCAAGTTTAGATGTCACATGCTAGATTTTGCATGTTCCTTCCTTCCTGAAAAAAGGTTATACTAATACACACATATATACACTATTTAGAAATGTGAATTGCTGCTTATATAGCCAAATGGTTAAGAAGGGTCTATTTACTTGTCTTGTTGTGTATATGTGTTGATGTATATGTATATATACCAATGTATGTGTGTATACTTATGTATGTAATATTATTATTTCAGGCTCTAATTGACGAAGATCGGTTACTATCGCGGTTAGAGGTTTTGGAAAGTCAATTAGTTATTTATTCAAAGGTAAATATTTCTTCCTACCTTCAGTCAGTAAATGTGGTTGGCATTGGGAAGGGCGGGCATCCATTAGGGGATGTATTTTATTAGAAATGTGTCAACGAATGAGTTAATGTTCTTCATCATCATCATCATCATCACCGTTTTACATCCGTTCTTCCGCACTAGCATGGGTTAGACGGGTTGTCCTGTTGTGGGCAATGTCCAGTTGGCTGACTTTGTCTTGTTCATACGGGAACTGATTCTGGCTTGATTTCTACAGCTGGATGCCCTTCCTAACACCAACCTCATTTACAATGAGTGCTGGGTGCTTTTTTGCCGTGGCACCTCCACGACCACTTTGCAGTGGAATGATATGGACCCCAGTCCTATCATCTCATTTCTACAGCTGAGTAAACTGGAGCAATGTTAAATAAAGTGTCTTGCTCAAGGAAACAACACATCACCCGGAATTGAACTCACAACCTTTCGATTGCAAGCCCAATGCTCTAACCACTAAGCCATGTGCCTTCACAATGTTCATTACAAATTGTAAGCATTTTAGCTCTACTGCTGTTGTTTCTTTACAGAACCATGGTGAAGATACCTTACGCCAAGAACTAGTTGCTTTACAAGATGACAAACACCATTATGAAATTACAGCAAAGGTTTGTTGCTTTATCACTTTCTAATTCTCTTTCCTCTTCTGTCTATCTTCTTTCCACATGTTTGTTGTTTTTTTAACCACTGCATCATGGCACACCTGTGCATCAAAGCACACCTGTGCACCAACATATATGGTTTGCAGGTGTCCTACAAGATTTTTGAGGCAACTCAGAAAATACTGGAATATTTAGAAAATTTGAATTTTTTTAATGCGCAGCACTGGTACATATATATTTTAGTGCAATGAAACATAATAGATGTACCCATCTGTTTTAAAAGGTGTTTAATACTAAATTTTTGTTTCGTATATAATAAAACTTTAAAAAGCTACAACCAGAGACACACTGCTGTTATAGAAATGAAATGAATAAACTATTACAATTTAGTATATTTTGATGTCACATTTGTTTTTCTTTGTCTTTTTTTCTCCCAGGAGTCTTTGCGGCGGGTTTTACAAGAAAAACTAGAGGCAGTTAGAAAAATAACTGATCTTGAGGTATGGAATTCTGTTAATAATATTTTGAAACTTTGTTTGGTTAAAATATTACAAGTGCTGAAATAATCCATAGACCTGTTCCATATAAAATATAAATTTATATTTTAGATATATTTTTAACCAACTAAAACCAGAATATATCAGCATCATCATCATCATCACCGTTTTACGTCCGTTCTTCCACGCTAGCATGGGTTAGACGGGTTGTCCTGTTGTGGGCAGTGTCTGGTCGGCTGACCATGCCTTGCTCATACAGGAACTGATTTGGCTTGATTTCTACAGCTGGATGCCCTTCCTAACACCAACCTCATTTACAGTGAGTGCTGGGTGCTTTTTCGTGGCGCTTACACGTCCACTTTACAGTGTGGGCTGGGTGCTTTTTTGCCGTGGCACCTCCACGACCACCTTGCGGTGTGGGGGCATATTGTCTATATGCTTCAGCTTGTACCCATGGGAGGTCGGGTACTCTGTATTACTGCGTGACGCCAGAGGTCACGGTCGTGTGTCATTGCCTTTGAGAGGTGTAATTGGGTAAGGTCGGCTTTTATCACCTCATCCCAGGTCATCTTGGGTCTCCTCTAAGCGACATTTATAGATCCTGTAGATAAGTCACACCATTAATTTACATACATACATTTTCAATTGGTTTTGAAGGTCCAGTAGATAAGTCACATCTCGAATTTACATATAACATTTACAATGAATCATATATTTTGGTTTTGAATGTCTAGCAGATAAGTCACATCTGTTTGTTTTTTTTCATCATGATGTATTTTTGTGGGAATATGTATGACTTCTACACAAGTATATTCAGTAGATTTTCACATAATCTATAAATATTTTCACTAACTTCACAACCAGACATGACCTTAGACAAAATCCCCATTTAAAAAAATTATTTTGTTAATCTAAAAGTAGTGAACTTCCTATTTTTTTTTTTTTTCTCAATTTTCACAACAAACCATTTGTTATTTTTGTTTTTATTTTTCTTAAAATATTTTTGCTGGAGTCAACTTTGCTTTTCATCCTTCTGCGGTTAATAAAATACCAGTCAAATACTAGGGTTGATATGTTTGACTTAGTCTTGTGAATTTTCACAAACTGTTTTATTTTGATATATTTTTTTTTTAATTTGAATCTAGCATTTTTTTTCTTTTGCCTTTACAATCCTTTCTTTCCTTGTTTATTGTAGCAATCTTTGGGAAATGCTGAAAACAACTGCTGTTATTTGAAAGAAATAACTGAAAGAACTCAAAATGACCTCAAACAACTTGCAGCAGACCATCAAGAGCAACGCAAAGAAGTGGAACAGCTTCAGAAAAAACTTGAAGTAAGCCAGGCACCTAAAATATGGCGACCATGTTTATATTTACATATATACATGTTTTATATTATTATTACATGTTATATATATATATATATAGCATTATTACATACACATGCACACATACATACACACATTATAATAATATTCATATAATTATAAATAAGCTGAGGGTAATATTGTGTATTACACATATACATACAAACATACTTTCACATACATACACATACAAACACACACACACATACATGTGTAATATATTATTTGGAATGGTTTCATTGTAGGAAGCGAAGCAAAAGCATCAAGAGGAATTGGAAAAGGTTGAGAATGAAAAGCAAGAGTTGATAGAGAAATTAGAAGAAGTAACCAAGCAAGAAGAAATACTTTGTGCTAAGGTACAGTTCCTTGTCTTAGTTGGCTGGCACTGAAATAATAAACTACTAAAACTACACTTCTACTATCAAACAAACCATAGATACTATGTATGCTTATATATATATATATATATATATATATATATATATAAGTAAGTTTGTTTTGAAACAGCGAGTGAAGTTTGAAATTTAGTAGAAATAGGTTTGGTTGTATTTTTGACTAAAGAAATTTTAACCTGATAGTGGGGTTTAAAACCCTCTAAAAAATGGAAAAGTTATGAGTATTGATATCAATAACTTTTCCATTCTTTAGAGTGTTTTAAACCCCACTATCAGGTTAAAATTTCTTTAGTAAAAAATACAACGAAACCTTCTATTTCTACTAAATTTCATATATATATATATAATCCTTATATATTTTATTTCTAAAGTTGTGTTATTGATAAAACCCCTCCAATTAACCCCTATTTTACTTCTTATTTCCTTAGGTTGAATCTTTACAAGCTGACAATGATATTACCAATGAACAACTAACTGTTATGAAAAGTGAGTATCTAATATAGTATAGAGAAAGACTTATATAAACTATATAGTGCTGGTATGGCAACCTTTGTTGAAATTAGGTGTACCACTCAGAAAGCCAAATGGGCTGCATATGGTTCGTGGGCCGAAGTTTACCCATGACTGATATAGAGTATATACAAAGAATTATATATAGTGTATGTAGAGTATGTATGAAAAATTATATATGGTATATAAAATGAATTATATATAGTGTATATAAAGAATTATATATAATGTATATAAAGAATTAACTGCTCAGGTACCATTCAACTTATGCTAGCATGGAAAGTGGATGTGAAATGATGATAATTATTATTAAAACTAATTAAATTTAATGTAAGATATAAAGCCAAATGAGGTCGATAAAAAAAAAAGTACCAGTCTAGTACTGGGGTCGATTCTTCCTTTATATCTCTTTCTCACTTCCATTCTTTCACTTCCATTCTTTCCTTCTCTGGAAAAAATCTGCTGTATTCAGGCCTGGAGAAGATTGGGCTCGGACAGGTTTAAACATTCCCTAGAGATGCCATATTGATATACAGCACCTCTATGACTCCCTGAGGAGTTATGAGACCATACATGCATGCATAGAAAAGCTAAAGTTTTTTTTTTAAATATGTTCCACTCACTACAAAACATTAATATATTCATCAACTCCTAAAAATGAAAAAAACATGTTATGTTAATACAATTATCTCAGTAACTAAGTTTCTTTCTTTCTTAAATAACTTTCAGCAAAATGGGAGAATATCAAAGAAGTAGATGTAGATAAAATTATTTCAAATGATGATGGTAAGTGAAAATTTTATTTGTTTGAATATGCTAGTGTGATGATACAACGGCTTTGGGGTTAACTCTTTAGATGATATATTTCTATGATTTTTTTTTTTTTTTTCAAATCATTTTGAAAATAATCCAGAATTTTGTGGGTATTAATAAAATAACTTGCTCATTATTAAGCTGGTGTTTGAAATATAACTTAAAAAGTCTAATCTAAAGTCTGTCTCAAGCTTGGAGACCCATCGGGCCGGTGCTTAAACACTTGTACCAGCTTGTTTATTACATATCTTGCAATGTTTCATATAAACTATATTAATAAATTGTTTCATTTATTTTTCAGATGTTATAGATAAAAATAAATTAGGTATGTATCAAAGTAAAACGTTTTTTTTATTATTACAAAATAATATTTTTGTTATGATACATTCACTTTGAACAATACTGGCAAACTTGCCAGTGATTCCAGACCCTGGCCTCTATTTTAGACCTTGTGTAATTACTGGTATGTTATTGTTCATTTCATGGCTTATGGATTAGGTTGTTTGGTTTACAGTGATAACATCATAAGTCCAGTCTACAGCAGTGCATTGTCCTTGAGCAAGACACTTTATTTCATGTTGTTCCAATTCATTCAGCTGGAAAAACTAAGTTGTAACTGTAATTGAAATGACCAGCCTTGTCTCACACACTGTGTCATGCTGAATCTCCCTGAGAACTACATAAAGTGTACTTGAATCTGTGGAATGCTTAGCCACTTGCATGTTAATTTCACAAGAAGGCTGTTCCAGTGATGGTGGTGATTGTGCTAATATTGGCGGTGTATTCCTCATTTCAGGTGAACAAAATGTTGAAATTATTCCAATCAGTAAAATGGATCAAGAACCCGAAGACTTACAAGGTAAACAAATGAAACGTTTCTCCTCCTTCTTCTTCCTCTTATTTTCTTCACCCACTTATTCCTGAGAGGATTGTCTGGGCAGAGTCCTCAAAAACTCCTTCCAGCGGGGCCTGTCAGAAGCAACCATCTCCAACTGATCTGGCTGGATCCCCAAGCAAGACCAGCCAAGCTCATGGATGTTATCCAGTTATCTTGCTTGGGGTCTACCCCTGGGTCTCCTGTCAGTTAGTTTTGCCCGTAAAATCTATCCACCAATTCTGACCAAATCCCCATAGTGTCGGAGCTGTGATCTCTCAATTCGGAGAAGTAGCGGGCCTTTATAAGCTGTACTGGGTGCAGTTTATCATGGCACCACCACTACTACAACTGTACAGGCTGTACTGGGTGTATTTTATCATGGCACCACTACTACAACTGTACAAGCTGTACTGGGTGTAGTTTATCATGGCACCACTACTACAACTGTACAAGCTGTACTGGGTGTAGTTTATCATGGCACCACTACTACAACTGTACAAGCTGTACTGGGTGTAGTTTATCATGGCACCACTACTACAACTGTACAAGCTGTACTGGGTGTAGTTTATCATGGCACCACTACTACAACTGTACAAGCTGTACTGGGTGTAGTTTATCATGGCACCACTACTACAACTGTACAAGCTGTACTGGGTGTAGTTTATCATGGCACCACTACTACAACTGTACAAGCTGTACTGGGTGTAGTTTATCATGGCACCACTACTACAACTGTACAAGCTGTACTGGGTGTAGTTTATCATGGCACCACTACTACCACTGTACAAGCTGTACTGGGTGTAGTTTATCATGGCACCACTACTACCACTGTACAGGCTGTACTGGGTGTAGTTTATCATGGCACCACTACTACAACTGTACAGGCTGTACTGGGTGTAGTTTATCATGGCACCACCACTAGAGAGGTGTCACATGCTAGGCCAAACTAAAGAGTCCTCTCAAACTATTTATATTGTTTGTTTGATTTCCATTGCCAAACACTGTAGTGTGTGTGTGTGCTGTATTTTTTCTTTTATATTTTTACATTGTTGTTTTCAGAATCATTAAAATTAATTTCTTTTTTCTTCTGATTCAGAAAAATTACAAAATACACAGCAACTAATAGTTAATTATAAAGGTAATGTTATGTTCTCGTTATCTCTTAACAAATTATTTCATTTATGGGAGGCTCACACATACAATACATTACTTGTCACAATGTCTATGATATATGTGGGGTTTGACAAGCAAGGTTATATGAAATTAATATAAAATACACAACAATTCAAATAAGATATACTACTATATATATGAAAAATATTTAGGGTTAGCCACCAGTTAATTCTAGATAGAATTGACGTCTCAGCTCACCCACCACTTATTGTATATTTCTAGGGGTATCATCAAAGCACCCCTTACCATCTTTTCAATGGGTAATGGGTTCATTTATGAAAAGGCCCGTCCTCATATCCTGGTCAAAATGTACTTTAATCTCTCTCTTTTATATATATATATATATATATATATATATATATATATATATATATATATATATGGAGGCACATGGCTTAGTGGTTAGAGCATTGGCCTTGCAATCGAAAGGTTGTGAGTTCAATTCTCAGACCGAGTGATGTGTTGTTTCCTTGAGCAAGACACTTTATTTGACATTGCTCCAGTTTACTCAGCTGTAGAAATGAGATGATAGGGACTGGGGTCCATATCATTCCACTGCAAAGTGGTCGTGGAGGTGCCACGGAAAAAAAGCACCCAGCACTCACTGTAAAATGAGGTTGGTGTTAGGAAGGGCATCCAGCTGTAGAAATCAAGCCAGAATCAGTTCCCGTCCCACCCTTGCAAGCAGGGAAAAGCGGACGTAAAATGATGATGATATATAAATGCATGCCATTAGTTGTAGATTCTTGAAACTTAGTTTCATAGATATTATTGACAAAGGCATACATTCTCCATTATCAAAAGTTGTAAGTAAGCTATCTGATGGCTAATCATTAGTGTATATATTTCCACCCATGAAAAATAAAAGTCAATGTTCAATAATATATAATTATATTGCAGTTAAAATTTGTTAAATTTGTTTTATTTTTGAAAGTCATTTTTTTTTTCAAATCTTTACTTTTCTCTTCCTGTTCTGCAGCCAAAATCGAAGAGCTTGAATCTCAGTTGAAAAGAAGCCAAGAAGAAGTAGATCAAATTCAATGTATGTTGAACATAATCAAATTATATATATCATTGATTCTTCTGTAGACATTTTTAAAGGTGGAGGGAACGGGAGATTTTTTATTGATCATGAAATGAAAAAAATAAAAATGTACTTTATTTTAGAGGTCAAATTTGGCTTTTTTCTATTGCGATAAGGAAGATATGTGTATACTATTGATTTTCAACTACTGATCAGGACCCTAATTGATCCGACCCTTGATTATAGACATTCCTGCCATCACATCATCATAACAAGCTGGTATGGGTTGGATGGGTCCTTACAGACTAAGTCAGTACTTAATCAGAGCTATAAATATATAGGGTACATTTTATCATGACACCATCACAAAGGAAGTTATCATATCCTTTACATAACTAAAAAAAATATTTTTTCAACCCTTTCATTAGCATGGGTTGGTTCTACAGCTGGATACCTTTTCATACATAATTTATCGAAGACTATTATTTACTATTACTATTAATATTTTTTTTTTTAAATATTAAGCTGTGAGGGAGATATATATATTTATTTTTAGCTGCTGTTTCTTGCAGATACCAAGTAGAATCTCCTGTGTTGGCTTGTGTACAAAATGTTAATTGTGGTGGCAGCACTGTATTATAAAGAGATATAGATTAGTAGGTTGGGGAAGATGGTGTAGATTCTGTAGGAATTATTTTATTATTTTATCTATTTTTTCTTTGTCTCTTAGGAAGATCTTTGATTTTTCTGATTTACATCAACTTTCTGTCTAGACTGCTTTACATAATTTTTAAACATTTATTATTCTCTTTGTCTTTCAGTCTCTTTCTCAGACTATCTTGCTCTTAGATTCTTTCTCTCTTCTATTTTTCTCTCTGTATACACACATGCTCAACACACAGACACACACATATATATACAAATGCGCATGTACACACACATGCACACATATACATACAAGCATATTTCTATATATAATCTAATTTATACAATTGATATATATATATATAGATATAGATATTTGTGTGTGTTAGTTAAGTGTGTAACAAGTTACAGGCAGTGTAAATAAAGTTTGTACATATACTGCAACACTGATTTCGACTCTTTTAAATCTATCTATCTATATATATCTGGCACGCCATTATTTCTTTGTTTCTCCTGTCTTCAGCTGAACTAGACCGAGCTAACAAAGATTCTAACAAATACTTACTAGAAATTGCTGCCTTAGAAAGTAAGTAGAACCTTTTTCTTCTTCTTCTTCTTTCAATATGTCTTCTAGATGTTGTGAATATCCTAAGTATTGTCAACTATTTCTACATACGATATATTCAAGGATTTCATATTATTCGTCTCACAAATACATATTGCACTCTTAACTTTACTTTTTACACAAATTTCGTTTCAATTTTTTTTTTTTTTTTTCTTGATATTTATTTATTTCTAAGTGTTTATTTTTATTTTTTTAAAAACCCTTTTGATACCAAACTGTTTTTGGATCAATGATACAAAACTGTTTCTTTTTAAGTATTTATATTTATCTAAAAAAAAAAAAATAAATAAACCTTCCATCATAATTCCAAACACAAATTTAATGTGAAAGTTATTTTACGAAATCTCACCAAAATTCTTGGTTATTTTGAAAATGATTTGAACATCACAGAGCTTGGCTTTCATTAGAACTATCATAATGAAAGGGTTAAAGAGGTTATATTCATCTAAAAACTTTCCCTCAGAATTTTATGTAGGAACATTTATGTTCCAAACATCTGATAAGTAATGAGGAAGTTAGATATATAACTGTCTCCTAATTCTTGATTATTTTCCAAATTATTTGAAAATTCTATATATGGTAACAAAAGGGTTAACTGTTTTTCAGTTTTTAAAGGACTGTCTGTGGTTATCTACTAAATATTTCTCCTACACAGCTTCCATTTATTTCATCTTGCTTTTTTTTTTATCTTCTCACTTCAATGTTGTCATACAACCTTGCATCTGTATTTATTTATTTATATATATATATATATGTGTGTGTGTGTATATATATAATATATATATATAAAAGAGAGAAAGAGAATAGCATTTCAATAGAAGGCCCCAGCCATGCAAATAGGACATTATATGTTAAAAATATAATTGTTTCTACTTTTGGCACAAGGCCAGCAATTATCCCAGTGCATTACTGGTACTTTATTTTATCGATGAAAGGCAAAGTTAACCTAGGCGAGATTTGAACTCAGAATGGCAAGGGCCGTAACTCTATGCATCAAAGCATGGCGTCCAACCCTCTACCGATACTGCCAAAATGATACCAAAAATGTTGGTATGTTTCTCTGGAGTTGTTTGATAATCCTTAATAATTCGGGATAAAATCCCTTCATCACAAGAATAATTAGGGAAACTAATTGAGAGCAGAATATCTTGTGTTTGTTGTTATCCTATCCTTTTCGAATTAGAAACAGTTCTAGTCCTGTAGAAGTCATTTCTATAATTAAATGAATATATATAGTAACAGATTTAACAGATTTTTTTTTTTAAAGGTATATAAACCCCTTGGATGGGAAAAGGGGGTCAGTGTATACTGTATGGCTGTGCTTCTATTACACAAAAGTGACACTGACCCTTTTTTCCATGAATTAAGGCTACATTAATCAGCCAGGATAATAAAGCCCACACACATATAAATATTGCATGATTGTCTTTTGTTGTCAATATTAAGTTCTGTTTTGTTTTTGATTTGTTTTTTTTTTTCATTTTTTTTTTTTTTCTCTTTTGTTATTGTTGTTGTTTTGCTTGAAGTATTGCAGTCGATGTTGTTGTTTCTGCACTAAATGTTACGTCTTTATTATTTGTTCATGCAGAAAAATTACTTCAATCTGATCTATATATAAACGACATGATGGATTCTACAATGGATAATTTAAAACGTAAGTTTTCTTCTCATGCTGTGTCCTGCACAACGCCCCTGCTTGTTGTTTATTCCTCCTTATGCATGGTACAGAACTATTTCAACTGTGACAGCTATATATATATATATATTCCTTGCTAGCTGGGAAAACAAATGTTAAATGATGATTATATATGTATTCGGTCCAAGAAAATAATGTTTCCATTGGTCTTTCTATTCCTGATACCATCTGTCGGTTATATCTCCTGGCAGAAAGAACGTGAAATAAAGTGACTTGTTCAATATTATAGCACATCGTGATTGTGAATATATCTCTCTAACCACAGCTACACACCATCATATTTTAGTAAAATTAAATAAAGAACCTCTTTTATTTGTTCGTTGTTTTGTTTTAGTTTTCAAGAATATAATCTATTATTGATACATTATTGAATGGCGGAGATAAAAGTGATTGATTAATTGATTGATTTTTTTTTGTTCTTCTGTCTTTTCCAGTGCAGTTGAAGGAATCACATCGGCAGACTGAGTGTAGCAGTGATTTGAATACACATTTAGAAGGTTAGTGAAATGTAGAAATTTGATATGTTCTTTAGATATAATCACACTGACCCCTGTATATACAAGAGAGAAAGGGATGAAAGCCACCAGATGGCTGAATAAAAATATACCCATCTTTTTCCATTCAGTGGGTTTATACGCCCTATTATTAGACTTCTACCTGGAGTTGCGACCGATAGATAGTATTAGCAACTGGAAAGACCAGCGGAAACATTGTTTCCTCGGTCCGATTTGACAAAAGTCAATTGATATGTATTATTAGACTATATTATAGTCAAAACTATTATGGTGAAGCTTCTATTTCAATTCTAAACTTCCCTCACCACATTCCAAACATAATTCCTTTATAATATAAAATATATTCGAAGTTCTGGCTTTAATCTTTTTTATTCCAAACCACCTAAAACTGCCCTTCATTCAAAGCTAGTTATTTTAATGTTTATTTTATATTTCTATTTAAATTTTATATAAGATTCTTAAGTTATGTTCCAAAACACCAGTTTAATAATAAGGAAGTTGGTTTTATTAGTTACAAAATTCTTCCAAATTCTTATTTTCAAAAAATGTTTTGAAAATTCATTATAAATATGGTAATGGAAGTCTTAATAAGTGTTAATAGTAAACTGGTTTTAAATGAACTGTACACTCTGTAATGTGGTAGTGCTAATACGAGTATAAAAGGCACTCAGTTCACTCTATAAAGTGGTTGGTGATAGGTAGGGCATCCGGCTGTAAAAACCATACCAAAAATAGAACATATTAGCAAGATTTTTTCTGATCCATCTAGTCTCAAATTGTGACGTGTCTAACCTCTATGCCAATATGGAAAGTGGATATAAAGTGGTGGTGGTGTTAGTGTTGATGGTGATGTTAGAGTGGTGGTGGTAGCAGGAGTGGTGTTAGTGATGATGATGGTGGTGTTATCAATAAAACAAGATAGTTGGTTGGCAGAATCACCAGAGTTTTAAACAAAATCTTTTGCAGTATTTAGTTATAGATAAGCTCAGATCCTGCTCTTGTTTTGTCATCCTTGCAGGGTTGATAAAACATTCTACATTTACACACACATGATATATAAGTATATATATTATGTGTTAATTTCCTTCAAAATAAAAGCCATTTTTATATTAAATTTTGTTGTATAACACTCTACTAATATATTGAGTATCTTACTTAATGTGGTTACTCTTGATTGAGATCAAGACATATATATATATATATGATGATGATGATATATATAACATCCCACCCTGTTCGCTGTGGAACGTTTTAAAACTTTAGACAAGTTTTGGGGCGCTAAAACCCATTTTTTTTGTTGTTGTTTTTGTTTTTTCTCGCCTTCGGCATGTTTTGAATTTCACTTATTTTTTGGCAGCTGAAATTGAAGAATTAGAGTCTGAATGGACTTTCCAACAGTCTGAAAAACTTGACCATGCTGATGAGAAATACGAACCTGTTGACAGTTTAACTCTTACTTCTCCTTATCAAATTTCCAATCACCTTGATTCTGAAAAGCCTCAGCTTATTGATGTAGAAAAATTAAAAGGTTTGGGTTTGCTTCTTAACATCTATTGTTTTGTATGAGAGTGAAAGGGTTCGAGATGACTGAACCCTATCGGCCTATTTTGGGAGCTGTCTTAGTTTTAAGGCAGAACAAGGAGAATCGGGGACAAGGAAGGCCCATCATCAACACCATCACCACCACCACCACCACCATCATCATCCCATCAGCAACAAAGACAATCGTCTCACCAGCAACATTATCGCCATCAGCATTATCATAGTCATCATCATCATCATCATCCCATCAGCAACAAAGACAATCGTCTCACTAGCAACATTATCGCCATCAGCATTATCATAGTCATCATCATCATCATCATCCCATCAGCAACAAAGACAATAGTCTCACCAGCAACATTATCGCCATCAGCATTATCATAGTCATCATCATCATCATCATCATCAACAGCAGCATTTTCTGTATCAGCATCTTTATGACCATCATCATCAGCAGCAGCATCAATGTAATCATCATCATCAACATTATCATCATCATCATCATCATCACCATCATCATCACTATATATCTGCTTGCCATGCTGGCATGGGTTGGATGGTTTCTCAAGGTCCAAGCCAGTTCTTAGTGGGATGGCATGGAGGAGGAGGAGGGGGGGGGGGGGGGTAATCTTTCGTACATCCCATATTTCTGATATGGTGTCTCCACTAGGATATCTTTCCTAACACCAACCACTTAACAAAGTGTACTAGGTGTATTTTGTCATGGTACTGGCCCAGACAGGTTGTCTTGGTGGTTAAAGAATTGGATTTTGAAAATAAAAATAGTTATTAACTTAAAATAATTTTAAATAAAGCAAGTTTCTCATTTGTTTATTTACAATAAATATGTTATTAATAAAAATAATACTCTGGTAAGGAACCTTTCTAACTTACATTTTCACAACAAATGAAATACTCGAGCCATTATATATCTAAATAAATGAAAAATAAAAAATAAATATATACAGCATTATAACTCAGTCATACAAATGCTATAAACTTTCTTCTAAGTTCCTTATATATATTTATATACATATATATATATATTATATATATATATATAGTAATAATAATAAATGTGAAGACTAAAATCCAAAGAGGGCTCGATAAGGATAAATATATATCAAATATATAAGAACTCTAGAGCAAATATTTATTAAAATAACAGATTAAAGTTTAAGCAAAGAATCGCTGCTTTCACCCTTAACTTTAATCTGTTATTTTAATAAATTAATATATATATATATATATATAAAAGTTTGTATCTGTACATATGCAATATATATGATAAGTTTGAAACACATGCAATATATATGATAAGTTTGAAACATGCAATATATATGATAAGTTTGAAACATGCAATATATATGATAAGTTTGAAACATATGCAATATATATGATAAGTTTGAAACATATGCAATATATATGATAAGTTTGAAACATATGCAATATATATGATAAGTTTGAAACACATGCAATATATATGATAAGTTTGAAACATATGCAATATATATGATAAGTTTGAAACATGCAATATATATGATAAGTTTGAAACACATGCAATATATATGATAAGTTTGAAACATATGCAATATATATGATAAGTTTGAAACATATGCAATATATATGATAAGTTTGAAACATATGCAATATATATGATAAGTTTGAAACATGCAATATATATGATAAGTTTGAAACATGCAATATATATGATAAGTTTGAAACATATGCAATATATATGATAAGTTTGAAACATATGCAATATATATGATAAGTTTGAAACATATGCAATATATATGATAAGTTTGAAACATATGCAATATATATGATAAGTTTGAAACATGCAATATATATGATAAGTTTGAAACACATGCAATATATATGATAAGTTTGAAACATATGCAATATATATGATAAGTTTGAAACATATGCAATATATATGATAAGTTTGAAACATATGCAATATATATGATAAGTTTGAAACATGCAATATATATGATAAGTTTGAAACATATGCAATATATATGATAAGTTTGAAACATATGCAATATATATGATAAGTTTGAAACATATGCAATATATATGATAAGTTTGAAACATATGCAATATATATGATAAGTTTGAAACATGCAATATATATGATAAGTTTGAAACATATGCAATATATATGATAAGTTTGAAACATATGCAATATATATGATAAGTTTGAAACATATGCAATATATATGATAAGTTTGAAACATATGCAATATATATGATAAGTTTGAAACATATGCAATATATATGATAAGTTTGAAACATGCAATATATATGATAAGTTTGAAACATATGCAATATATATGATAAGTTTGAAACATATGCAATATATATGATAAGTTTGAAACATATGCAATATATATGATAAGTTTGAAACATATGCAATATATATGATAAGTTTGAAACATATGCAATATATATGATAAGTTTGAAACATGCAATATATATGATAAGTTTGAAACATATGCAATATATATGATAAGTTTGAAACATATGCAATATATATGATAAGTTTGAAACATATGCAATATATATGATAAGTTTGAAACATGCAATATATATGATAAGTTTGAAACATATGCAATATATATGATAAGTTTGAAACATATGCAATATATATGATAAGTTTGAAACATATGCAATATATATGATAAGTTTGAAACATGCAATATATATGATAAGTTTGAAACATATGCAATATATATGATAAGTTTGAAACATATGCAATATATATGATAAGTTTGAAACATATGCAATATATATGATAAGTTTGAAACATGCAATATATATGATAAGTTTGAAACATATGCAATATATATGATAAGTTTGAAACATATGCAATATATATGATAAGTTTGAAACATATGCAATATATATGATAAGTTTGAAACATATGCAATATATATGATAAGTTTGAAACATATGCAATATATATGATAAGTTTGAAACATATGCAATATATATGATAAGTTTGAAACATATGCAATATATATGATAAGTTTGAAACATATGCAATATATATGATAAGTTTGAAACATATGCAATATATATGATAAGTTTGAAACATGCAATATATATGATAAGTTTGAAACATATGCAATATATATGATAAGTTTGAAACATATGCAATATATATGATAAGTTTGAAACATATGCAATATATATGATAAGTTTGAAACATGCAATATATATGATAAGTTTGAAACATATGCAATATATATGATAAGTTTGAAACATATGCAATATATATGATAAGTTTGAAACATATGCAATATATATGATAAGTTTGAAACATGCAATATATATGATAAGTTTGAAACATATGCAATATATATGATAAGTTTGAAACATATGCAATATATATGATAAGTTTGAAACATGCAATATATATGATAAGTTTGAAACATATGCAATATATATGATAAGTTTGAAACATGCAATATATATGATAAGTTTGAAACATATGCAATATATATGATAAGTTTGAAACATATGCAATATATATGATAAGTTTGAAACATATGCAATATATATGATAAGTTTGAAACATATGCAATATATATGATAAGTTTGAAACATATGCAATATATATGATAAGTTTGAAACATATGCAATATATATGTATATAAATATATCCATCTTTTAATTCAGTGGTATCCCCAGGTTTAGAGGAAATCATTCTTTTTTCCTTTTATCTTTCTTTAAGCTCTTGAACAAAGGAGGATGATTGAAGCAACAAGAGATGTGAAACAACAGATACTAGATTTACGAGGTGGGTTTTATATCTTTTTAAATTCCTTCCGTTTCACATGGTTTCTGTTTCTTTCAGAAGGGAACCAAAAGTGCACCACGGAATTTCTGGTTTTGTTCTTGCTCTAAATTCTGTTAGGTCTACTCTCTATCTCTCTCTCTATCTCTCTCTCTGTATCTTTCTATATTTCTCCCTGTCTCTTTCTATCTTTCTCTGCCTTTATCTCTCACACTCTTTATCTATTTTTCTGTCTTTATTTCATACATATATATATATATGTTTGTGTGTATGTGGACACACATGAAATTGAGTATTAAATTCTTAACTTTTGTAGATTTTAAAGGAAATAATATCTTGTATAACACTTGATATTAACTGTGTTGTCTGCTGTTTTTAATTTAACCATGTCATACCTCCCACTTCAATCACTCATGTAACTCTGACTGCAACTCACTCACAATTCTATTCTCACACTATCACTGGCTAATATTTCCATCTCCTACTGTTATTCACTCTGTCTTTTGACAACCTCCTACTTCCACAGTATCTCATTTGTGTGATAGCAAATAAAAACACATTGCCAATTATATGTGGATTGTAAGCAAGGAAGACAACTCTATTCTCTTTGAAATAGTCAAAACTAAAATATTTTCATAAACTAGAATTGATGGGTGAAATTGAGATGAAAAATTTGAAATTTAAATTCTGAGGGGACAAATTTGAATTTGAAAATTATAAATTTTATTTTATTTTGTTTATTTTGTTTATTTATTTTGAAAATTTAAATTCAATTTTGTTTTTTAGTTGATTTTTTTTTTTACTTTAAAATTTGTTTTGATTTTGAATATTTTTCTCAACCCCACTTTTCACTTTTCCAAATACTCTGTTTAATCAATAAGTATGTTTCAATCTAAAACATAAAATAACTGCCATAATAGAATTGAATTATGTAAATTATTATCTCTTCATCTTTTGAAAGTACATCACCTACAACTTTACTGGTACATTTTAAAAATACCACTTCTATCTTCACCAACAGTTCTACTAGTACTGTTTTAACCCTTTCATTACCAATATGTTAATAAACTTCACTGTATTTGAATTGATTAATGAAGAATCTGGGGGCATTTAGCGAAATTATTTCACTATAAAGATGGCATTTGCAACATAAAAAAAATGTTCTTATATAAGATTGTTGGAAGATGTTAATTTAAGAACATTTTAAAATAGGTGGTATTGTTCCTGACAGGTTGGTATCAAAAGGATTAACATTTTTATCACCACCAAGCAACACTGCTGGTGATATCACCTCTATTATCACCCCCAACAATACAACTGGTATTTGTGAAATATCACCTTTATTATCACCATCAACTGATATTTATTATAATATAACCTCTATTATCATCTCTGGTGCCACTTTGTCTTGTTGCATGTTTTTTGCTGTTTATAATTTTCCCTAAACACTTGGCTCTCCCATCTGTCTATCTTCCTATCTACCTATCTATCAACATATTTACCTACCAGTCTGTCTACCTTTCTAACTATATCTGTCTGTCTATCTCTGTATCTGTATCTGTCTGTCTACCTATCTGTCTAAATCCACTTTGCATGTTTATGTGTTGTGCCTAGCAGAATGTCTGCTTCAAGATGGAGGAGAAGAGTATCAGTTTATACAGGATGAACTATGTAATTATAAAAGTAAGTCTTGACTGAAAGTGTATTTGTAAAATCTTGACTAATACAGGGCTTAGTTCTTATTTAATCAATCTGACCCCTGCCTTCCTCCTTACAGTGAGGGTACTTCTTGCTTTCTACAAAATTAACTGTTAAGCTCTATCTTTAAATAGACATTCTTACTAAGGGAAGGATATTTTTTTTTTTTTCATCATGTTAGAGAACTGGAACATATGTAAACAAAACACAAGCCCCCAACTCTTCTTAAAGGTCAGTAGCTCTGCTTGAGTACTGACTTGGGCTGTGAAAACCCATCCAACTCTTGCTAGTATGGAAGATGGACATTTAATGATGATGATGGTGATCTGAGAGAAGGAGTGTTATGAAGCCTGGAAATAGACCATATAGTTCATTATGTCCTTGATAATAAGATATGTTGATGTTTTGTTGTTTAATGTTAAAGTAACTCCAATTGAGCTGACCTGTGATCAAAGGAACTCCAGCTATGACTGTACAGAGTATTTTTGTTTGTTTGTAGGACTATATTGTCTGTCTTTCCTTTTTTAAGATGGTAGGCCTTTATTTGAGGGAGATTTCACTGTGATATCTAGCAGGTTGTGCCACTGTCGAGGTGGTGTTATTAAGATAGACATGGTCTGGACCAATACTGATCAAAACCTATCAAAGTTAACAAAGTTATAATATATTCAGTTATATTCATTTTGTTAGGATGGTCTTTAAAAACAGGGCAGTTAATACCATCTGTATACTTTTATCTACCATTCTATATAGTCACTATCTTAGTTATCTACCATTCTATATAGTCACTATGCTAGTTATCTACCATTCTAAACAATCAGTTATCTATCATTCTATATAGACACCAATGTTAGTTTCTACAAACTACTTTAGTTTATTATGAATTTTCTTATTAAAATTGCACAATATTAAAATGGTTAATATTCTTGTTGTTATGGCTGTTATATAATATTGATTAATAGCTTTAGAAGGTTATATAATATTGATTGACAGATTTAGAAGGTTATAATAGCTTTAGAAGTAATATTTACACCATTCCCTTATTTTTTCTCTCTTGGTTTGCACTTTCTATTTGCTTGTATATATAAATATTTAAACTCTAATATCTTATTTAATCAAGTGTGATGAGTGAGGCTTATTTTGCTGGAACTAGAATATCATCTCTTGTTTGAATTCTTCTCTGTGATTGCTTTCATTACTGCACTAACACTATAAAGAAAGGCATAGACACCACAGCTTCCCATTGTTGCACCAATGAACTTTCAATTGCACGCTTATTTAATAAGTTATTTCTGTATCAATTGCAGATGGGGATGAAATAAGAGAGGCACACATTTTGGAATTCAATGTTTAAAATTTTTACATAACATAATTTATTCAAAAGAAGGGCATTGGTTGAGCTGTTAGAGTGTTGGAAAGAATGCTTTGTGGTATTTTTTCTGGCTCACTGAAATGAGTTCAAATTCCACTGTGGTCGGCTTAGCTTTTCATCCTTTCAGGTTTGAGAAACAAAGTACCAGCTCTATATATCCAGTCACGAGAATATAAAATTCTTTATGTGAAATCATGTGTTGAAACAGATATTGTAATAATTTTGAGAGGGTCATACTACCAATAAAAACACACACACACCAGTTGTTTCACTTCAGCTTATTATTAAAGTAACTAATCCATATTTGTCATATTTAATTGTTAAAGCTTTTGTCACGTACTCTGTGGCCTTTTCAGTTACTATTCTTGCTTCTCTGTGTCTCCTAAATATGACAAACAATCATAAACTAACAAAGGAATGGATTAGTTACCTAACTAATAATAAAACTAAAGTGAAATACAACTGGTGCATGTGTTTTTATTGACAGAATGACCTCACCAAAGTATAACAATTTACCGTATATACTTGAATATAAACCAAGGAATATGTGACTAAAAAATCGATGATAAAATGGGAGGTTGGCTTATATATGCCATCTAAGCAATGTGTTGATTAGCTCCCTCAGCTTATAAACAGGGTTTTGATTTTTACCCATTTCCCAGACATAAAATTGGGGTGGATGGCTTATATTCGGCTCATCAAGTATATACACTATATATATTGTGAATAGAATTTACTGTTCCTGAATATTTTTGTTATTTTTTAGCATTAATTATTTCAACTATTTAAAATGTTTTTCTCTTTTTTTTTTCTTTTTTTTTTCTGGATTTCTCTTTCAGTTTTATATATTTTTACCAGTTTAGAGTTAAGATGAATATTTTAGACTTATTTCTACTTTATTTTAAAACAATGAAAATATAGTTTTTAGTTGTAATTAAAGTAATATTTCTTTTTCTTTTTTTTAATAATAGATCAATTAGATGATGAGAAGTCAAAGCACAAAGAAACACTTGACGACCTGATTGAAAAGAAGAGTAAGTGATTTTATTTTAGATACCATATCATCATCAGCTAGCATGGGTTAGACGAATTGTTCTACTGTGAGTCATGTCAGATCAAATGACCATGGCTTGCTTGGTTTCTACAGATGGATGCCCTTCCTAATGCTAACCACCACATTTATAGTGTGGACTTTGTGCTTTTTGTCATGGCACCAAATATACTTGTATATAATTTACAGTGGTAGATAAATCACACTCCTCCTTTGTGGTTATATTTTAGCTTCACCCTTCGACCAAAACATGTCACATGTTTCTTTTTTTTTCTTTTTTTAAAAATAACATTTAGCTGAAATAATCCCAATCATTGCCAGTATAGTCTATCAAAGTCTTGGAACTTTAGATATACTAATATGATTATACTGTTGAAAGATTTTCAGTAATCAAACCATAACAGCTTATGTTCACCTTTCTACAGCTTTTGTTCCTTTAGTAATAGATGTACACTCACACACACAGATGCACACAGACACACATTGTTTACTTTCTGTACGGCAGTGGATTAGCAGAGTCAGTGGAGTGTCGGACAAATGCTTAGCAGCCTTTGTTCTGGCTCTTTTAATTTCTTTGTTCAAACCTTGCCACGGTCAATATTGCTTTCCATCCCTCCGAGTTCATCAAATACTTAGGTCAATATAAGCTACTTTCCCTTTCTCATCATCATCATCATCATCATCAGCGTTTAACGTCCATATTCCACGCTTGCATGGGTTTGGACGGGAGTTTTCCCACTTGAGGTAAGAGTGGTTGTCTTGCTCGCATAGGACTGTCTGGCGGGTTTTCTATGGCTGGATGCCCTTCCTGACACCAACCACGTTTACAGTGTGGACTGGGAGGTTTTTACCGTGTTACCTACATGGCCACATTACAGCGTGGACTGTGGGTTTTTTTGTCGTGACACCTACACGACCTCATTTGTTTTGGGCTGGATGTTGTGGTACCAACATAACTTTACATTGAAAGGGGTGGTGTGGATGGGGTGGGGGTAGTTGGACGGGGGTGTATTTTGTTAGAGGTGCCTACTGACTGTAGTAAGTTTCACTTTGTACTTAGGTAAGGCGGGTCTTCTCTATTACTGTGTAGTTCCCTCAAATTGTTGGTGTTGTGCCTTAATTAGAAATCCTTATTTATCTTCTGTAGGTTTACTACAGGAGGCACTACAAAGTGCCAAACAGAGCCGGAATGAAGCAGAACAACTGAAGAGTAAGTTTATTAGTTTCTGCACTTTTATTCTTTTCCTAGAGTAAAGAATTCAAAATTTCATCATTTAAGATTTGAGGTTTAACCCTTTAGCATTTACATTATTCTATATTTACTATTGTATTATCATGGTAAACACCTTATTTCACATAATTGCCTTACATAATGTTGAGTCTGTGAGATTCTGATATTATTTATTTTGAGAACAATACCTTAACATTAGTATGGGCAGCCAGTTTGAACAGAAAGAGGCGAGAGAATTTTGGCCGGATATGGCTGATTTAAATGCTAAAGTATTAAGATGTTGAATTGACAAAATTGTTATAGCATCAGATAGGCTTTGCAGTATTCATTCTGGCTATTTGCCTTTCATTTCTCCTTCAGGGTCAGTAAATTAAATAGTACCAGTTCAATACTGGGGTTGGTTTCTCTTTGAAAGATATGGCCTATCAGACCTGTATAAAGGAGGGTGCTGAAAAGTTTCAATGCTTATATGCAACAATGTTCATATGACCTCAACAGGAGTTTAGGGGCCAAGGAAAGAAGGAATATAATAAGATTTTTACAATTCAGGGGTTTGGGTTTTTATATTTTATTATTTAATTGTCAAAGACTTCATCATCATCATCATCGTTTAATGTCCATCTTCCACGCTAGCATGGGTTAGACGGGAGTTGTGCCACTTGAGTCAAGGTTGGTTGGGTGACTGTGTCTCGCTCGTATAGGACTATCTGGCAGGCTTTCTACGGCTGGATGCCCTTCCTAACACCAACCACATTTACAGTGTGGAACTGGGAACTTTTTACCGTGTTACCTACAAGGCCACATTACAGTGTGGACTGTGAGTATTATTATCATTATTATTATTTTGTTGTTTTTCATTAGACAAAGTAAAGACGTTACAAGATGAAATTGACTCTGATAAAAACACTCGTCAACGAGATTCTTCTCATGTTAAGAGCTCACATGAATCTACGCACAGACCCACAGCTAAAAACAAAAGTAATTATTACTTTTATTACTATTATTTATATGTATTTCATTTTTTCTCATCCTGAATATTAACTCTTAACATTCTGGGCCACATGAATCTGCACTAGCAAGATATTCTTGTAATATATAAAAGAGCACAATGACTGTATCCCATTAACTATTGAAGTATTTACTCTAATGCTGTAGGTTTTCACAAAGATTTGTCCACTAGTAAAGATACTATAAACATTTGAATTAACAAACCCATGTTTAGTCTCTGCTTTAGATTACTGTAGATTTTCACGTTCTGTCCAGTAGTAAAGATACTATAAACATTTGAATTAACAAACCCATTTTTAGTCTTTGCTTTAGATTACTGTAGATTTTCACGTTCTGTCCACTAGTAAAGATACTATAAACATTTGAATTAACAAACCCATTTTTAGTCTTTGCTTTAGATTACTGTAGATTTTCACGTTCTGTCCACTAGTAAAGATACTATAAACATTGGAATTAACAAACCCATGTTTAGTCTCTGCTTTAGATTACTGTAGATTTTCATGTTCTGTCCACTAGTAAAGATACTATAAACATTGGAATTAACAAACCCATGTTTAGTCTCTGCTTTAGATTACTGTAGATTTTCACGTTCTGTCCACTAGTAAAGATACTATAAACATTGGAATTAACAAACACCAAGATATTCTTGAAAAGTATAAAACATCACTATGACTGCATTACATTAAAAAGTAAAGTCTTTATTTGAGTTTACTGCACATTTTCATAATCTGTCCTCTAATTAAAATACTATAAACATTTGAATTCTTTGTTAAAAACAATTACTTTTAAAAAATGTTGCTTTTTTTACCAGGTGAATTGAACTCCCTAAAAGAGGAATGTACAAACCTTAGAAAACGAATTCATGCTATTGAAACGGAGATGAAGTTGTAAGTAGTGATTGTAAAACAACCTTTTATTAATGTGTAGTTAATATTATCATGTACAGTTTGTTAATTTTGGTTATGATAGGCCTAGGAATGTTTTTAGATAAATATAAATACTTAGAAAGAAACAGTTTTTATCAGAGAACCAGAGATGGTATCAGGCTGTTTGATGTCACATGGGTAAAAAAAGAAATATCATCCCAAAATTAAATTGTAGTAAAGTTAGGAACAATCAAAATGTTTAGCCAAATACTGGGACTTATTTGACTTTCCTTTTCATACCAATTGCTGTCAAGACTTCTGGTGTCTTTGGTCACCAAACTGATGTTTTCCTCCACAAAATTGGGTGGAATTCATCCCACCTGAGGAAGGAGTTCTGTGAGGTGGAGTGGCTGATGTAGTGGGTGTCGCTGGCTCTTCTCTACGGCAGTACCTTTGCTATTATGTCCGTAGGGGCACAGCTGAGATATACCCCATAGAGTGGGGTGTAAGGGTTTGCCGCACCCTTTTCCTTACTTTCTCTATTTAACTTTTTTTGTTGTTGTTATATTTGAGAAGGATCATGTCCTAATACTGCCAAAAATAATGATAAACCACACTCACTGTTTGGTTTAATTCTCACTTCAGTATATTTTTATAAATAATTTAGCTGGCAATCAATGTTTATCATTTTTTTTTTATTGTAAACATTATATAGTTTAAATTGAATTTATTTAATAAATATTTCCTCTGATAGTGAAAGGTAATTGATAAAATAAAAATATTTAAATGTTGATTTTTTTTTTTTTTTTTTTTTTTTTTTCCCCCCCAGATCAAGGAAAGAAAATTTACAACTGTCATCTGATTACAACAAACTGCAAGATTCCCACCGAGAACTTGAAGCTTTGAAGGTCAAACTGGAACACAAAGCAATTCTTTGGAAATCTAATATGACAGATGCCCAAAAAGAGGCTGAACAGGCTAAACAGGAGGTGAGCGTGGATCCAACAATGACCGGTCTTTCTCCTATTCCTCCTACTACTACTACTACCATCACTACAACTACTATTTCGTCTCCTAGCTGCTCTGCTTATTCTACTACTACTACTACTACTACCACCACAACTACTGCTACTACTACTGCTGCTGCTGCTGTTGTCACTGCTATTTCAAGAAAACTTGACCAGCAGTGTATTGTCCACTCTTCAGACAAGTTAAGCAGTGACCAATCACCAGCTCAGGTACCACATCTACACTCCACACTGCATGAACTCCACCTTGGTTCCTCTTACTACCACCCTATACTACTACTACTACTACAACAACTACTACTATTGCTACTCCTCACTACACTCTCACCTGCTTCTATTTTATCATCATCATCAACATCATTTAACAACCTCTCTCTGATATTCTGCAACTCTCTCTCTCTCTCTCTCTCTCTCTCTCTCTCTCTCCTCTGGCTTTCAAAACATTTTTGTTTTGTTTTTGCTTCCAGTCATCATCATCATCATCATTAAGACATACAAACTATATAATGAAACATTGAGACTAAACAGGCTCAATGGCTGTGAGGTTAAGGTACTGGACTACTGAACAGATTGAACACGAGTTCAAACCTTGATTGTGTCACAGCTAAATAATTCACCTGTCACAGACCTCTAGTTAAATGTCACAGCTTGATAATTCATCTGTGACAGGTAGATAATTCACCTGTGACTTCAAGCTAATTGTGTCACAGCTAGATAATTCGCCTGTGGCAGACCTCTAGCTAAATGTGTCACAGCTAGATAATTCACCTGTAACAGACTTTGAGCTGATTGTGACACAGCTAGATAATTTACCTGTGACACAGCTAGATAATTCACCTGTGACACAACTGGATAATTTCCCTGTGACACAGCTAGATAATTCACCTGTGACACAGCTAGTTAATTTATCTATGACACAGCTAGATAATTTATCTATCACTTTAAAAAATTTTTTTTCTAATTTTCAGGTATTTTATACCTTGGACTACATTATCCCAATGTGTTCTTTTATTAAATTAAAGCATTTGAGGGAGACTTGATTTGCTATGTCTAGCAGATCAACTGACCATGTTGAGATGTGTGATTGCTGGTACCACACACACCCTCCACACACCCCTACAGATACACACACACAATCACCTCATACACATTAATGATACAGTGATTTCTGAGCAGCATTAGAAATAATATATATATATTGATAAAACAACAGTAAGGTGTGTAGATATTTTAAGCTTAGATGTGGTTTATTCTATATCCAGATTAGCAAAATGTATTTCAGAGGTAAATCCAGTTGGTATACTTTCGGTCTTTCTTAGAATTATAATTAGAGAGCATAAATTAACAAAGAAAATAGGTCACCAAGGTTCAACAGTTAGTACATTATTTATTTCATCTACAAATGTTTCATTCTATTAAGATGTTCTTTACAATTCTCTTATAGAGAGAGCATCAGGATCAATTATATATTCACCATATTAAAGTGTTTAACCCTTTAGCATTCACATTACTCTATATATACTATTATATTTTCATGGTAAATGCTTTACCTCACATAATTATCTCACATAATATCGAATCTATGAGATTTTGAAAGTATTTATTTTAAGAACAATACCGTAACATCAGTTTGAGTGACCAGTTTCAACAGAAAGAGGTAGAGAATTCTGGCCGGTTTGAACATTAAAGGGTTAATTACCGACCAATGTATGTACATACCAGTATGGTTGCAGCTGCAAACTCATAAGAGTATTATAAAGAATATCTTTAGTATATATATATGTGTATATATATATATATATATATATATATGTGTATATATACTTAAATAAGAACTATTGTAGATTTATTTATATATTGAACCCATGATGATGATTATATATATATATATATATATATATATATATATATATATATATATATATATACACACATATATATACACACACACACGGAGTGTAAGTCAACAGGTTAAAATTAGCTTTGTTTATTTATAGTCACTGTTATATATATTTCGGTGATAACCATTATGCAACAACTATGACCTCATCAGAAAGAATTTGAACAAAAGAAACAGAAAAAACATAATGACAAATACACAAGCCATGTATAGGGGAGCAGTCAGCAAAGTTAGGATTAGCAATGAGTATAGCGAGGAATTTAGCGTACAGGTTGGGGTCCACCAGGGCTATGTTCTTAGCCCCCTCCTGTTCATCATAGTCCTGCAGGCAATAACAGAGGAGTTTAAGACCGGATGCCCATGGGAACTCCTGTATGCTGATGACCTCGCACTTATAGCTGAATCTATGGTAGAACTACAGAAGAAATTCCAAACTTGGAAGCAGGGACTAGAAAGAAAGGGTCTCAAAGTCAACATGACAAAGACTAAGGTCCTTGTAAGTAGACGAGAAAACAGAACCCAGATCCCCTCAGGGAAATGGCCTTGCTCAGTATGTAGGAAAGGTGTAGGTAGGAACTCCATTCTCTGCCCCAAATGCAAACAATGGGTACACAAGAGATGTAGCGGGATCTCAGGAAGCTTAATTAAGAATGTAGGCTTCACATGCAGCAGCTGTGCTGGGACAGCAAGCAGCAAACAGCCACAGGAAACAAGTACCACCAATCTCTGGGAGGGCTCTGTAGAAACAGTAGACAGCTTTTGCTACCTAGGTGACCAAATTAGCAGCGGAGGTGGGTGTTCAGAAAGTACAATAACTAGGGTAAGAACGGGATGGAAGAAGTTTAGGGAACTACTACCACTGCTAGCTGCAAAAGACTTCTCCCTCAAAATGAAAGGCAGTCTGTATGATGCGTGTATCCGAACAGCGATGTTGCATGGTAGTGAGACCTGGGCGCTGAAGGTGGAAGACTTACGTAGATTAGAGAGAAACGAAGCCTGCATGCTCCGATGGATGTGTAACAGTAATATACGCGAACGACAAAGCATAAATGAATTTAGAGAGAGACTGAGCATAAGAGGAATCAAATGCTGTGTGCAGGAGAGGCGGTTGCGCTGGTATGGACATGTGATGTGTATGAAGGATGACAGCTGCATAAAAAGGTGCAGAGCACTAGAAGTCGATGGAAACCGCGGAGTGGGGAGACCCAAGATGACCTGGGATGAGGTGATAAAAGCCGACCTTACCCAATTACACCTCTCAAAGGCGATGACACACGACCGTGACCTCTGGCGTCATGCAGTAATACAGAGTACCCAACCTCCCATGGGTACAAGCTGAAGCATATAGACAATATGCCCCCACAGCCCCCCACTGCAAGGTGGTCGTGGAGGTGCCACAAAAAAGCACCCGGCACTCACTGTAAATGAGGTTGGTGTTAGGAAGGGCATCCAGCTGTAGAAATCAAGCCAAATCAGTTCCTGTATGAGCAAGGCATGGTCAGCCGACCAGACACTGCCCACATAAAGGACAACTCGTCTAACCCATGCTAGCGTGGAAGAACGGACGTAAAACGGTGATGATGATGATGGAATAAAGCTTACTTGTGTTATTTTGACTCTTTCATATGCTCCGTGCTGAATTTTGGTGTTGTTTTCTCAAGGCACCGGTAGCATAATATATAATTACCTGTTTGTTTGATTATCTATCTGTCCATTATGTTCTGTAAAGCTTTTGAATTTTTTTTTTTTTTTTTTTTTTTTTTGGCTGCGTGTGGTCCTTTTAAAAATCAAAGTGCAGCTAATGCAATGCATGTGCATTATCGTTACTGCAGCACAATTTACTCGCTTATTGAATATTGTCCATACATATCTTCTATGATTGACATCATCAGTTCTTAACGATAATTTGCTTTCCCTCCTCTTAACCTCACTGCCATGTGTTGGCATTTATTTAGGGCTGATATGCAAAAACTAAAAAAAAGAAAAGTTATTTCCCTTACTGGGTGTCGCATACATACATATATATATACATGGTGGCTGCCAACTCGTTTTCGAGTACGGCCACTACTTTATATCCATGTAGGACAACCCCTACCGAATCGCTGAACGAGTGTGACTTTTTAGTCCAGCCAGCGACTTGAAAACTCTGGTACAAACACTACACTTGTGACAATTATTGACACATAGTGCTGGGCCCATGGCACCATGTGACGACAAGTGCAAAGAGATCTCCAGATATAAAGCAATGCCTGTGCCGTGAAGCTTTTATAGTGAGCAAAGGCACTGCACAAAGCCAGTCCCACTCTCTTAACCAAGATGATATTTACCAAAAAGAAGATCACGTCAACATCATTGGATACCATCAGGGTTGCAGGTGTTATATCAGTTTTCCTTCTCCTAGAATTCTGCCTTGACAAAGGCTAACGGGTCACCTCTCCCGGTGATTTTGGATGGCCATTGACTCTTAAGAGCTCCTTTGCCCTTTGACAGGTTTTGTTTTTAGTCCTGCAGGATGTCCAAAGTCACCCTCCTCACCAAGAAACCTTGGTGGGGTTGCCAGTTTAGTCGCCAACGACCCGACCATGAGACGGGTTGTACTGGGATACATGTTAGCAGTAGTACCAACTGGTGACCTGATATATATACATACATGTGGCAATAATGTATAAATCTCCCTCAAATCACATCCCACTATTGTAAAAGAGGAGAAAGACACATTAACTAATGTAATATTAGGTAAATCCCCAACGCATACTCAGAACCACACACAACGACACACACACACACACTCTCTCTCTCTCTCTCTCACTCTCTCACACACACACACATACACATTCCCCCACACATACATACAAAGAAAAAGACAGGTTGTTCAAAATTGAGACACAGATTCATCATGGCCGAGATGTGGCTAGACAACAACAATAATAACCAAGATATTCTATATTATAATATGCTGGTGTTTGGTGTATTCTAAATATATTAGCAATACTGTAAAGATTGGCCAGGTTTGTTTTGTTGTATTTTCTTTGCTAAAATGATTGCCAGAGCAGGAACTCTAACTAGCTCTTAACCCAATAGATGTTTTTCTGGAAGCTCACTCTGCAATGTCCTTAATCAAATTGGGCTTTACAGGGGTTGATCTGTGACCAGTTGCTTGTGGGACATAATTCAAGGCCTGATCAACCCTTGCTGGGTTGCCTGAGTCACCTGCACAAGGATATCTGATGATAGAAGACCTAAAACCCTTTATGACTCTAGGTCACATCACTGTTGATATGTTTCAGCTCATCCATGAGATTATCTTGTACATTAGATAAAAATATAAACTTATGTAATGCATTTATATATTTTTATTTTGTTGTTTTGGTTTTGGTTTTGGCCTAACCCTTTTGTAACCATAATTCTAATGAAACACACTGTATGTATTTTAATTAATTTTGAAAATAATCTAGAATTTAGAGAGGTATATTTAGTAAAATATATTTTTCATTATTAACTTATGATTTAGCAGAAAATATATAAAAATGTGTTTGTTAATTCAAATGTTAATATCTTTACTATTTGAGAGATTGTGAAAATTTGCTGTTTTTAGAGTAAGGACTTCAATATCTAGTGTTAGTCATAGTGCTGTTTGATACTTTTGAAGAATGTCTTAATAAGATTTTATTTGGTTCTAGATGTTTGTAATATAACTTCAAAAGTTTATGATGGAATGTTTTTAATTTAGATATGAAGATTATAGAATTAGAAACTTTCTGTTATAGATTCTTGGGTTATCTCAGGCAAGCTGAAAGAACCATTTTAACTTCTAAAAACTCCCCCAAAACTTCTCATTTATTTTGTGTTACCATGTGTATATATGTTGTTCTGTACAGACGGGGCAGACCAAAGATTTAGTGAGTGACCTTACTGTGAAGTGTGATAAATACACCGATGAAGTTCGCAGTCTTCGTGAAGAACTAAGCAGTATGCTGGAAGACTACCATTATCTCAGGGACAAAAGTAAATTGGTAAGTCTTATTTCTTTTCTTCATCATCATCATCATCAGCAGCATCATTACAGTGTATCCCATTTCCAATAAAGCAATCTCTCTGACCCTCACTACTGACTTAATTGTTTCCACCATTCCACAGGTGATGGGTGTAGTCGTTAACAGCCACCTTCTACTACAAACTGATCCTTTGTCTTGCCCTAAAACTATCATAGAGATGTCTTTACATTGGACTTTCTCCCTTTTGTCAACCTCCAGTGATCCTTTAGAATTTTGACAGGCAGTCTCCCTACCCAGAAAATATTCATCATCACACATCTGCTTTGCATGGGTTGGACAGGTCATCAAAGTGAAAGATTTATTATTTTTGCTGTTTAGAAGGCCTCTAAGATTGTGAGGGAGGACAGTCTCATCACACCAGAGACCTGGTCCAAGCAGTTGGAACAGAATGAACGCCACTAAAGGGACCCAAAGGCCAGGTGGTGGTCTTAAACTGGACAATGGATTAAGGCAGGACCTACGATCCTCTTTAGCACCTCTCACAAAAAATCTGTTGCACTTCCAACATTAAAAAAAAACACGTTTCAAGCTGGAGACTTTGTCCAAATGCTTTCAACAGAGTGAACTCTGCCTAAGCCATCCACAGGTCAGATGGTGGTGTTAAACTGTGTAAGGAGTTAAGTCTACAACCACCCAAATTACTAGTTGACACTAGATTTCATTGACATTTAAATAAGAATAATCTTTTACTCTTTTACCTGTTCCAGCCATCCGGCTGTGGCCATGCTCGGTTATTTTTAATTCTTTTTTTTTCTCTTTTGCAGCTGTCATTCATCTCCAGCATTCCTCTGTTGATTCTGTTATTTGCAATCTTGTTAGCCTTTTACCCAACGTTAGAAGAGATCACAGCAACCTCATCAGAATTAAACTGGTTAGATCCAGACACAGCTGCCTGATAATCAGAATTCTCCTGGGAATTGAGAAATATATGCAAGCTAAAACATCTAGAGCACTTCGAACTAGATTTTTTTGTTCCTCCCCGGTGGACATAAGAAAGAACGAAAGACAGAACAAATGAAAGGAAGAAAAACAAAGAATGAAACCAAGCAAAAACAATGTTAATTGGGTGTTAATAGTTCATTGATGTTTTTTTTCTCCTTCAATTTTATTTCAAACTACTAGTGACTACTGTAATGTACTATGATGACTTGTAAACTATTAAACCACATTGAGAATGGCCTT
>OZ024751.1:40266277-40286277 GCA_964016885.1 Eledone cirrhosa
TTCGGACACCATACTTTGCAGCATAGAGTTACGGCCCTTTACGGTCTGAGTTCAAATCCCACCAAGGTTTACTTTGTCGATCAAATAAAGTACCAGTAATGCACTGGGATAATTGCTGGCCTTGTGCCAAAAGTAGAAACAATTATTATTATTTTATTTTACTTTCTTCTCGATATGATGACCATCACCTTTGCAGTCTAACATTTAGAATTAGCCAGCTAAACAAAAGAGAGATGTGTAAATAAATCTTTTGTTGCTACTACTACTACTACTACTACTACTAATGAGGGCAATGAGAGATTGGCAAACTCGTTAGGCTATCGGACACCACATTTATTCCGACTCTTTGCATTCTAGGTAGCGATTTTGCCAGGGTCAACTTTGCTTTTCATCCTTCTGGGGTCAATAAAATAAAGTAGCAGTCAAGTACTGGGGTCAATATAGTTGACTTTCCCCATCTCCACAAATTGTTGGCTCTAAATCAAACCTCATTATTATAACTTTGCCTAGGGCGGTGGATTGGCAGTATCAGTAGAGGGTAGGACGCCATGCTTTGACGCATAGAGTTACGGCCCTTGCCATTCTGAGTTCAAATCCCGCCAAGGTTAACTTTGCCTTTCATCCTTACGGGACCGATAAAATAAAGTACCAGTAATACACTGGGTAATTGCTGGCCTTGTGCCAAAAGTAGAAACAATTATTATTTTTTAATTTATCAAATCATTATTATTATTACCATTATTATTATTGTAGATATGAAATATAAATATATATATACACACATGGAAGTAAAGTTTAATGTGAAAAAAAATAATGGATTTTTTTGTCTTTGATTGCCATGGAGTTATATTTTTGGTTGGCACCAGTGCTTAAATATCCTGGATTTCTTTTTACCATATTTTTTTTTGTTTTTAAATTTTTGTTTTTTGTTTTTTTCTTTTTCTTTCTTCTTTTTTTCTTTTTTCTTTTTTCTTTTACTGGTTTCAGTCATTAGACTGCGACCATGCTGGGGTACCGCCTTCATTATTGGATTTAAAAAAAAAAAAAACAACAAAGTTTTGTTTTGCCTTATTTTCAGACTGTTGTTCAGGTTATAATTTCATGCCTTTAAGTACAATCTCAGGTTGTTGTTGTTCTTGTTGTTGCTATTACTGTTAACTAATTATGAGACTAATCACCATGTTAATCAGCAGTGTAAAATTGTAATATAACATTGTGTGTGTATATAATATAATATTCTGTGTGTATATATATATATATATATATATATATATAACACCATTTATATATAGATATATAAATATATATACACTCATACATATTAAGAAAAGTATTAATGTGTTTGCATGTATTTTTTTAATATATATATATAAATGAATGTATATTTGTATATATGTATGCATATATATATATATAAATATATATACATACACACACACACACATGGTTTATTACACAAATATGGGAAACAAAAGTGAATGCATAAGTGAAATTATATATACTTTGTTATAGCCATGAAGTTACATCGGAGATTCAAAGAATTGGCTTTCATGTTCAAGGGCATTTGTTATGAAACTCCAGACCCTTAAGTCACTCATGTAGCCTCACAGCTCTAATAAAGTATATATATTTGTGTATGTGTTATAATTTGTACACACAATATTAAGTCTGCAACCAATGGTTTCATGAACTAATATAACAATCAGTTTCAGTTCTGCAGGTTTTGTTAGTTCGTGAAGCCGTAGGTAGCAGATGTAATTTTATGTCTACGAATTATAATAAACAAATAAATCTGAGCTCTGATATATATATATATATATATATATATATATATATTATATTATATCATATTATATTATATTGAATGTTTTTTGGTTTTTTTTATTGACATTATTGCTACACATCTGTGTTTGTATATAATTTTTTACTAATTAATTTGTTCTCATATACACACATACACACACTCATGCACTCTCACATATACTTATAAACACATATAAAGCCCCCCCCCACACACCTTTTTTAATTGTCCAAGAGCTATTTACATGTTTCTCATAATTAAATATTTACACACACACACACACACACACGCACACACACACACACACACACTATTTGTAATAAAGAACCCAGTAAAATAACAAAAACATTACTGCTACACGATTGTATATTTTACACATTAAAATGTATGTATGTATATATGTACTTAATGTATGTATATAAATATTTATGTATGCATGTGTATATATATATATATGTGTGTGTGTGTGTGTGTGTGGTATGTGTGTATACATTTATATATATATGTGTATATATATATGTGTGTGTGTGTGTGGTATGTGTATACATTTATATATATATATATATATATATATTGTTTATAAATTACTTGTTCATACTTAATAACTTTATCTTTATTGGTGATGGTGGTGATAGTTATAATAATAACAGTAGTAGTAATAGTAGTAATTTCTCTAGACTATATGTCTGTAGTGATGAAAAAAAGTAAAAGTAATTTATTTCTCCATCATTCAACTCTTCTTCATCATACACTCTAACATTTCCGAAGTACCATTAAAAAATCTAGTAGTTCCCCTTCTTTAATCTTTTCATCCATTCTTAAGTTATTAAAGAATATCAGGACTTGTTAATCCATTCAAAGAAAGGCGCTTCCAAACAATTTCTATCTACTCAGGTTAAGCTCTGATCTGATAAGCCTCTGGGCTTGAGACAGACTTTAGACTAGTACTGGGATCAACATATGATGAGCCTCCAGGCTTGAGACAGACTTTAGACTAGTACTGGGATCAACATATGATGAGCCTCCAGGCTTGAGACAGACTTTAGACTAGTACTGGGATCAACATATGATGAGCCTCCAGGCTTGAGACAGACTTTAGACTAGTACTGGGATCAACATATGATGAGCCTCCGGGTTGGAGACAGACTTTAGACTAGTACTGGGATCAACATATGATGAGCCTCCAGGCTTGAGACAGACTTTAGACTAGTACTGGGATCAACATATGATGAGCCTCCGGGGTTTGAGACAGACTTTAGACTAGTACTGGGATCAACATATGATGAGCCTCCAGGGTTTGAGACAGACTTTAGACTAGTACTGGGATCAACATATGATGAGCCTCCGGGTTGGAGACAGACTTTAGACTAGTACTGGGATCAACATATGATGAGCCTCCAGGGTTTGAGACAGACTTTAGACTAATACTAGGATCAACATATGATGAGCCTCGGGTTTGCGGCAGACTTTAGACTAGTACTGGGATCAACATAATTGACTTTTCACTTACCTTAAATTGCTGGTCTTGTGCCAAAAACCATTATTACTACTAAAAGAGCAGTGGATTGTCAGAATCAGTAGAGCATTGGACAAAATGTTTTGGCATATTTAGTCACGACTCTGTTCTGAGTTCAATTCCTGCTGAGGTCAACTTTGATTTTATCCTTCCAGAGATAATAGAAAGCAGCTGTTAGGTACTAGAGTCAATATAATTGACTTTGCCCTTTGCCTCTCACCTTTCCCCTAAATTGCTGGTCTTGTGCCATAATTAGAAATCACTATTGCTACTAATATTTTAACTTGTTTCACCCCACCTCACTCCCCTCCACACACCACAATATTCTTGCCTTAACCAATTAATTTCTTTAAAATGTCCTCTTTTCCTTATTTATATTATTATGATTCCACTCACACCTGGCTAAACCAAACTTCAATAAATGTCTGCTACTAATTTTCTCACATTTCGTATTGCACTGTTTACCTAGGGGTATAAGTATCTAATGTGTTGTAGTTGATAGCAAAGTTACTAAATCTTACTAATTCTATTATCCTGACTCTTCTCTTTTCCTTCATCACACATTATTTTATTATTTGTTAGACAGAATTTGTAGATGTTTGGTGAACATTCTTTCCTTTACAGTTTTGAGGTCAAATCCTGCTGAGGTCAACTTTATCTTTCATCATTCCTTGGTCAATAGAATAAAGTACCAATGAAGTACTTACTGGTGGTTAGTCTAAGATTTACACCCACCATCAGCACCACCTAAAACATGTTCTGGTCTTGTACCAATTTCAGGCAAGATTTAGAAGTAAATAAATTATTATAGAGTGCCAGACAAAATACTTTGTAGAATTTGTTCTGGTTCTGCATATTTTCAATTCAAATCCTTATGAGGTGAACTTTGCCTTTCATCCTTCTGGGGTCAATAAAATAAAATACCACATTGCTGGCCTTGTACCTATGTTAGAAATAATTATTATTAGAGCAGTGGGTTGACAGAATTGGTAGACCATTGGACAAAATGTTACAGCCCTTTACGTTCTGGGTTCAAATCCTATTGAGGTTAGCTTTGACTTTCCTCTTATCTTCAAATTGCTGAACTAGTGGCAGAAGTAGAAACATTATTAGCAAGACAGTAACTTGGCAATGGTTGTACTGGGAATCTGTAGCCTAGGATTTCAATAGCTTCCATTTGATCAGTGTTTTGTTGTCTGGAGATCTTTCGACATTCTAGACTTAAGTAGCTGCAATAATATATTGGAGTTTAAGGGAGCCTAATTGACTTCAAGTTTGGAGTAATTTCCTAGATTTAAGGCATGTGACCTAGTGGTTCAGGTGTTAGTATTGTGATTGGAAGGTTATGAATTCAATCCACAGGCCAGGCTGTGTGTTGTTTTCTTGAACAAGACACTTCATTTCACATTGTTCCTGTCCATGAAACTGAAAACCCCTATTACTAGTAGGGAGTTAACTTTATAATGGACTGGTGTCGTGTCCCATCCTTGTTTATATTTACAGTCACTTTATACCTCATGAAACTAGGATAAACTCTGATTTGAAGGGCTTCGGGGCTTCTTGGGAACAAGAAAATAAATAAGAGAGATAAATTGCTCAGGTTGAAGTCAATATACAAGTGGAACTAACTATTGTGTATGTATGTGTTAACTCTAGGCCAATCCATCTATGTTCCCTACCCTAACCTTAATGTAGATGTATCCCCCCCCCCCCACATACACATGCCCCAGATTCTTGGATCCCATGTGTCTGTGGTCCATTATCAAATGATTTCGATAATGTTTACAATAAAATAAACGAGGCTATTGAATTATTGAATGAAGAAGTTGTTGCTATGGTAACATCAATATAATAATTATCATATATGGTGCTGATTATACAACTTCTAATTTATATACATCTTTAACCTTATAAGGACATGCTTAATGATGATAATAATAATGTTCCCTTATGTGATAATGTTGTTTATGATATATAGAAAGAGATTCTCTCTGTGCATCCTTAATTGTTTAAAGTCAAAGATTTTAGACAGACTTCTGTGAAATAGAAAATAACAATATTTGGAAATTTGCTAGCTTTAGAAAAAAATTACAGTCTATTATTATTATTATTATTATTAAAACAAAGTACCAGTAATGCACTGGGTAATTGCTGGCCTTGTGCCTAAAGTAGAAACAATTATTATTATTATTATTAAAACAAAGTACAAGTAATGCACTGCGGTTGATTTAGTCGACTTTCTTCTCTCTGAAAGTTGTTGGTCTTGTGCCTAAATCAGAAACCATTATTATTATTATCAAAATAAAGTATCAGTAATACACTAGGGGTCGATTTGATCAACTTTTTCCCTTCCCTTAAATTGTTGGCCTTGTGCCAAAAGTGAAAAAAAAACTATTTTTGTTTTGTTTTTTTGTAATATCTTTGGATGGACTTTATTTTGTTATAATTCCACACTTCCTTCAGTAAAAGTGAAGCAGGTTTTAATGTGTTTCTTCTTTCATTTGAAGTGTCTCTAGTATCATGAAGGACCATAGCTTACATATTGGGCTGGCTGTGTTGTTCACTAATAAATATAATACAGCAATTGACTTTGGTGATTAACAATAATTTGTTCACTAGTGAACATAATCAATACGCTTCTTTGGTTGACAATAATAATTTACTGGGGAACATAAAATTTATTGGTATACATGTACTGTTCACTAGTGATCTTAATAAGCAATTGGCTTTGTTTATTTACAATAATAGTCCACTTGTGAACATGAATAAGGGGCTTCTTCAGCTTGTTCACCTTTGAACATGATCAATAGAACTTGGGGACATGAGCAAAAAGCTTTTTAGCTTAAAAGTATTGTTTACTAGTAAATATAACAACAATAGTTCACTAGTTACCAAAACATGACCAATATGGCTTGTTTATTTACAAACGTTATTTTATGAGTGAACATGAACAAAAGTTTTTATTTACAAAAAGTGTTCATGTTTACTAGTGAACATGAATAAAGAGGCTTCTTAATTTATAAGTATTGTTCACCAACGAACATGAACAAAAGGCTTTGTTGGCTTCCAACTTTTGTCCACCAGTGAATATAAACAAAAGCCTTATTGGTTTACTAATGAACATGAACAAAGAGGCTTCTTAATTTATGAACATGATCAATTAGCCTTGTTAATTTACAATAACAATCCACCAGTGAACATGAACAAAGGGCTTTGTTGGCTTCCAACTATTGTCCACCAGTAAATATAAACAAAAGCCTTATTGGTTTACAAAAACAGTTTACTAGTGAACATGAACAATAGGGCTGCTTCATTTTCTTACAATAACAGTTCTCTAGTGAACACGAACAAAAGAATTTACCAGTATTATTCACCAGTGAACGTCAACAATTGGTTTTATTGATTTACATTAATAATTCCCTCGTGAACATGAACAAAAGGCTTTTTGACTGACATCGTTCATGATTGAACACCATGATCAATTAGCCATGTTGGTTGACATGAATGTTTAAACTTTTCTCTCTCTGTGCCACACTTGTGTATATATAATGTGCCACATATATATATATATATATATAATGTGCCACATATATATATATACGATGTGTGGCACATTACATATATATAATGTGCCACACATCATATATATATATGGTGTCTTTCTGGTGTAATTAATTAACCCAAAACAAATTTTAAAATGTTTTTTTGAAAAAAATACCAAAAAAAACGACTGTTTCTCTGTGAAACTACCCCAAACTATTGTAAATTGTAAATATTAAATATATTTGTTGTAAAAAAAAATATAACTTTAAAAAAAAAAACCTGACAAATTTATAATTTGTTGGTAAAATTTATCATTGCTGTGTCCAGTATCATATATCTGTGTCATTTGTTGGTCTAAATTTTGTATTTTCCTCTCTTTTCCCCTCCTCTATCTCTGTCTCAACACATCAACTAAACATTTTAGTTTCCCCGAAACTGACCAAATATTTACCAGCAGTCATTTTAGTTAAAGGAATTTCTCCTTCTCTTAACAAAAATATTTCTTATTTTTGAAAGTTACAATTAGTCAGATATATATTTTTGTTTTTATTAATTTTGATAATATACAAACTTTCTCTAATTTCTTGCAGTTCTTTGTTTTTCTCTGAATTTTAATTTTTTTTTTTTAAATTTAAGAAAAACAAAATTATTATTATTATGGTATATATAAATATATATATAAACATAAACATATGGTATATATAAATATATATATAAACATAAACAAAGCCAATATATATATATATATATATATATATAGGCTTAAGTTTAATATATTTTAATACTTCTCTGAGTAGATAAATTATCTTATCCTTTCATTAAGTTGATTATGTATTAGAGATAATTAACTTTATAATATATATAAAATAATTAATATATATATTAAACATTTTAAAGTAAATGGTTTTGTCCTATAGAACCAGTAATGGTGTCAAATGGGATCATTTAAATATGAACACTTTAAAACAAGAACTTTTTGTTTTAGTATTTTCAAAACTTTTACATAAAGAATTCATTCCTATTCTTCATTTTTTCAACTTAAAAATTAAGAAATTAAATTTGTTTTTTTTTGTTTTTGCATTTGGAAAATTATTTCTTTGTTTTAAGATTAAGAAAAAATTCCCCAAACAGTATCATCATCATCAACAACTGTGTGTGTAAGTCTGAGAGCTGAAGTAATTATATCTTAAGAGACTTTGCTTCTCATTTATTTTTTATATTTTCTTAATTTTGATAATATAGACTGCTTTTCATTTCTTTTGGGTGTTTGTCTTCCTCTCCCAAGTAATCTTTCCTCACTTCACTTTGTTCTGAAAAACGTTTTTTTTTTTTTTGTTTTTTCATGTTTGTTTTTCTTTTTGTTTTCAATGGATTATTTTATATTTATTTTCATAATAAATTTATAAATTTAATATATTTTAACTTAAGAAGAAAAATCATTATTATTATCATTATTACGGTCTGTGTTCAAATCCCGCCAAGGTTAACTTTGCCTTTCATCCTTACGGGGTCAATAAAATAAAGTACCAGTCATGTGCTGGGCTCGATATAATCACCCCACCCCCTTGTGCCTATGTAAGAAATCATTATGTATTAATTTGTCCCCTTCGTTATCACAGCATTTATTAGATTTGTTGTTAAATTATTTTACTTTATTTATTCATTAATTATGTGGATTGGTAGAATCAGTAGAGCGTCGGACACCCTGCTTTGTGGCATTGAGTTACGGCCCTTTACATTCTGAGTTCAAATCCCACCAAGGTTAGGTTTGTCTTTCATCCTTACAAGGTCGATAAAATAAAGTACCAGTAATGCACTGGGGTCAATTTAATCACCTTTCCCTTCACCCAAAATTGCTGGCCTTGTGCCTCAATTAGAAACCATTATTATTATTATTATATTATATGTTTATTTTATTTGTTGTATATATACGTGTGAAAGGACAAACATATTTTGTTTCTAAGAACTAAAAGGTATCTACCCCCTCCCCCATTGTTATACAATCATTATCATCATCATCATTATTAATGAGTTAGTCTTGACCCTAAATGTAATCAAACATTTCTTTAATTATTATTATTTACAGGTTTTAAACAAAACAAAACAAAGACACCCCACTCCACACACATACAAAACAATGACCCCCCCAAAAATAAGGCAAAATAAAAAAAATCTCTTAAATTCATCATCCAAACTATTATGGGATGTGGAACAATAAAATATATTAATTGATTAATTAAAAATCTCTCATTATGATGGACTTTATCTAATTTAAAAAAAAAAAAAATTTTCTCATTTTTTTTTTTTTCATTTTTTTTTTTTTCATTTTTTTTTTTAAATTTGTTTTTGACTCTGCTGGTTTCTGGATACATCGGAGAACTAAAATAATTCCTGACATGTATAGAATAAAAATGACACATTTATAACTATATCTTGTATGTATTATTATTATCATTATTTACATTACTACTACTAAATGTTATAGAGGAACGTTAGGGCGGTGGATTGGCAGTATTGGTAGAAAGTCGGACACCATGCTTTGTAGCATAGAGTTACCGCCCTTTATGATCTGAGTTCAAATCCTGCCAAGGTTAACTTTGCCTTTCATCCTTACGGGGTCAATAAAATAAAGTACCAGTAATGCACTAGAATAATTGCTGGCCTTGTGCCAAAAGTAGAAACAATTATAGTGGAACCTCAGTTCATTAACTTAATTTGTTCTTGAAATGTTCATAAACTGAAACTATTTTTCCCATACGTAATGTTGAGAAAGAAATACAATGAGAGAGAGAGAGACTGTGTGAAAGACAGATAGATATCATCATAGTAACTAACTACACAGCAAGTGATGCTTTCCTGTTGATACTACAAGCTTGTTGACAACTGTTGTTGCCAGCTTGTGTGTTCATTACTTGAGAGACCTTTGGTGAACTGAGACATTTTATGTTTGGAAAAATTGTTCATGATAAGAGGCATTTGTGAACCAAGGTTTCCATTGTATTGGTGAAGATGTGTGGCTTGGTAGTTAGAGAATCAGATTTTCAGACATGAGGTTGCGAGTTCGATTCCATGATGTCTTTGACACTGGATGAAGAAGTGGAAGGAAGCTGCAGTAGAGGAAGACTGAGGAAAACGTGGACAGAGGTGTTTAGAGCTGATCTCAATGCTGAACCTTACAGAGGAGATGACAGAAATGTTACAAGTGGAGGAAGATTGTATTGGAAAGGATTAGTCCAACCCATGCCAGTATGGAAAAAAGGATGTAAAAAGATGATGATGATGATGATCCTATGTAATGTGTGCTGTAGTTTAGCCACAGGTCAGTCAGGATTAAGCTGACTTATAATCAAAGACATTCCAAACATGACCATCCTGTCTCCCCAAATTACAGTATCCAATCTGCCTATATTTATTTTAAAAAAAGCTCCAGTAAAGATGGTTGGATAACATCCATGAGCTTGACTGGTCACACTTGGGGGATCTAGCCAGATCAGTTGGAGATGGTTGCTTCTGATAGGACCCACTGGAGGGACAGTTTGAGGACTCTGCCCCCACGACTCTCTCAGGAATAAGAGGATGAAGAAGTAGTAAAGTGTGATTTCAGAGAGGAAAAGACATGACTGCTATTTTCAGTATATCAAGCAAATATTTAGAAGTTTTTCTCATCAAATCTAAACTTAGTGCTATAAATACAAGACTTCATTTATTGCCCTCATCTCAAAAATAAGATAAGACTTGGGAAAACTTGTATTCTTCTTCAAAGATAAGACTTATAACAGGTTGCCATAGTAACTGCTTGTCTTACTAGTTTAGCCAACAGTTGTTATCATATTTATTGTAAAGTGTATCTCCATATATGGTAATATATGAAGACATTCTGTAACTGTGCAATGGCATGTGGTTAACAAGGACAATACTATGAATTTATAGAATCACAAGAATTTCTGTGAGAGATAAATAAAGAGACTAGTGTTTGTCAGTGTCAGCTACAGTAAATACATTATGGTACAGGCTAAATATGTGCGACTACTGCCTTTTAGTGCTGGTAATTGTTAAAACCTCTCATCTCCTTGGTCCTTGAACTGCTGTTTTCCTCCCCAAAATTGGGAGAAATGCACAAATAACCTTCTTGCATAAAAAATTATGTTGAATTGGTTTTAGATAAATATAAACACTTAGAAAGAAACAGTTTTTATCAGAGAACCAGAAGTGGTTTCAGGCCGTTTGATGTCACACGGGTAAAAATAAATAATATATCACCCCAAAATTAAATTGTGGTAAAGTTAGGAACAATCAAAATGTTTAGCCAAATACTGGGACATATTCAACTGTTTCCTTTCCATACCAGTTGCTGTAAAGACTTCTGGTATCTTTGGTCACCAAACTGATGTTTTCCTCCACAAAATTGGGTGGAATTCCTCCCACCCAAGGAAGGAGTCCTGTGAGGTGGAATGGCTGATGTAGTGGGTGTCGCTGGCTCTTTACAGCAATGCTTTTGTCATCTTGAGAAGAGTGCATCCCACCTGAGGAAGGAGTCCTGTGAGGTGGAGTGGCTGATGCAGTGAACGTCGCTGGTTCCATGGCAATGCCCCCTTTCTCTTACTTTTGTTATTTCATTTTTCTTACTTTTCTTTTTCCTTGCAAATATAATTACATTGCAATTTGTTGAATAAATTTTGTTACTACTTCAAAAATATATCTAGACTTTAAAAATGGTGTTGGAACTTTTTTGGTTTTAACAATGAGTGTTCCAATTGTTTCAGAGCAAGGGAACAACCTGCTCGGGAAACTAACGTGAAAGTGGCTAACATTCGACAGACACGAGTACCTTTAACGTAATTTCCAATAAGATTCAAGGGCGATGACACACGACCGTAACCTCTGGCGTCACGTAGTAATACAGAAGACCCGACTTCCCACGGGTACAAGCCGAAGCTGAAGCATATAGACAATATGCCCCTCCCTCCTGTAAAGTGGACGTGTAGGCGCCACGGAAAAAAAGCTCCCAGCACTCACTGTAAATGAGGTTGGTGTTAGGAAGGGCATCCAGCTGTAGAAATCAAGCCAGAATCAATTCAGTTCCCGTATGAGCAAGACAAGGTCAACCGACTGGACACTGCCCACAACAGGACAACCCGTCTAACCCATGCTAGCGTGGAAGAACGGACGTAAAACGGTGATGATGATTCAATGTGACAATGCTGGCCCTTTCAATCACAAGTACAATTCAATTTTCTCTGCTGAATGGATTGAAGCAACTTGAAATAAAGCGTCTTGCTCAAGGGTATAACACGCCGCTGGAAATCGAACTCACAACGTTATGATCGTGAAGTGAACATCTTAACCATAGAGGCAGTCTCATTAGCTGGGTTTTTTTTCGTTTTGATTGTCATATAAGGGAAATAGATTATGGAAGCTGAGATATCTGTAAACAGATGTTTGTCAGCAGTTAAATCACTTTTTAGTTAGGCTAGACTGAAAAAATATTAAAACGACGTAGTTTGTTAAGAAAATGTTAATAGAAAAACGATTGCATTTCATCTAATAGTACAGAATTTTGTGTTGACAGAAGTACGCCATCTTATCACAGTCACATATAGTCTTTCATAGTCTCTCTCTCTCTCTCTCTCTCTCTCTCTCTCTCTCTCTCTCACACATACACACACACATGTACATACATAAAGTGTCTTTCTTTACATCCCACATAAATAAATACACAAAACACAAATTCTTGTGAAGGCTTAACCGTAATATTTGTAATTCTATCAACTCTATACTGACAACCACAAAATCTACAGTTATTAACCACCACAACCTCATTATCATTATATATATATATATATATATATATATATATATAGTGTGTGTGTGTGGGGGGGGGGGATGTAATTGTTATTATTTTATAATTACATTCTTGCACGATCTTTTGAAGTTTGCTTACTTTTAAATGCATCATATTAAGTTTAATGTTCTGCTGTTTACACACACACACATAATATATATATATATATAAATCAGGGCGGTTACAGAATATGAGCATGGGGCTAAGGTTTCGTCTTGTGATATTTGTGGTAAAATATATCTATCTCTTGCCAGCCTAAGTACACAACAATCAGTATCATATTGACTATATCAGTTACTGGACAATACACCCGAATCAATGTCACATCTGCCACAAAATGTATAAATTACTGGTAGGTTTAAAGTGAAATGTATAAATTACTGGTCGGCATAAAGTGACATCAAGTGCAGACACCACAGTCTTTGCCAAAACTTACCTGTAGATTGTGTGGTCAACGTTTTGCTTCCATACCTGGTTAAAAAGCCGCATAAGACATCATACTGGAAATGATCTTCATGTGCATTGAGTGGTCAAACTCTGTATTGAGCAGGGTTTAATCCTGCTATATATATATATATATATATATGTGTGTATGTATATATATATATATATATATATATATATAGGGAAAAGTATGACCCCGACGGCAGAGCTCAAGCCGTTTCGACGGCTATTTCTGGACGAAATGGCTTGAGCTCTGCCATCGAGGTCATACTTTTTCCTATTACCCACTCTACTACCCTAAGTATTGAGTACTCTGGTGCGTTATGGTACATCTGGTTCCTTACCACAATTCCTTCGTTATATATATATATATATATATATATATATATATATATATATATATCCTGGTATATATATATATATATATATATATATATATAGTACAAGGTACAAAACAGTAAAAATAAACGTCAAAAAGTCAATAATCAACACAGAAAGAACCAAGTAAAATGATAACCATTAGTTTAACGCTTGAAAGGAAACAAATGAAAGAGGGTCTTTTATATTTGTGGTAGATAGTTTTACATAAGAAAGCGAGGAGAAGAGGAGAGAGAAGTTAAATGAAAGAGAAGAGAATAGGGGACGAGAGTTAGATGAAGTAGGAGAGAGATGTTAAATGAAAAGAAGACAAAATGTCGGTATTATTTAGAAAATAATAATTTGCCTTTCATCCTTACGGAGTCGATAAAATAAAGTACCAGTGATGTACTGGGATAATTGCTGGCCTTGTGACCAAAGTAGAAACAATTATTTAGAAAATAGCGGCGGATTGGCAGTATCGGTAGAGCGTCAGACAACATGCTTTGCAGCATAGAGTTACGGTTCTTTACGGTCTGAGTTCAAATCTCGCCGAGGTTAACTTTGCCTTTCATCCTTACGGAGTCGATAAAATAAAGTACCAGCAATACACTGGGGTAATTGCTGGCCTTGTGCCAAAAGTAGAAACAATTATTTAGAAAATAGCGGCGATGAATTAATTTTACGGAAGGTGACACTGCTATTCCCCGTGGTTGAGTCAGGACTGGTGTCGTGGAAGTGTATGTATAGCTATGTCTGTGGTGGTTGAGTGTATGGCTAATCGATGCCGTTCAAGTGAGGTATGAACAATATTGGTAAGTCAGATGATTATGCAAGCGTTTTGTAAGTGCACAATGAATCTTGTCATTTGAAAAAAATTGAATTGTATATTTTTTACGTATGCAAGAGAAACCAGGGTGAGAAGGTAGATTGTCCTCGTGTCGTATATTTTAGCCAGGGCAGGACCTTAACCTGTTGAGACCCTAGCAAGGTAAAATGAACCTAGAAATAATAATGATGATAATGATGATGTTTGGAAAATATATAAATCTACTATTTGTCTTATTATTAACACTGTCATGTTGCCAAAGGTTTGTTATTAATGTCGTATGTGCTGTATTTCTGGAAAACAAATTATGTTTCTTTCCATCGATGTCAAAAGAGAGTTGTGGTCTTTTGCCAGAATATGAAAAGAAACTTTAAAGACATTACAATCATTCAATGTTACACTAGGCCATGAACACTGCTAAACATATAATAACACAGAGGACACCGTAACCTTGTCAGATGATACAGCTTTACAGCAGTGACAAAAATATTGACGGCTTCTTTATATTGACAGGATTTTTATATAAAGAAATATGTATGTGGAATGAAATGTGATATTCATGTTTTCCTCAAAGATTATTAACAATGTAAGTGACCAGAGCTGGGTTTAGATTTGGTGAGGTTCTACCCTAAACTATATAAAGTTTGGGGGCTCATTGTTAAAACATTTACATAAGAAAGTCTACCAGAAATTGAAATCATATATTATATAGTATACATTTTTATTAATTTGATGCTTCTGTGGGTTGTGAGACCCTACACTGTAGTTTACTTAGATTATTTTTAAATATGGCAGCTTCAGGTCAATCTAAGCCTAATGAGGGAAATTGGGTAGACGGAAACTGTTTGGATGCCCGTCAGACGCATTGTACCTGCAATTCTCGAGGTCAGTCTTGTCATACACTGAACCACGCTTTGTGAATTATGTGGAATATTCAACCATTGACATTGAATATACAAGATGGGTTGTACCAGTGATTCAACGGGCTAATGTTATCATATACTGTCACGCTGAATCTCCCTAAGAATTAAGTTATGGGTAGTCATGTTGCCTGCAGGCGAATGAAACTGGCTGGGCACTGTGCTCTGGAAACCCGTGGTTGGACGAAGAAGATGGAAAGACAGGCCGTCTCATTCATTGATACCCTGCTGAGAGATGCCGACATTGATAACATCGATGAACTGAGAAATGTCATGCTCGACCGGGACGATTGGAGAAGGAGTGCTGAATCTTTGCGAGTGTAAACTCGGCCGAAGAAGAAGATGTCTGTGGAATGCTTTGCGAGAAAGACGGACGTAGTAACTATACCAGCGTTGCTGAAATATTTTATAGAGTTAAAGGTTAAGTGATTTTCCGATAAATAGGAATATACAAGACTTAATTTTCCCGAGTTAGACTTTAAGTTGACCGAACAAAAACAACTGACTGCTGCTCGTCGAAAGAGATGGAGATCCATATATGTTGGCTATGTTAAAACAGCTAATCTACCTGCTTGAGGTCTAAAACAAAAACTGTGCTGTTCAACTGCTCACTGCTGAAATATGTGAAATTAGAAACTACATGATTAAAATTTCTTTCTTTGCATAAATAGATAAGAGAGATGTGATGAATAACATTTTCATCTGGTGGTGTGATGTTGTTGTTGTTGTTGTTGTTGTTGGTGGTGGTGGTTGTGGTGGTGTTGGCGGCGGCGGGGGTGGTGGTGGTGGTGTGATGTTGTTGTTGTTGTTGGTGGTGGTGGTGGTAGTTTTGGTGGTGGTGGTTGTGTGATGTTGTTGTTGTTGTTGTTGTTGTTGTTGGTGGTGGTGGTGGTTGTGGTGGTGTTGGCGGCGGCGGGGGTGGTGGTGGTGGTGGTGGTGTGATGTTGTTGTTGTTGTTGGTGGTGGTGGTGGTAGTTTTGGTGGTGGTGGTTGTGTGATGTTGTTGTTGTTGTTGTTGTTGTTGTTGGTGGTGGTGGTGGTTGTGGTGGTGTTGGCGGCGGCGGGGGTGGTGGTGGTGGTGGTGGTGTGATGTTGTTGTTGTTGTTGGTGGTGGTGGTGGTAGTTTTGGTGGTGGTGGTTGTGTGATGTTGTTGTTGTTGTTGTTGTTGTTGTTGGTGGTGGTGGTGGTTGTGGTGGTGTTGGCGGCGGCGGGGTGGTGGTGGTGGTGGTGGTGTGATGTTGTTGTTGGTGGTGGTTATGGTGGTGGTGTGATGTTGTTGTTGTTGTTGTTGTTGTTGTTGTTGTTGTTGTTGGTGGTAGTTTTGGTGGTGGTGGTTGTGTGATGTTGTTGTTGGCAGTGGTAGTGGCGGTGGTAGTGGTGGTGGTAGTAGTGGTGGTGGTAGTGGTGCGTACGATGTTGTTGTTGGCAGTGGTGTGATGTTGGTGGTGGTGATGGCAGTGGTATGGTGGTGTGATGTTGTTTTTGGGTTGTGATTTTTCTTATTGATTATAGTTGTCCCTTCTTCTTCTTCTTCTTCTTCTTCTTCTTCTTCTTTTTCTTCTTCTTCTTCTTCTTCTTCTTCTTCTTCTTCTTCTTCTTATCGTGCACATATATATGTGTGTGTGTGTGTGTGTGTGTGTGTTTACACACACACAAATGTTATTTCAGAAATTACGGGAGATAACTTCAGATAAGTTTTAATTAAATGACAGAATAGTCACTCTTAGAATCAGTAACCAACATATTTGGTTTATGACTTTTAATTATTTCTTCTTCTTGTTGCTTTCTTCTGTATACATCTCTCTATTCTCTCTCTCTCTCTCTCTCTCTCTCTCTCTCTCTCTCTCTCTCTCTCTCTCTCTCTCTCTCTCTCTCTCTCTATATATATATATATATATATATATATATATTAATGCGATGAAATACCAATGATGGCTGGCAAATCACTGATGAGGGACTAATTTTATAATATGTAACCATGTGCAACCACGCAGTTTTCCTCTTTCTTCCCATTTATATATATATATATATATATATATATATATATATATTACCCGTCCTATATATATATATATATATATATATATATATATATATATATATATATAGGGCGGGTAAAATTCCCGAGATCCATGGACGAGTTCTCTCCAGCGGTCTATGTCCCTCATCATCGCTGCATGTCCTGCATCCCCCAGAAGCCAGTGTCTATCCTTAGGGCATCAACATTTGTCAACCTCGGTCTCCCTCTTCAATCGGGGGTAACCACAGTAAGTAAGGTACTCAATACATAGCAGAGTATAAATATTTAATAAAGAAATGGCTTCTACAGGACTAGAATTGTTTCATTCGGGAGAAATCATCAAGAAACCCCGATGACTTCCTGATGATTTCTCCCGAATGAAACAGTTCTAGCCCTGTAGAAGCCATTTCTATATCAAATATATACATACATACAGTACAGTATATATTACCGAAGACCATATGAAGTTCTGCATAAATTTATTCAGCTATTATACATATTTCTCTGGGGTCAATGATTGGGAGATGTAATCAGCACGCAACCGTCGGCCCGAGTTCATCAGATAACATTCAGAGATAAAGACAAGCAACTTCTAAAGTTTATTGATAGAAGGGCCTGTATAGAGTCTGTTCACATCTAGCTGGCCAGCCCCGTATGGTTTCTAGTCCACTCCAATACACACACTCATACATACGTGTATGTATGTGATAAATGCTAAAATATTCCATAATTGTAAATAGTTATGCGTGTACATTTTCACGGGAGACAACTCTTTTGGTTTTTAGATTAAGTATACTTTTTTTAGTTATTTCCCTTACATACCATACTTTCTTACTGACAGCTTTGGGGTAGTTCATTTCAGTTCATTGCAAAGTGGAAAATTTATCGTGTGTGGATATATGTATATGTATATGTATATGTATATGTGTATGTATATATGTATATATATATATATATATATATACGTTATTCCGGGTTGAATCGGAGGTAACCACAGTAAGTAAGGTACTCAATACATTGCAGAGTATAAAAGTTTTAATATAGATGAGAATCTACAGGACTAGAACTGTTTCATTCTTTAGAAATAATCAGGAATCAGATTCCTGATGATTTCTAAAGAATGAAGCAGTTCTAGTCCTGTAGAATCTCATCTATATTAAAACTATATATATATATATATATATAAATATATATATATATATATACGATATTAAATAAATGGAAACTATATTTATAAAACCATATTTATTTCATTATATATAATTTCATTATATATGTAATTTCATTATATATATAATTTCATTAAATATGGTTTTATAAATATAGTTTCCATTTATTTAATATCGTAAATATACTCCAAATACTTGTTGAGTGCTTTTATATCAGTTATAAATATTTACTAGTTGTAACCCAACAATTTAAATATAACTTTCCATGTATATATATATATATATATATATATATATATATATATATATATATATGTTTATATATATATATATATATATATATATATATATATATATATATATATATATATATATATATATATATATATATATATAACGTATATTTATATATACACATATACATACAGTATATGTATATATATATATACATTCAGTATATGTATATCTAACGTTGATACAGAATAGCTCTTTTGTTTGTCTATTTAAAATGTTACTATAGAAACACCCAGCAAATTCTAGAAGTCAACCTTCCAAATATGCCCCCGCCCACGCTCAATCTTCTCCCCACCCCCTCCACATAAACAGGAACACTATTCCTGAGATATTATACGTAACGACTGTGTTTTATATAAACATAGACTATTTTATCTGGCGTCTTCTCCCACACACCCCGTCTACACTACATTACAAGTCAGATGAGCCAACGAGGGTGCCTCTACGTGCTCATTCAACCTGCTAGATATAGCAGCCAAAATTTCTTTTCAAATCATACTTTTAACCCTTTAGCATTCACATTACTCTATATATACTATTATATTTTCATGGTAAATGCTTTACCTCACATAATTATCTCACATAATATCGAATCTATGAGATTTTGAAAGTATTTATTTTGAGAACAATACCTTAACATCAGTTTGAGCGACCAGTTACAGTCAGTTTCAACAGAAAGAGGTAGAGAATTCTGGCCCGTTTTGGCCGGTTTGAACATTAAAGGGTTAAACTGTTTCATAAAAGAAGGGACAGAACTATTGACCCTCCCCCTCTTCTTTTGTAGCTATAGGCAATAAACATTACTGTTCCATCACAGATTTTGTCAGTCAGTTTAAAGACGATATTAATATGTCCCCAAGTTGTGTTTTGCGGGTTTTTAATATTTTCTTAGTATTTTGTGAGGGTCATGCTTCCGATCAAAACATACGCACCAGTTAAATTCACTTCACTTTTACTAGACAAATAATTGCTTCATCAATTAGTTGCCTAAATCAACTAATTAATTAATTCTTAAAGTACTTTCGTCACTGCCTATGACCTAATTGATATCTATTGACCTAATCGATATCTATTGCACTATGTGTTTCCTCCTCCTCCTCCTCCTCCTTTGGGTGGGGTTGAAGGGGTGGGGCAGTAGATGATATTAACTCCAAAATTTCACTGGTACTTTACTTTATCGACACCCGGAAGGATGAAAGGTAAACAGCAGCAGCAACAACACACATCAGCTAACCGATGCCACCCCTGACTACTGCTACTACTA
>OZ024751.1:40296277-40298777 GCA_964016885.1 Eledone cirrhosa
GCACACTCCCCACCACCATCACTACTACACTCCCCACCACCACCGCCACCACCACCGCCACCACACTCCCCACCACCACCACCACTATCACCTTACCAACATTCCTTCTATCCTTCCTTCCTTTCTTCCAACATCCTATTATCCTCTTTCTTTCTATTTCTGACTCTTGACAGGTAATCACTGCTACCTTCATCTCTCTCTCTCTCTCTCTCACACACACACATATATATAATACACACACACACACACACACGCATACACACATATAACACACACACACATGTACTTACAAGTAACGGAACAGAATCAATGAAGTAAAGGTTGATGGGAGGGGTGTTTAGCAGATCCCTTTTAAAATTATTGGGCCAAGACAACAGGTAGGACCTTCGAGAGAACCTTTTTATAGGGAGGAACAAGACTGCTTTCAGGTTCCAATCGAGGACGGTTCGCTCCCCTAAAAATTCAAAGGTTTTGAATATTTGTGGGCTTTTTTTAGCCTCGAAGCATCAAACATTCATGAATTCCTTCTTGGCTTTCTGTACCCCAGATCCTGGCCCATCGCCAGGGAATGAGGGACGGGGTGAGGATTTGTTGTGCACTTTCAGATTTAGAAAAAAAATACTGTGATATCTTTATTCCGAAACTCTACCTCAGAATTGTTGTGAATTAGTGTGGCCACCCTGAAAGCTCTGAAGCCCCACCTCAACCCCACCCCACGCTCCGAGCACGAAGTTTCCCGGATCGTATATCAGATATCCTCATTATCCATCTTATAGGCCCTGCGTTCCTGAAGCCCCCTCCACCACCATCCGCCACCATGCTCCCCGAGTACCAAAACCTAACGATGAAGTTACCCGGATCATATACTAGATAACCTCCTTCCCCATCTTCTAGGCCCTGCCAGCCTGACCTCATCTTCTGGTTTAGCACCATTATAGATTAATCAGTAACAATCTGTTTCCCTTACAGTTACTCCAATACCGAAATTCTTTCCATATCTCATTCGAAGAATTTGATGACGAATAAGAAAGAAGAGATATATAAGAATTATATATTACTGTTGGGGTTGTATTATTGTACGAAAATGCTTCTTTTTTTTTTTTTTTTTTCGGTTGGCTAACGAGAAAAAATATGGTTGGCAAAGTGACAAAAAAACCTGCTGTCTGGAAAGTGTGCTACATATCTGAATGCCAATACCAAGGAAGTTGCAATAAAGACTAACAGAACTCATTCTTCTTCCTATACGTATTACTTTCATCTTTATTCACCAACCTTCAACCTTTATCCTTGACAAAGACCAGCGCTTCCATTTTTGTAACCTAAACCATTTTTTCATAATAAACAACCACAAACATTTTTTAGTTCTATCACACTAAGCTATTTATTTTAACATGTTTATATTTATCTAAAAACGTCCATCATAATTTCATGTAAGACCCTTTATCATATTACTAAACCCTTCCAAATTCTTGAATATTTTCCCCTATAAATACAGTAACGAAAGGGTTAAAGTGTTTATCTTTATCTAAAAGCCTTCCTTCATAGTTTTATAAAGCAACTTTGTAAAGTTATGTTCCAAACACCTGCTTAACAATGAAAACTAAATCTCTCCAAATTCTTTATTATTTTTAATATGATTAGAAAACCATAGATAGTATATTTCATTAAAAATATGCTAAAGCAAAGGTTAAAGGTTTTGTTTCTTAATCTAAACATTATAATTTTATATAAGCAACTTAGTTATATTCCAAACACTAGTTTAATAGCGAGGAAGTTATTTATATTACGGAATCTTTCTAAATTCTTGATTATTTTCAAAATGATTTCAAAATTAGATGGAGTGTCTTTCATTAGAAATATGGCAATGAAATGGTTAAACCACTTAGTTTTTAAATCTAGATGAGAGTTTAACAACATCAGTAAATCACAGTAGGTTATAGATTAGACAGGAATAAGTGGAAGTTTATTTGAAATGTAGAGACCTAAATGCAGAAGAGATAAAATTACATTCTGTGCAAGTAACTAACTGGTCGTCTGCTTGCAATGAATCTTACGTTTTTTTTTGTTGTCAATGCCGCCATGTTGTGGTTCAGCTTCAGTAGCCGAGCTGTTGATATGTATGATGTATATTTTCTGGCACTACTAGAAGTTAATATCAAATTCTTGCTTGCTAATGACTGAGTTTATTTATATAATAAGTGTATATGTATGTATGTATGTATGTATGTATGTATGTATGTATGTATGTATGTATGTATGTATGTATGTATGTATGTATGTGTGTATATATGTATGTTTGTATGTACGTACGTACACACCACATACACGTACCTCATATATGCATACACTGCATATATATATATATATATATATATATATAATATATATATATATATATATATATATATATATATATATACATATAAATATATATACACATATATATGGGTATATATATATGCAGCAGTCACGAAGAAACATTACTATCTTACTAGGTGTG
>OZ024751.1:40311277-40313777 GCA_964016885.1 Eledone cirrhosa
TTCATATACATATATATATATATGATGGCTGTCCCCTCATTATCGAATATGGCTATTGCACGATATACCATTATTAATAATTATTAATTAATTCTATCGTGCAATGCCTGTGCATGAAGATATTTTTTTAAATGAGGAAAGACTGTGCACTGAGCCAATCCCACTCTCTGAGCGACAGTAGCTATAACCCGAAAAGACGAAAATATTAACATCATCCGTAACTACTGAGCCGCAGGTTTTATATCGGAGTTATCCCAGTTTCCTGAGTTACCTTCTCCTAGAAGAATGCCCTGACAAAGGCTAGGGGTCCTTCACTCCCAGTGGTTTAACCGCGCGTTCGGGTGTCCAGCCCGATTATTTCTATGTCCCCGCGCATGTACATACACATGCACCCATGTATATACACATATACATATACATACATATGTACATGTCGCGTGGTCGGGTCGTCGGCGACTAAACCGGCAACCCCACCAAGTTTACTTGGTGAGGAGGAGGATTTTGGACACCCTGCAGGACAAAAACCAAAACCTGACAAAGGACGGAAGATCTCATAAGAGCCAACGGCCATCCAAAAGTGTGTAAATATATATATATACATACATACATACATACATACATACATACATACATACATACATATGTGTATATGTGTGTGTGTGTGTGTGTGTGTGTGTGTGTGTGTGTGTGTGTGTGTGTGTGTGTGTGTGTGTGTGTGTGTGTGTGTGTGTGGGTGTGTGTGTGTGTGTGTATCTGTGTGTGTGTATATGTGGTACCGTTAGTTAGTTTAAACAATCATATAAAAACAGCCATTTTTAGCTTAATCAGCCAGTTTTCTGTTTGCCAGAAATCTAGAAAGCTCTCTGCTAATAAGTTTCATTTGGATCGGTGCCTTTTCAGTACAAAACCATCCTAGAAATGTATCCGTTTTGTACATTACTACTAAATAATAATAAATCCAGTTAAGAATAGTTCACCTTTGCCAAAATGTTCAAAACCTTCGCTCATTCTTTTTTTTTTTATTTTTATTATATTATTTTTTCATTTGTGCAAGATACAAAAATACTAAATGAAACATTATGATATAAAATTTATAAATAAGTATAGATATAAAATTTCCAATTTTTTTCTCCAGAAAATGTTTTCTTCAAACAACAATGCTATATAGTAAATATATATATATATATATATATATATATATATATATATATATATATATATATATATATATATATATATATATATATATATATATATATATGTATATATATGTACATATATATATATATATATACTCTTTTATATCCGAATAAAAATTCTACAGTTGAAGAATTTGAAATTCCAGAAACTTCCGAGTTTCTTTTTATTTTAATATGAACTAATTTCATGGATGAATGACATCGCCTTTAGGATTTAATTTACAACAAATCAATTAATTCTCTATTTGAAAACGTATACAGTTTCAATTATAAAGTAATTTAGAAGATTAAAAAAACAACTTAGAGGAAGGAGAGAACATTTTTTTTTTATGTCACTGTTAGTTTTCGACCTCTTTAACTTGGCTCTATACAAATTCTCTCCGGAGATGTTTAAACATCAACAACATTAAGTAAGGGTAAGGTCAATATAAAGCAGAGGTTCTGAAAGGGGGTGAAATGGTACGGTCACGTGACAAGATCTGATAGATTGACCAAGAGACCGAAAGATATATATATATATATATATATATATATATATATATATATATATATATATTATTATATTTAGAGTTTTAAACTCAAACAGTCCTTTACAATTAATTAGCTCAAAGAAAGAAGCATTTCTGAGCCGTGAAATACAAGTTAATATAAATTAATATACGATAAACACATAAGTGTTTGTATTGCAAAAGACGAAGTTAGCTAGAATGAAATAAACTAATTAAAATAAATATAGTTTGCCTGTCTCGATTTAAAATAATAAATCAATAAAAACAAACCCATATTGGCAAAAGCCGTGATTCCTGGACAAATTTAAATTTCAAAATCCAAACCTGTTCCGTAGAAGAATTTGAACTTCAAAACCTAAATATGTTTCGCAACGATAGTATAAAAAGTGAAATATTCCAATTCTCTATACTTATCAACAGGAATCCAGAAAAATTAGGATGCTTCACCTCTAAAAGATTTTGGAGGTCTGGTTCACAAGCACAAACGCACGAGGTACACCAGCTCACTAGCTATCTCATACTCACAGTGCTAGAAATAACAGCCGTTTATATGGGATTAAAAATTAGCTCAACAAGACAGGAGCCGTAATATTATATTTATATTTAGAGTTTTAAACTCAAACAGTCCTTATATATATATATATATATATATATATATATATATAGAGAGAGAGAGAGAGAGAGAGAAAGATAGAGAGTCTGCGGTGGTGAGACCCGAGAGAGCACTAATCATGGGAGTACTCAATATTTCTGCCGGACCGGCAACCGCTCTTTCAAACCAGTTCCTGTACA
>OZ024751.1:40318777-40323777 GCA_964016885.1 Eledone cirrhosa
CTTCTGATGAAAGACTAACGCTCGAAACGTTAAGACTCATTTCATACTATATCAAGCGTTAAACTAATATATCTAATCAGTAACTTTATATACAAACACATGCACACATACACACACACACACGTATACTCACAATCACATACATATACGCACCAAATTTACAGTCAAACTCTTTGGTCAATATTAAGCCTCCACCCCCACACCCACACCCACCCCAACCCACCACCCTGACAGACTGACACTATAAAATTTACTTGAAATACGTTCTTGATTCTTTTAAACAGTATTTCCTCTGTCTAATTAGAGACAGGTCAACGTAACATTAGAGCACCACCGACTAGTTATGTTGCTATTGTTGTAACAAACACTGTCTTTTGCCTCTTATCCAGATGCACCTCTTATAATATAAAATAAAACACTAGACAAACATTTTGAAGTTGAAAAACAAAAAAAGAAAGAAAAAAGAGGTAAAAAAAGAAAGAAAAAAATGTTGGCTCATGTTGTTGTTATTGTTGTTGTTGTTGTTATTGTTGTTGTTGTTGTTGTTATTGTTGCTGTTGTTATTGTTGTTGTTGTTATTGTTGCTCTTGTTGTTTTATTATTTTGAGGTTTTGCTTGTTTATTGTTTTGGGGTGGGTTTTTTTTTTTTACATGTTTTATTTTTCCGCCATTTCGTTGCAAATTGCTGTGAAAAATGTTATGAAAAAATGTTTTGTTTGTTAGAAGATAATTAATGAGAGAAAAAAATAGCAGCGAGTATTGGATTCTGTCGTTCTAAACATTGCTGATAGCATGGAAACATTTCTAGCTAGATTTGGGTAAGTCATATATATACCACAATATAGAATCTCCTTGTTATTATAATAAGTGTTTCTACTTTTGGCACAAGGCCAGCAATTACCCAGTACATTACTGGTACTTTATTTTACCGACCCCGTAAGGATGAAAGGCAAAGTTGACCTCGGCGGGATTTGAACTCAGAATGGAAAGGGCCGTAACTCTATGCGTCCGACCCTCTACCGGTACTGCCAATCCACAATAATAATTACCACTTACTTTCCGAATCTTTACGGTTCTAAGTTCAAATTCCACCACGACCAACTTCAACTTTCAGCCTTGGTAAGGTATTGCCCCGTAACTCCTGATAAAGTCATAGGGGTGCCGTATTGACATACGGTGTCTCTTGGGCATTTTAAGAATGGTGGAGCCCATCCCTCTCCAGGTCTGAGTACAGCAGATTTCTTCCAGAGAATTATAGAAAGTAACAGAGAGGAAGAATCGACCCAGTACTAGACTGGTACTTTTTTATCGACCTCGAAAGGATGAAAGACAAAGTAGACTTCGGCGGGATTTGAACTCAGATAGACAGATAGATAGATAGATAGATAGATAGATAGATAGATAGATAGATAGATGACAGACAAACGGATAGGCAACCAGACATAAATAGATATGTTTCTTTATTAGCCACAGGGGCACAAAAGAAGAGGACAAATACAAAGGGGGAAGTTTACATACAATAAAAACGGGTAAAATATTATCACAAATGCAATTTAAAAAATTAGTCGATTTTCCCCAATAGGGGGAGACAGTTCATATGGGTAACACATACCCCGGAAAAAATGTGCAACCCTCATCTCCAGGAGTACGAAGAGTTTGTACCCCTTTCCTCTCTTCCTCTTTTTATTCAACCTACAGGCTGATAGAGACATATAGATAGATAGATAGATAGATAGATAGATAGATAGATAGATAGATAGATAGATAGATAGATAGATAGATAGATAGATAGATGCATTCATGCATACATATACATGCATGCAAATAACATACATACATACATGGTGGCTGCCAACTCGTTTTCGAGTACGGCCACTACTTTATATCCATGTAGGAGAACCCCTACCGATGCGCTGAACGAGTGTGACTTTTTAGTCCAGCCAGCGACTTGAAAACTCTGGTACAAACACTACACTTGTGACAATTATGTACATAATTGTATGTATGTATGTATGTATGTATGTATGTATGTATGTATGTATGTATGTATATATACATACATACATATATACATACATACATGCATGCAATCATGCATGCATACATACATACATACATACATACATACATACATACATACATACATACATACATACATACAAATATTTCTAATGAATGAGACTCATTTCTGGTGTAGAAACCAGCTCTTTGAACAATTAAACAAAAATAGTAAACACACGAGGTTATGGCCACCGTGTAGTGGAGAAAGACATTATAGACGAGGGTTGTGAGGTTGTAAGGAAAACATACAACTATGCAGACCATAATACTAACATAGCTTTGTCTAGTTGACATTTCCGCCGGAAGCGGAAGTTGGTTATTTATACCAACCAAACCTACGAAGGGGCGTTTGGTGGTGTTTGTAGTGTTTAAACATAAATTAAGCATATGGTCATATTGAGTGGGAAACAAGATATTTTTAGTCCAGAAAATATATTGAGCATGTGGACGAATTCCTGTTGATACAAACACCAATGTAAATAAACATTTTCAAATGTTAACTTTGCCTTTCATCCTTATGGGGTCGATAAAATAAAGTACCAATGATGCACTGGGATAATTGCTGGTCTTGTGCCAAAAGTAGAAACAATTATATATATATATATATATATAATAAAAAATTGAACAGGGACAGAACAGAGAGGCAGTACGACAAATGTTTATTAGATTCACGCTCAGGAGAGTGGGGGGTAGGTGGAGGACGACGTTTCGGGCATAAGCCCTATATATATATATATATATATATATATATATATATATGTAATTGCTGGCCTTGTGCCAAAAGTAGAAACAATTATATATATATATATATATATATATATATATATATATATATATATAATTGTTTCTACTTTAGGCACAAGGCCAGCAATTATATATATATATATATATATATATATATATATATATATATAATGTTTATTTACATTGGTGTGTGTATCAACAGGAATTCGACCACATGCTACAAAAATTATATATATATATATATATATATATATATATATATATATATATATATATATATATATATATATATATATATATATATATATATATATATATATATATATATATATATATATATATATATATATATATATATATATATATATATATATATATATATATATATATATATATATATATATATATATATATATATATAATTTTTTTTTCTTTATAGGGCGGGTAAAATTCCCGAGATCCATCGACGAGTTCTCTCCAGCGGTCTCTGTCCCTCATTATTGCTGCCATGTCCTGCGTCTCCAACAGACCAGTGTCTGTCCTTAGGGCATCAACATACGTTAACCTTGGTCTTCCTCTTCCAGTGTGTCCATGTAGGGGCTCCCACAGGAGCACTGAGTGGTTAGAGAATTGGATTCGCAATCATAAGGTTGTGAGTTCGATTCCTGGACCGGGCGATGCGTTATGTCCTTGAGCAAGGCACTTTATTTCACGTTGCTCCTTCTACCTGGAGTTGCGACCGATAGATAGTACTAGCAACTGGAAAGACCAACGGAAACATTGTTTCCTCGGTCCGATTTGACGAAAGTCGATCGACCCCCCCCCCCCCCAAATATATATATATATATGTATATGGGCGGGATATACGTGTATATATATATATATATATGTCTTTTTGTGTGTGTTGTGTGTATGCATGTTTAGACGTGTTTATGATACACCTTAATTGTTGATGTTATTGTTGTTGTTAGCCTGCCTTATGCTCCTCTTACCAGCTATCAGCTTTGGAAGGTAATATAAAACCAACAACGACAACAATGTCCCGCCTCCTCTTTGTAAATCAGTTGAGAGACAATGTATTAGATTGACGTTAAGCTCTAGGTTAACTGAGCTTTGCAATGTTTGTAAATATGCATAGCATTGATATATGTGTGTGTATATATATATATATATATACTCGCTCTTCCTCACTTTTCGTTGCTTCACCATCTTTGTTTGTTTACACTCTCGCTGTTCCCTTTATTTACATGTCCCAACAACTTTCTTTAGCCGTTGCTCGCACCAACCGGAGGTATATGGTCTTTAAAGCGATGAAATACCAATGATGGTTGGAAGATCACTGATGAAGGACTAACTTTTTCATATATATATATATATATATATATATATATATATATATATATATATATATATATACATATATATATACAATGGAAATAATAATCAAAGTGTATTTAATCTTTCAAACATTTAATAACTAACGACCGTTTGATCATAGATCAAGGCAGGCAGGATTCTTCAGAGTTGTTACAAGAGTTAAAATACGGTTTGATTATTATTTACATTGTATTTCGGTTCTTATATTATACTTGATATATTATATCGAGCTATATTCATACTTGTAACTGAATAATATTTAACATTACTCACCATATATATACAAATATATATATATATATATATATATATATATATATATATATATATATATAACATATTAAATATGTAATGCTGCTTCTCTGGGTGTTATCTTAGTATATTTTATCCACTCATTGAGATGTTTAAGTATTAGAAACTAGTTAAACCTTATATATATATATATATATTTTTATTTTTATTTTATAGAAGGAGCTTCTACAGGACTAGTACTGACTCAACCCGGGACCTACGTATATATATATATATATATATATATATATATATATATATGCAAAGGTTATATTTAATTTGTTGGAATTCAACAAACTTAAAAGTTTTAAAACTGATATAAAGCACTCAACAGTTTGGTGGAGTAAATATTCATTATATAAATAAATGGAAACTATATTTATAAAACCGTAATTATTTTATTATATATATTTCAAGGGCAACCAAGGCAAATTTTGGTGCGCTTTCATCAGATAACATACAACCTCCAACCGTCAAGGTTGTTCTTTGGCGGGTATGTCAACATTTATAAAACAAATTTTGTATTT
>OZ024751.1:40328777-40333777 GCA_964016885.1 Eledone cirrhosa
CTAACAGACTCTTGAGGGGCAGTGGTGTGGTTTTACTGCTCAGATAAGGTGACACTGACTAACAGACTCTTGAGGGGCAGTGGTGTGGTTTGACTGCTCAGATAAGGTGACACTGACTAACAGACTCTTCAGGGCAGTGGTGTGGTTTGACTGCTCAGATAAGGTGACACTGACTAACAGACTCTTGAGGGGCAGTGGTGTGGTTTGATTGCTCAGATAAGGTGACACTGACTAACAGACTCGTGAGGGGCAGTGGTGTGGTTTGACTGCTCAGATAAGGTGACACTGACTAACAGACTCTTCAGGGCAGTGGTGTGGTTTGACTGCTCAGATAAGGTGACACTGACTAACAGACTCTTCAGAGCAGTGGTGTGGTTTGACTGCTCAGATAAGGTGACACTGACTAACAGACTCTTGAGGGGCAGTGGTGTGGTTTGACTGCTCAGATAAGGTGACACTGACTAACAGACTCTTGAGGGCTGAGGTGTGGTTTGACTGCTCAGATAAGATGACACTGACTAACAGACTCTTGAGGGCTGAGGTGTGGTTTTACTGCTCAGATAAGGTGACACTGACTAACAGACTCTTGAGGGCTGAGGTGTGGTTTTACTACTCAGATAAGGTGACACTGACTAACAGACTCTTGGGGGCTGAGGTGTGGTTTTACTGCTCAGCTAAGGTGACACTGACTAACAGACTCTTGAGGGCCAGTGCTGTGGTTTTACTGCTCAGATAAGGTGACACTGACTAACAGACTCTTGAGGGCTGAGGTGTGGTTTTACTGATCAGATAAGGTGACACTGACTAACAGACTCTTCAGGGCAGTGCTGTGGTTTGACTGCTCAGATAAGGTGACACTGACTAACAGACTCTTGAGGGCTGAGGTGTGGTTTTACTGCTCAGATAAGGTGACACTGACTAACAGACTCGTGAGGGGCAGTGGTGTGGTTTGACTGCTCAGATAAGGTGACACTGACTAACAGACTCTTGAGGGCAGTGGTGTGGTTTTACTGCTCAGATAAGGTGACACTGACTAACAGACTCGTGAGGGGCAGTGGTGTGGTTTGACTGCTCAGATAAGGTGACACTGACTAACAGACTCTTGAGGGGCAGTGGTGTGGTTTGACTGCTCAGATAAGGTGACACTGACTAACAGACTCTTCAGGGCAGTGGTGTGGTTTGACTGCTCAGATAAGGTGACACTGACTAACAGACTCTTGAGGGGCAGTGGTGTGGTTTGACTGCTCAGATAAGGTGACACTGACTAACAGACTCTTCAGGGCAGTGGTGTGGTTTGACTGCTCAGATAAGGTGACACTGACTAACAGACTCTTGAGGGGCAGTGGTGTGGTTTGATTGCTCAGATAAGGTGACACTGACTAACAGACTCGTGAGGGGCAGTGGTGTGGTTTGACTGCTCAGATAAGGTGACACTGACTAACAGACTCTTCAGGGCAGTGGTGTGGTTTGACTGCTCAGATAAGGTGACACTGACTAACAGACTCTTCAGGGCAGTGGTGTGGTTTGACTGCTCAGATAAGGTGACACTGACTAACAGACTCTTGAGGGGCAGTGGTGTGGTTTGACTGCTCAGATAAGGTGACACTGACTAACAGACTCTTGAGGGGCAGTGGTGTGGTTTGACTGCTCAGATAAGGTGACACTGACTAACAGACTCTTGAGGGGCAGTGGTGTGGTTTGACTGCTCAGATAAGGTGACACTGACTAACAGACTCTTGAGGGGCAGTGGTGTGGTTTGACTGCTCAGATAAGGTGACACTGACTAACAGACTCTTGAGGGGCAGTGGTGTGGTTTGACTGCTCAGATAAGGTGACACTGACTAACAGACTCTTGAGGGGCAGTGGTGTGGTTTTACTGCTCAGATAAGGTGACACTGACTAACAGACTCTTGAGGGCCAGTGGTGTGGTTTTACTGCTCAGATAAGGTGACACTGACTAACAGACTCTTGAGGGCCAGTGGTGTGGTTTTACTGCTCAGATAACGTGACACTGACTAACAGACTCTTGAGGGCTGAGGTGTGGTTTTACTGCTCAGATAAGGTGACACTGACTAACAGACTCTTGAGGGCTGAGGTGTGGTTTTACTGCTCAGCTAAGGTGACACTGACTAACAGACTCTTGAGGGCCAGTGCTGTGGTTTTACTGCTCAGATAAGGTGACACTGACTAACAGACTCTTCAGGGCAGTGCTGTGGTTTGACTGCTCAGATAAGGTGACACTGACTAACAGACTCTTGAGGGCTGAGGTGTGGTTTTACTGCTCAGATAAGGTGACACTGACTAACAGACTCTTGGGGGCCAGTGGTGTGGTTTTACTGCTCAGATAAGATGACACTGACTAACAGACTCTTGAGGGCTGAGGTGTGGTTTGACTGCTCAGATAAGGTGACACTGACTAACAGACTCTTGAGGGCTGAGGTGTGGTTTGACTGCTCAGATAAGGTGACACTGACTAACAGACTCTTGAGGGCTGAGGTGTGGTTTTACTGCTCAGATAAGGTGACACTGACTAACAGACTCTTGGGGGCCAGTGGTGTGGTTTTACTGCTCAGATAAGATGACACTGACTAACAGACTCTTGAGGGGCAGTGGTGTGGTTTTACTGCTCAGATAAGGTGACACTGACTAACAGACTCGTGAGGGGCAGTGGTGTGGTTTGACTGCTCAGATAAGGTGACACTGACTAACAGACTCTTGAGGGCAGTGGTGTGGTTTGATTGCTCAGATAAGGTGACACTGACATACCGTTGAGAGCGAGAGACAGGCAGAGTGAGAGAGAGGGGGGGGGAGGGGGGGGAGGGGGGGGGGGGGGAGGGGGAGAATCTCTTAGTATAGGACTAGACCTTTATTTAACGACCCTGAAAGGACAAATGATACCATTGGCTCCGAAGTAATTTGAACTTGGGGATCAGACATCATAATATACCGAAATATCTACCGCCAGGTATTTTATCTGCTGCCCCTGACGACTCGGCTAATTCCCTGATTTTAGCAAAATATTATTAGTTGTTGTTTTCAGTTAATTTAGGCGAAACATCATCCACTGCCAGGATGCCAAGCTGAGCTGGTAACTCTAGATTTGGCGAGAAATTCTCTACACATCACAGCAATAGAAATTTTATCTGCAAAACCTGTAAAGTGTTTCACAATTAAACCACAAAAGAATTATGTGGGAGGTTTTGAAAGAAAATGAATATTTTAGCGTACGGAACTCTGTTCGTTACAACTTGTAGATAACATTAAACGTTGTAACAGCAGTTATACAGAAACAACAACAACAAAGAAATATATTACTATATATTTTTGGCACCAACCATATATAACTAGCTTTACCAAGAATTTATATACACGCGTACATACATACAGATATACACACACATATATACATATATGAGTGCGTATATATGTATATATATATATATATAACTATCCCTATTTCTCTCTCTCTCCCCTCTCTCTCTCTCTCTCTCTCTCTCTCTCTCTCTATATATATATATATATATATATATATATATATATATATATTATATATATATATATATATATATATATATGAAAGACGTAAATAAGAAAGTTATGAAAATTGACTTACTTACTAAAATTTCACTCCAACTAATATACTAATTCTCTCTCTCTCTCTCTATATATATATATATATATATACACACATATTTATATAGAAATATGTCCATATGTGCGTGTGTGTATATATATATATGCATGTGCATATGTATATATGTGTATGTACAAGTATGTATATAATTATATAAGTATCTGTTTCTCGTTTCCCCCAGTGTTACCAGTTTTCAAATATATTCTGTGATACCAATTAATTATAGTGGTTATCTAATTTGAACATCAAACGTTATTGCTAACTCCTAATATATCAGTAAGTAGGTCGTTAGAACGTCGGATAGAATACCTTGCCGTATTCGTTTCGGATATCTGCCCTGTGAGTTCAGATCCCGCTATGGTCAACTTTGCCTTTCATCCTTTTGTGGTCGATAACAAAAAAAGTATCAATCAAGTACTAGGGCTGGTTCATGGTTATTTTGCCAAATCAAGTGAAAGACCGTCGAGAGCGAATAGTGTGTGCTCACGATTTCGTAAAAAAGATCACCTTCCCTCACGAATAACCATGGGATTTTCACCCAGAAAGTTGCCCTTCAAGGAACAAGTCCGGGCAAGGTTGTTTGTGGAAGACCAGTAGTCGCCCATGCATACCAGTTTCCACTCTCCACGCCAAGGGTAAGGCAATGATACAGTTTAGCACCAGTGACTTCGCAACTCATTTCTACAGCTGAGTGAACTGAAATAAACTGTCTTGTTTAAAAACACGACGCAAAGCCTGGTCAGAGAATCGAACTCATAACCTTACTATTGTAAGCCCGACGTTCTAACCACTAAGCCATGCACTTTCGTAATTACATAGACTCCTAATATACTTAGTGAAACCCTGATGCATACTACCAAGTCATACACAATTGCGAGTGATGGCTGTGTTACACTACAGCGTGAGTGAAACAAAGCAGACTAGTCATACACAAGTGATTTAGTTAGATATTAAACAGACTGGAACCATATCTCCTACATACCAAATATCTGCTAGACCAAAACCGTAAAACTACATAACATATCAACTGACCGATTAACCAGCCGACAAACCAGCCAACAGACCAGCCAGTAAGCCAACCAGTCAACCAATAAACCAACCATGATAGCCAACCAGCCAGTCAGCCAGCCAACCAGCCTATATATATATATATATATATACAACACACACACAGAAACAAGATGGCGTAGGACAGAACAAAGGAGAGGCACAAAAACAAAGAAAAGAATCCCCAGTCACTGAAGAGATCACAGAATGTGTGACGAAAGAACTTTGACAATATATAAACAATCATCTGGTTGTGGAACCAACCAACCAACCGGAAATTTATAAATTGCTAAGTATAATTTAATAAATTGAAGTGAAA
>OZ024751.1:40343777-40346277 GCA_964016885.1 Eledone cirrhosa
ATAGCAAGCACCAATCATTGAGTATACTTCTGCCAAATGCCTGTGTTTATTTCCTATGTCTTTCTTTGAATTCAATAATTGTGCACACTTATCGATACATTCCCGGAATTTCTTAACCTTATAAATTCGATTTATTTCTTGCAAGTCGTCGGAGAGTTTAGAGCGAGGCCCTTGTTTCAATTGTTCTACTACCGGCATTTTGGCTAGCAGGAATTTGGATTGGTTATTAAAGTAAACAATTTGATTTATAACAACTAATTTTGATAACCAGCCGTTTTCCCTTCGGCAATCTATTTTTCTTAAGATATCTTGCAAAAACTTTTTGTCTTCATACAATTCAGCCAAAAGAATCCACATTTTCTTTTCACTGGGCAAAGTGGAGTCATTTTCGAAGACAAACACGCTCGTCATGTTATCATCTTTTTTCGTTGTTTCAACTCTTTCTTCGTCGCCTGTTTCCTCACCGAGCTTCTTTTTCATTTTATTCAACCATCGTACTGCATTGAGAATCGCCTCTTCGCATTTATAAACACCTTTGATAAACATTTCTTGTTTCACTTGGAAACGACTGCCACGATGGAAATGAACGAGCGCCGCCTCAAAATTACTTTGTTGAAAATAAGATTCGGCTTTTTGTAAAACTGCATCAGGAAAAGCAGGATCACTTTGCAGAGCAAGTTCTGTGTCTTTTAATGCTTTGTCGGGTCTCCCTTCTTTCAAATAACATTTTGAACGAGCCACAAGACAGTGCTTATTTCCAGGTGAAAGATCTAATGCTTCTCCAAAGAAACGAATCGCCTGACTATACTTCTTCTCATGATATAGTCTCACAGCTAGTGTCATGTAGTTACGATAACATTTCGGTCCTTTTTTGGAATTTTCTTCTGTGTTGTTCATTTTGAAAAAAACGGCAATACTAACTAACAAAACAGAAACCCTTAAAGAATAATAATTCAACCCCGCAAATATATTTGTAAATTCATTGGTAAACTAGTTTGAAATACTGGATTTCCAGAATACAACATACATAAAATATAAGATAATAAAGCATATAAAAAATAAACAAATGAAGTAACAGTGATGTAATAAGAGAACTACGTCTTAGTAGTAGTAGTAGTATCAGAAGTAGTAGTAGTAGTAGTAGTAGTAGTAGTAGTAGTAGTAGTAGTAGTAGTAGTAGTAGTAGTAGTAGTAGTAGAAAAGTAGTGGCGGTGGCGACGGTGGTGGTTGTGGTAGTAGTAGTAGCAGCAGTAGCAGTATTATTTTGTTACTCGATTTTTATGTAAAACCCCCACTATCCCCGTGTATTGTATTGTCCCCTATATCTCGGCCCCTCTGTCTGGTGGCAGTAGCGAAAGAGGTTGTATGGTGGACATGGTTGAAAGGGCAGACACTTTTCTCTTCAGCCAATCCCTCATCAACTTCTTCAAGTATCACTTGGAAAGGAAGGTGTGGGTGGAGAGAGAAGTGCTGCCCTGCCCCCCAGTACATTTGCTGAAAGGTGGGTGAATGTGGCGAGAATGGCCGGTGTGAGTGGGCCTACTCTGGTCATGCACCTGTAGGTGGGTTAATTTGTGGAGGAGAGGGGTGCTCTTCCCGGGTGCTCTCGAAGCGTCAGGTCGTTCAGGATTGGTGGGGTACCTGAGTGAACCCTGGGTGGTTATCCCCCCCCCCCCTATTGGGGAAATTTTCATTGTTGTATTTTTCTTGTTATTTTGTTATTGTTATTTATATTGGTATTGTCCCCTATATGCCGGCCCTTGTGGCCAATAAATGAAATCGCCGAGGTTAACTTTGCCTTTCATCCTTACGAGGTCGATAAAATAAAGTACCAGTAATGCACTGGGTAATTGCTGGCCTTGTGCCAAAAGTAGAAACTGCCTAAGTCTTTTGTATTGTCTCCTATATGTCGGCCCTTTGGCAGTATCGATAGAGGGTCGGACGCCATGCTTTGACGCATAGAGCTATGGCTCTTGCCATTCTGAATTCAAATCCCGCCGAGGTTAACTTTGCCTTTCATCCTTACGAGGTTGATAAATTAAAGTACCAGTAATGTACTGTTGTGTTATTATTATTATTGGTCTAAGCGGACGTATTTTCCTCGCTCACAGTAAGTCGCTTTATTTGCCTGTTAAAATTATTTGTTGTTAAATATTTCTTGTTGTGTAAGTGATATAAGCCCTTAGACTTTGCCCCGTGAAGAGGAAAGTATAATATTTGGGCCTTTTGGCCCAAATATTTGAACTTTTTTTTACATGTTAAAAAATTTACGAAGAAAAAAACCATGGCTGAGCCACGCCCCCCCAGCGATATGTCGGCTGTCGTGCGACAACGACGTAGAAGTTGAGAGGAGCGCTACAGCGAAATTAAAACACATTGATAACACAAACACCACCACAAACAAGGTAAACAAAGACACCAATGATACCAATAAGAACACTAATTTAAAAAAAAATGACAGTAACAGCGACAACGAAAATACAGATAACAAAAAAAAAAA
>OZ024751.1:40351277-40361277 GCA_964016885.1 Eledone cirrhosa
ACTTCTTTTATACCATAAACGTGGTTCTGTCTTTGCGTGTAATTGTTTTTCACCGCTCCAAATAATGACGTATTATATTCGTTTTTTCCCGTTCTTAGCCAGGGAACGTTTCCACGAACCAAAGTATCGTCTTCCTGTCTTCCTCCGGTTGCAACGTTTTTTAAAATATTCACTTCTGCGTTCACAGATTGACTTTGTTAGTTTCAGAAGATCCCGTTAAGGGTGAAAGCAGCGATTCTTTGCTTAAACTTTAATCTGTTATTTTAATAAATTAATATATATATATATATATATATATATATATAGTTCAATTATCGAACCGGGTGATGTGCTATTGACTTGAGCAAGACACTTTATTTCAGGTTGCTCCAGTTTACTCAGCTGTAGAAATGGGATGATAGGACTGGGGTCCTTATCATTAAATCACCCAAGACACCTCCAACGAGATATACGTTGGAGGAGGCCAGCTAAACCTGCATAGGTGTGAGCTGTCACACACACACACACACACACGCACATATATATATATATATATATTCCATCCCGCCCCTCCCCTTAATCTATTTTATTTCTCATTCTTTTTTCTGATGAATGACTAGCGTCCGAAACGTTAAGACCCTTTTCCTGCTATATCAAGGGTTAACCTAATATATACCTTCCATATACTGTACCGATTGTGTTCTTATTTCTGTTTACCTTTTACATACATATATACACATATATATATATATATATATATATATATATATATATATATATATATATATATATATATATAAAAACGTAATATGTTCCTATAAATTTATAATGTATTGTATTTGATATTGTTATTTGTTTATTTGTTTATTTATATATATTGGGGATTTTAGGTTTTCTTTGCTAACATTTTCACCGTTTTTGTTTTCGAAAATAAACAAATAAAGAAAAACCCAACAGACAAAAGCAAAAACAAAAGCATTTTAATCATAACTTTGGAATGCTTAATATGTCATTGGAGATTTATCTAAAATCTTAATGTCTGACCTATCACATTGGTGTTTCTATCGTAACATAGGTTCCCCATGTCACAATTCTTTGCCTTCCTTTGCTTCTTACTGTTTCTGAAATTTGACAAGAAATAAATATTGAAGCCAGGATAAGATTTTTATCTTAAAGGGTCATGTGAGACATTTTCGAAATTTATCAACGAATTTATGAAGAACGACGCCCAACAGCCATAGACATGGCGGGCCAAGGGACATTCTAAAAATTGAAATGTCTTATATAGAAAAGAATGGGTTACATTGTCAGTGTTAATAAACATTTTTCGATGCATTGAGATAGAGTTCGAAACACTTTATTTGCTTGATTAAAAATTAGAATTTATTTCATTCTCAGATAAATTAACCGAACTATATATATAAGAGCTGTTCTAAATTTTGTTTGTTTGATACACACACACACACACACACCCGCACACACACACACACACACACACACACACACACACACATATATATATATATATATATATATATATATATATATATATATATATATATATATATATATATATATATATATTTTAAAGTTGCGACGGTAAACAGAAAACAAAAAACACAAAAAAAACGTGGAAGCGGCGAAGAGGCAGTACAAATGTTATTATTAGTTTCACGCTTGAGAGTGGGGGGTGGGGCGACGTTTCGGGCATAAGCCCTTCATCAGGAGAAAGTTAGGCAGGAAGAGAGTTCCGAGGGTGTGTGGGGGAGTGGTGGAAAGACATTAAAAAAAAATTATTTAAAAAAATTAGTTTAAAAATGGCGGGGAAGAGAAACGGGAGGAAAAGGAAGTGTTTGGAGAGTAAAAATGTTAAAAGAAATATACATATATACATATATATATATATATATATGTCTGTGTGTACGTGTGTGTATATATATATATATATATGTCGGTGAGCATGTCCAGCCAACCTCAGTCTCCTCTGTGTCACTTTTGAGCTGACTTTTGGGATGCTCCCATACAGCTTTGAGTTTTTCATCCTCAGTGTATACTGATTAATGTTCAGAGCCATCCTCAGCATTCTCGTGTAGCACCCATCCACCATCTGAGTGAGTTTCTTGGTCAGTGTCCAAGTCTCAGACCCATACAGCAGCACAGACTCCACTACAGCAGTTGACATTGCACTCAGTGCTCCTTTGGGAGCCCCTACATGGACACACTAGAAGAGGAAGACCAAGGTTAACGTATGTTGATGCCCTAAGGACAGACACTGGTCTGTTGGAGATGCAGGACATGGCAGCGATAATGAGGGACAGAGACCGCTGGAGAGAACTCGTCCATGGATCTCGGGAATTTTACCCGCCTTAGATAGATAGATATATATATATATATTAAAATAACAGATTAAAGTTTAAGCAAAGAATCGCTGCTTTCACCCTTAACGGGATCTTCTGAAACTAAAAAACTAGTTTCAGAAGATCCCGTTTCTCCAACACTTTGTTTTGAAAATTTTGTAAGTAGGTTTATAGGCATGAATTTGCATAATATTTTCGTAGTTGTCTCTGTGGCCAATCGGTAGGTACTAGAGGCGGTGGAAATCTTTGGTTCAATCCTGGTCATGTAACCTTTTTCAGTTTTTATTTTACAACCCATAGAAAAAAACTGAAAAGGTTTACTCGGAACCCTACTCCCGACCAAGATCGAGACAGCTACAAATGTATAATGAAAATTGATAATTATAAACCTACTTTCAAAATCAAAGTTAAAATGATGTGCTGTCGTTCATGGCTTTCCTAGAGCTATTAGTAATATTTAGGGTCGACTTCTGGTCATTATTGAAAGTCTCTGGATTTCGCAAAATACATAATATTTTTTATTGGAGAAGGTAAAATATTTTTCCGCAAAAATTTGATTGCGCTGTTTTGTTTTCACTTATGTATTTTTTGAAAATGTTATTTATTCATTATAAAAATTAAATGATAGAATTCTATATGTAGGTGGGCCCCCTTCATCTCCTGGTAACCAATATTTTTAGACCCAGTCAGCCACTGTATGTGTGTGTGTGTGTGTGTGTGTGTGTGTGTGTGTGTGTGTGTGTGTGTGTGTGTGTATGTGCGCGCGTGCGTGTGCGTGCGTGTGCGTGCGTGTGCGTGCGTGTGTGCGTGTGTGTGTGTGTATATGTATATATATATTTATATCTGTATATATATCATAGATTAATACAGTATTATTGTCAGAAGTAATTCAATATTGTTTATTGTTTTGTTGTTATATATATTTTGATTCAAGTGATAAACAATGTTTTATTACGTCTTCTGACTATACTTCTTTAATAATTTATCCTATTTACACACACACACACACACATATATATATATATACACAGTATATATATATATATATATATATATATATATATATATATATATATATATATATATATATATATATATATTTAATACATTAACAGAGAAAGCTTTAAGCTATATTCTGACTGGCTTCCATCTCACTCAACAAACATTAGGATATACCTTAGTATAATTCCAATTTTACGTTTGGGGTGCTAACTATATGTATTTTGCGGATAGCCAGTTGTATTATTTTATATGAGACATAATTAAAATACATCTCCCTTTCCAAACAATTGTTTCATTATAAGTTTTCTACAAGTTGGGAAAAATGTGTCCAGGTTATGTAGAAGCCTACATAGTCCGTAGGAATATATGCAGGTGGGCACTTATAAATCACCAGTGGATGCCCGTCAAACATCGATATAAAAAAAACTTTCTTACCGATATCCAATCCAATGTTCAGCGATGGCCCCTCTCCGTGTCAGAATGACCGCCAAATTTGAAATTCCAGCAGTCTCAGAATGAGAGATTTCACGGTGTCATCAAGCGGAATATATATATATAAATGAAATCTGGGTTTCTCGAATATTAATAATATTCGATTCGTTTGCAATTATGCAAATAGCCTCATTTTTAAAGCCATGTCAGTAGAATGAGCCCCTAATTCTTGCTCTTGTGTTGGCATAAAGATTCAGGACCCCGACGGCTGAGCTCCTGCCGTTTCAACAGCTAAACCCAAATATACAAAATTCGGTAATAAAATTTCTGTTGTCTATATTTGGTTATCTAATTTATTTGCTAAATATTTTTATTTCCTAACATATCAATTGATTTTAAATATATCGCATAAAATTACTTCTAAATATGGCGTTCATATTACTTCTGCAGCAATCCTACTCTTTACCATATATATATATAATATAATGAAATGACAGGAGGCTGGATTTGTGTAAAACCTTTCAAGGATTTACACAAATCCAGCCTCCTGTCATTTCATTATAATATTTAACTCCGTAATAGCACCACCAACTACAAAAACAAAGACGGTTGAACTGCTTTACGTTGAGTACTCTCTATATTATTACATTACGATTGACCACACGGAATAGACCAGCTCTATACAGTGGTAAACCTCAAACCTGTATATATATATATATATATATATATATGTGTGTGTGTGTGTGTGTGTGTGTGTGTGTGCGTGTGTGTGTGTGTGTGTGTGTGTTTGTGTGTGTGTGTGTGTGTGTGTGTGTGTGTGTGTGTGTGTGTGTGTGTGTGTGTGTGTGTGTGTGTGTGTGTGTGTGTGTGCGCGTGCGTGCGTGTGTGTGTTTTGCTTTACTTCGAAATATAGACATGTGTTACGTATCATCCTTATCTTCAGTAAAAGAAGGCTGACAAGAAGTTTTTTTTCTTTCTTTCTGATCAATAAAAATCTGAAGTTGACGATAAATGTTAAAGTCTACATTCCACATAGATATGAGACGGCAACTGTAACTTTCTGACTCAACTTGATAACGTTAATGAAGGTGGGTGGAGCATCAATTGATATTGCTGTTGTTGTTGTTGTTGTTGTTGTTGTTGTTGTTGTTGCGTAAGCCAGTAAGAAAACCTCAACGCCAGAGGGTCGGGCGCCATGCTTTGACGCATAGAGTTACGGCCCTTGCCATTCTGAGTTCAAATCTCGCCGAGGTTAACTTTGCCTTTCATCCTTACGGGTTCGATAAAATTAAGTACCAGTCATGCACTGGGGTCGATTTAATCGACTTTCCCCTTCTCCCATATTGCTGGCCTTGTGCCTATATGAGAAACAATTATTTAGCCACTCGATCTGCTAGAAATAGTAGCCAAATGTCCCTTAATTCCCAAGCTACCGTCTCGATAAACTGATATATAGGAAATCGTAGTCAGGGTATAACTAAAAAAGGGTAAAATCCCCTTCGGTCACTAATGGCCACAGTATTTTCACCTACAATGTTTCCATCTTAGGTACAAGCCTGGTCAAGATCTTTTTGTGGAAGGCCAGCAGTCGTCTATGTATATCACTATATCCTCTCCAAACCATTGATGTTGTCCAAGGGAAAGGTAACGGCCAATACAGTGACGTCACAACTCATTTATACAGCTGACTGAAGTAACGTGAAATAAAGTGTCTTGTCCAAGAACACAATGCATCTCCCAGTCCGACAATCGAACACACAGCCTTACGATCGTGACCCCAGCGCCTTAACCACTAAGCCACGGACCCTCAAGCGGTAATAATAATATGGTTAACATCCATAACATCGGTTGGCCTCGCTTGGGAACCCAGCTGGATCATCTGGTGACGTTTGCTTCCGATGGGACGGGTGTGAACTCCCCCGAGGAGGAGGAGGAGGAGGAGGAGGAGGAGAAGAAAAAGAAGAAGAAGAAGAAGAAGAAGAAGAAGAAGAAGAACAACAACAACAACAACAACAACAACAACAACAACAACAACAACAACAACAACAACAACAACACATTAAAAAATATATGCAGCAGTTAAACTGATAACATGTGGTTAAATATCCGTGAAAACCTAATTAGACCAACACAAACTATATTAATGAATGGGGTATTGTGTTTCAGACTATAATAAATAAATAAATAAATAAATAGATAGATACATAGTTAAATAAATGAATAGATAAAGAGGCCACTTATAACACAAAATATGGAATATGTGTCTAGTGAGAGATAATTACAACACAATGAGAAATATATCATTTGCTATACTACTGTGACACTAAACTCCGCCAGTTGCCGGCTGCGCATCAGCATGAGATATTTTTCTCTGCAAAGTTCGATCACCAACAGCAGAGTTTAAACAGCAAAGATCAAGTCCAGTCCAGTTAGTTGACAATGTCAAGCCATCATTTCAGTTGCCGGCCTCTGCTTCTCTTGAATTTTTTATATGACCGTATAGTTTGAGTACCCTTGACTTGACAATTGATGTAATTGGACTAAGTTTGGTAATGTTGAGCAGCTCACGGATACAGATATGGTCGCTGAGCCGTTTGTAATATAATTGCTAACAAAAATTGTTTTAACATCGGAGTAAAAGAAGAAAAAAAAACATGTCTTGTACATAACATACTGAACTGTGAAACTTGTGTTAACTACAAGAACACATATATGATGTTAACACTACAGTCAGTGAAGAATCTGCCAATTCATAGCCTTTTAGAAGTATATACTTACTCAAATTGGTTCACGGCTCGTTGCTGTATTATGGGACGTTGTCGTTGAGCTGTGTTTATGTATATTTAGTAGCTCAATAACAGATGTGATGTTAACACTGCTGTGAAGAAATTAACGACTTAAATTGATCGGCACACAGGTTAACATCTGAATAATATTGACTCGTGTATTTAGTTTGTGGTTCAGAACAGAGGTGATGTTAACACTGCAATCAGTGATAAATATATCGTCTCTGCCAATTCGCCATCTATCGGCATTATACGGCGACTCAAATTGATCCGCCACTCATAGGTTGACATACGTTGTATTAATGGAATGATATGCCGTCCACCAGTGTATTTAGTAAGTAGCTCAACAGCAGATGTGGTGTTCACAGTATAGAGTCTATACTATAGACAGTGAAAAATCTTACGAATTTTCCTATTCACTACCTTTCAGCATTATACATACTCAGTTTGATCCGTAAAGAATAAGGTTGCAAACGTTGGATTAATGGAATGATGTACCATTGACCCGTGTTGATGTATATATGTTTAGTAGCTCACCAACAGATGTAGTGTTAACAGTAAAGAATGTTGGTTCATAGGTCTAAATTCAACAAGGTATACTTCGATGTCTTCTGGATTCCAAACATCATTTCAGCTGTGTAAACATTTCAAAGGAATTAGATATTATATGTAACCTTTACTTTGTTACATCCGCTCACAGATCTGTGTATTATTTATTTGTATCTATACATCTATCTATATAGCCACCTATTTACAAATATATATATACATAACTACATACATACATACAGACAGACCGACAGACATACAGACACACAGACACAGACCCCTCCATATATATGTGTATACACATATGTATGTATATATATATGTGTGTGTGTGTGTGTGTGTGTGTGTGTGTGTGTGTGTGTGTGTCTGTGTGTGTGTGTGTGTGTGACTCCATGAGTGCTTGTGTGTCTGCGTGAATACACACTATTTTACGCTTTGAATTCTCTACCTACTTACACACACACCCACCCACCCACACACCCACAGACACACACACACACACACATACACACACACACACACACACACACACACACATATATATATATATAGATGTGTTGGCAGTAGCAGTAGAACAGCATTTATTATAGGGTAACCTTGCTCTCGTACTATATCATACAATACTATACTAGACAATACTATACAATACTATACTAAACTATACTGTACCATTACTATACTAAACTATAATCTACTATACTATACAATACTATACTATACTAAACTATACTATACCATACTATACTATGCTATACTAAACTACACTCTACTATACTATACAATACTATACTATACTAAACTATACTATACCATACGATACTATACTATACTATACAATACTATACTATACTATACTATACTAAACTATATCATACTAGACTATACCATATATTCTACCATACTATACTCTACTATATCATACTATACTATACTATACTATACTATACTATACTATACTATACTATACTATACTATACTATACTATACTATACTATACTATAATAGACTATACTATACTATACTATACTATACTATACAATACTAAATTATACTGTACTATACTATACTATACAATACTAAATTATACTATACTATACTATACTATACTATACTATACTATACTATACTATACTATACTATACTAAACTATACTATACCATACTATACTGTGCTATACTATACTATACTATACTATACTATACTATACTATACTATACTATACTATGCTATACTATACTATACTATACTATACTATACTATACTATACTATACTATACTATAATAGACTATACTATACTATACTATACTATACTATACAATACTAAATTATACTGTACTATACTATACTATACTATACTATACTAAACTATACTATACCATACTATACTATGCTATACTATACTATACTATACTATACTATACTATACTATACTATACTATACTATACTATAGTAGTAACACATGTTTAATAAAATAAATTAAAATGGCTTCTAACAAATAAAGAGAATCTATTTAGTTTGAAAGTAGAATGTTTGGTTGAGAACGGATATTATTTTAAACTGGAGTGATTTTATATTTGGCCCAGTTGCATATATGAACTAAAGTTGCTATATATTATACAGCGTAGACACCGTAGACACAATCTATACCATGTTTCTAGCAGTAGTAGCATATGTTTGGCAATATTTCCACCAATAGATGGCGCCACACAGTAACACTGAACTCCGAGGAGACAAAATAAAACAGTTTATGTAAAAAAGATGGGAGGTAGGAATAACTTATGGTGCTGGAGACCAAATTAAGGTCGATTTGGAACAAGGAAATATTGTAATTATTCCGGACACTACACTGGAGGAATTGTTAGAGTAAGAAGGTTGGCTGAAAAGTTCATAGGCTGACCAAGATACTCTCATGGAATGACCAAATGAGGTTTATTTTTCAACATAGTCCCTAGAAAGAAGTAATGCAGTTATTAATGGTTTCTTATATAGGCACAAGGCCAGCAATTTGGGGGAGGGGAAAGTCAATTAAATCGACTCGAGTGCATTACTGGTACTTTATTTTATCAACCCCGTAATGATGAAAGGCAAAGTTAACTTCTTCCTCCTCATCCTCTCCTTCTTCATGCCACATTTGTTAACCCCCAAGAGGTTAGTCATTACTCCCAAATGCACATTTTGACTGAAGAGAGGACGTGTTCTGGATTCTTCTCCGGAAGAAATCGGCTATATTCACACCTAGAGAGAGGGGGTGGGTGATCTCTGCCGAATTAAAATGCCCAAGACACGCCGTATATCAATCACTACGGCGCCCCTATGATTCAGTCAAGAGTTAAATGCAAATTGTGTATTCTATTACAGTTAGATGGGGTGTGTCGTTGATAGTCAAGCTTTAGTCATTGATACAATACAATAGTGATGAGAAAGCAATTTTACGTGATATGATAGCTATAAACATACCAGTGGAAAGTCTTACAAATTCAATGTATAGAACCTAGATCAAGTAATAGATATTCGTAGTTCTGTTTGTATCATTTAAAAATATCTCTGTATGTTGTCAACAGAGAAATCACGCTCTATTTTGTTGATCGTGTTGTATTTAAAATTTGTGCTGGTGTCTAGGACGAGCTACGTTAAGATTGTGTAGTCCTTTCAGCTATCAGCTACTGTGAGAGCCCCCACTCCCACACTAGGAATACTTTTTAAAAAGTTGAAGAAAATTTAATTATTTTTACACCGATTAAAATTCAAACAATTCTTCTTCTTTTTCAGTAAATAATTAAAATTTTATAAATCAACATTTTCGATTGTAAGTTTGATTCTTCTGCTATTTTCGATCTGGGAAAATGTTAACCATCTGCTGTTCAATCGACCATATAGAGCATCCCACGAACAA
>OZ024751.1:40373777-40376277 GCA_964016885.1 Eledone cirrhosa
CAGAAAACCTTGTATGAGATACAACCCTGTGGGATGACATCTGAACTTGTATAGGTGTAAGCTGTAACAACAATAACAACATACATACCTGCATGTATGATAGGACTGGGGCCCTTATTAAAACTCCTAAGAAACCCTTATAAGAGATTCAACCTGGTAGGAGGCCATCTAAACTTGCAACAACATCAACAACATACATACGTGTATATATGAGAGGATTGGGGCCCTTCTCAATAAAACACCCGAAAAAAAACCTTATAAGAGAGACAGCTTGGTAAGAGGCCATCTAAACCTGTATAGGTGTGAGCTGTAAATTTCATTTCTTTTGAGTAAAGAGACTAACGGCTCAGATACGTTAAACTCACTCACCTAATATGGTTGCCACTTCCTATATAGCAGACATTAACAACTAACTGTTTTGTTAACATCTGAAAGATTTAATGCGCAAGTGATACTAACTACACTAATACCGAGGCTGGTGTTTTGTTTGCTAGGATATTACACACACACACACACACACACACACACACACACACACACACACACACACACACATATATATGCAAGGAAACACATCACTCTCTCTCACAAACACACACCCTCTTTTCCTCTATTTATATATATATATACAAACATACATACATATAGATATATATAATGTATGTGTATATATATATATATGTGTGTGCGCGCGTGTGTGGTGTGTATATATGTATGTATGGATGTATGTATATATATGTATGTATGGATGTATATATTACATATTTATACAGTATGTGTACTAAATTTAGCCGGTGTGTCAGTTGGTAGCTTGCTTCCCTGTCAATCATGTACAGCATATGAATAAAATACGATAGCGCATGGAATGGCAATTGGCTGGCACGGAGATGAAGGGTGTGTGAGAAGGGATAGAGATAGGAGAGAGATGTCTAGAGAGATATAGGGAGATAGATATATAGAGTGAGAGAGAGAGAGAGAGAGAGAGAGAGAGAGAGAGAGAGAGAGAGAGAGAGAGAGGGAGGAGAGATAGGAGAGAGATGTCTAGAGAGATATAGGGAGATAGATATATAGAGTGAGAGAGAGAGAGAGAGAAGAGAGAGAGAGAGAGAGAGAGAGAGAGAGAGAGAGAGAGAGGGAGGGAGAGATAGGAGAGAGATGTCTAGAGAGATATAGGGAGATAGATATATAGAGTGAGAGAGAGAGAGAGAGAGAGAGAGAGAGAGAGAGAGAGAGAGAGAGAGAGAGAGGGGAGGGAGAGATAGGAGAGAGATGTCTAGAGAGATATAGGGAGATAGATATATAGAGTGAGAGAGAGAGAGAGAGAGAGAGAGAGAGAGAGAGAGAGAGAGAGATGAGAGGAGAGAGAGAGAGAGAGAGAGAGGGAGGGAGAGATAGGAGAGAGATGTCTAGAGAGATATAGGGAGATAGATATATAGAGTGAGAGAGAGAGAGAGAGAGAGAGAGAGAGAGAGAGAGAGAGAGAGAGAGAGAGAGAGAGGGAGGGAGAGATAGGAGAGAGATGTCTAGAGAGATATAGGGAGATAGATATATAGAGTGAGAGAGAGAGAGAGAGAGAGAGAGAGAGAGAGAGAGAGGAGAGAGAGAGAGAGAGGGAGGGAGAGATAGGAGAGAGATGTCTAGAGAGATATAGGGAGATAGATATATAGAGTGAGAGAGAGAGAGAGAGAGAGAGAGGGGGGGAGAGAGAGGAGAGAGATGTCTAGAGAGATATAGGGAGATAGATATATAGGGAGAGGAGAGAGAGCGAGAGAGAGAGAGAGAGAGAGAGAGAGAGAGGGAGAGGAGAGAGAGGAGAGAGATGTCTAGAGAGATATAGGGAGATAGATATATATAGAGAGAGAGAGAGAGAGAGAGAGAGAGAGAGAGAGAGAGAGAGAGAGAGAGATAGGAGAGAGATGTGTATAGAAATATAGGGGATAGATATATAGGGAGGAGAGAGATGTATAGAGTGAGAGAGAGAGAGAAAGAGAGAGAGATGTTTAGAGTGAGATAGAGAGAGAGAGGAGAGAGATGTGTAGTAGAGAGATATAGGGAGATAGATATATAGAGAGGAGAGAGATGTATAGAGTGAGAGACACAGAGAGAGAGAGAGACACAGAGAGAGAGAGAGAGAGATAGGAGAGAGAGAAAGAGAGAGGGGGAGAGATATGATGGGTAGTGACAGATAGTTGGTAATATATATATATGTAAATATATATAGTTGGTAATATATATATATGTAAATATATATATATATATATGTATATATATATATAGAGAGAGAGAGAGAGGGAGAGAGAGAGGGGGGTGAGAAAGTGAGATGTGACGGCGGTGGGGGTAGCAGATAGTTGGTGAAATGGGTCAGATGTTATATTTGCTGTTATTATCTTCTTACTTCCTCGTTGAGGAACATCTCGGGGGTAAATTGCTAAAAGGTGAAGGGAAAACCTTGCAATCGGTGGGTGCAGCAGCAGCAGCAGCAGTAGTAGTAGTAGTAGGA
>OZ024751.1:40386277-40391277 GCA_964016885.1 Eledone cirrhosa
ATATATATATATATATATATATATATTCATATATGTACATAGAATCTGTGGTGCTGAGGCCGGAGAGACCACTAATCATTGAAATACTCAATGCATGAGGAGATGCAGAGTGGGTATAGATAGAGATATGTAATGTATATATATATGTAATATATATATATATGTAATATATATATATATATATAAAATATATATATATATATATGTGTGTGTGTTTGTGTGTGTGTAAATGAAATACGGGAAGCATGTTTTATTTTTGTGTTTGTCTTTGGGAAGGTTTTTTTTCTTTTTTTTTCGAAAATATTTAAGACGAAAATAAAATCTGTTGGTCGATTTCTAAGGACTTTATAAGTACTCCATTTAAGAATTGGTATTAGCATGAAACTTTATACTTCTTGATAAACAGCAATAAACAATTTGATAAAAATAAAGTGGAATAAAATAAAGAAGAAATAGTTTCCCAAAGTAGACTCTCTAAGCTTTATTTAATGTTTCCAAGAATTTTGGGCGAGTAAATGATGTATAGAGCAAGTGGTATGATGTATATATGTTGAGTCAGCTTACTTCCTGTGATTTCAACCACTAATTGCTCACGGGGAAACACACGGCCATCACAAATTTCTCAGACGGCAACATTGGCCGTTAGAACCGATGGAGTCGTTAGTGTGTAGGATATTATATAAAATGCAGTGAAGTGTTAGTTTTGGTTCTTCTCTGTCCTGCTCTGAGTTCGAATCTAGTCTAGATCAAATTTAACCTTTCGTCTCTTCCCAATTGATATAATAAGGCATCAATCCAAGGCGGTGGATTAGCGATTGGCTTTCTGCGCTGTGTGAGTTCAAATCCCAACGAGGTTAATTTTGCCATCCATCACATCACATCACAAATTGCTCAGGTGATGAAAGCTTTGTGGTATTTGTTCTGGCTCTCAGGTGACAAAATTGGCAGAGACGTTAGAATGTAGGACAAAAGGTAATAACAAAAAAAAACAAAAAAAAAAACATTAAAAAAAACAAACCAAAAGCTTTGTGGTATTTGTCCTCGCTGTCTGTGTTCTGAGTTCGAATCGCACCGAAGTTAGCTTTTTGCCATCACATATTCCTCGGGTAACAAAATTGGCAGAAACGTTAGAATTTAGGATAAAAACTACCCCCCCCCCTAAAAAAAGCTTTGTGCTGTTTGTTCTGGCTCTTCACGTTCTGAGTTCGAATCCCACCGAAGTCAACAATTTTACCACTATAAATTCTCCAGGTGGAAAAATGCGAACTTTACCTTTGAACGTGTGACAAAACATATTTTGTAATATTTTTCTGTCTCTCTTGGCCATTGGATGGCCTCGGCAGAGTCCACTCTATTTCATTGCGATGGACTGGCGTCCTGTCCAGGGGAGAGTCTTGTACTCTCAGTCGCTTCACGCCATGAAACCGGGATAAGCACCGGCCAAATGAGCCTTCTGGCTTAAGACAGACTTTAAGACTGACTCTATTGCAAGCAGTCGGATTCGCTATCAGAAAACATACACCCAGGTAAATTACACCCAGGTAAATTACACAGTGCTACTGCAACAAATAAGAAGATGAAAAGTTGTATGTTTATAAACAGAAAGTCCCGTATGGCGGCGCTGGTGTCAGAAAACTTCAAAGCTAAAGTAATACAATATTGAACAAGAGAAACCGGCTTTCTCTTTATCGGTGAAAACAAACAAACAACAAAAAACAAAATAAAATAAACCTATGAATTAATTACAGCATACTTATATATTTATACATACGTACATACATACTTACATACCCATACATAGATACATAACCATAATTACATACATACATATATACATACACATATATACTTACACATATATACTTACACATACATAGATACATATATATATTTATATATATATATATCTACACACACACATATACACACACATATATATAAATATATATATATATATATATATATATATATATATACATACAATACATATATACACGCATAGAAGGCGTCTGGCGAGATATTTGGTGGTCCATTTAGATCTGATTTGATGGTTAAACGGCGGCTGCACAACAATAACACCAGCTATACCTGCCATACCCGCCATCACCACCCCTTCCTTTACAATCAACACCACCGCTACCACCACCACAATCACCACCATCACCATCACAAAAACAAGAACTACAACAGTAATAGTGGCTGCCAAATCGCCGCTACCACCACTATCACCACCACCGCCACTATCACCACCACCACCGCCACCTCCACCACTACTATCACCACCACCACCGCCACCACCATCACTATCACCACCACCACCGCCACCTCCACCACTACTATCACCACCACCACCGCCACCACCATCACTATCACCACCACCACCGCCACCTCCACCACTACTATCACCACCACCACCGCCACCACCATCACTATCACCACCACCACCGCCACCTCCACCACTACTATCACCACTATCACCACCACCGCCACTATCACCACCACCACCGCCACCTCCACCACTACTATCACCACCATCACCACCACCACCATCACTATCACCACCACCACCGCCACCTCCACCACTACTATCACCACCATCACCACCACCACCATCACTATCACCACCACCACCGCCACCTCCACCACTACTATCACCACCATCACCACCACCGCCACTATCACCACCACCACCGCCACCTCCACTACTACTATCACCACCATCACCACCACCACCATCACTATCACCACCACCACCGCCACCTCCACCACTACTATCACCACTATCACCACCACCGCCACTATCACCACCACCACCGCCACCTCCACCACTACTATCACCACCATCACCACCACCACCATCACTATCACCACCACCACCGCCACCTCCACTACTACTATCACCACCATCACCGCCACCACCATCACTATCACCACCACCACCGCCACCTCCACCACTACTATCACCACCATCACCACCACCACCATCACTATCACCACCACCACCGCCACCTCCACCACTACTATCACCACCATCACCACCACCGCCACTATCACCACCACCACCGCCACCTCCACCACTACTATCACCACCATCACCACCACCACCACTATCACCACCACCACCGCCACCTCCACTACTACTATCACCACCATCACCGCCACCACCATCACTATCACCACCACCACCGCCACCTCCACTACTACTATCACCACCATCACCACCACCACCATCACTATCACCACCACCACCGCCACCTCCACCACTACTATCACCACCATCACCACCACCACCATCACTATCACCACCACCACCGCCACCTCCACTACTACTATCACCACCATCACCACCACCGCCACTATCACCACCACCACCGCCACCTCCACCACTACTATCACCACCATCACCACCACCGCCACTATCACCACCACCACCGCCACCTCCACCACTACTATCACCACCATCACCACCACCACCATCACTATCACCACCACCACCGCCACCTCCACCACTACTATCACCACCATCACCACCACCACCATCACTATCACCACCACCACCGCCACCTCCACCACTACTATCACCACCATCACCACCACCACCATCACTATCACCACCATCACCACCACCACCACCACTACTATCACCACCATCACCACCACCACCATCACTATCACCACCATCACCACCACCACCACCGCCACTATCACCACCATCACCACCACCACCATCACTATCACCACCATCACCACCACCACCATCACTATCACCACCACCACCGCCACCTCCACCACTACTATCACCACCATCACCACCACCGCCACTATCACCACCACCACCGCCACCTCCACCACTACTATCACCACCATCACCACCACCACCATCACTATCACCACCACCACCGCCACCTCCACCACTACTATCACCACCATCACCACCACCACCATCACTATCACCACCACCACCGCCACCTCCACCACTACTATCACCACCATCACCACCACCACCATCACTATCACCACCATCACCACCACCACCACCGCCACTATCACCACCATCACCACCACCACCATCACTATCACCACCATCACCACCACCACCATCACTATCACCACCACCACCGCCACCTCCACCACTACTATCACCACCATCACCACCACCGCCACTATCACCACCACCACCGCCACCTCCACCACTACTATCACCACCATCACCACCACCACCATCACTATCACCACCACCACCGCCACCTCCACCACTACTATCACCACCATCACCACCACCACCATCACTATCACCACCACCACCGCCACCTCCACCACTACTATCACCACCATCACCACCACCACCATCACTATCACCACCATCACCACCACCACCACCGCCACTATCACCACCATCACCACCACCACCATCACTATCACCACCATCACCACCACCACCATCACTATCACCACCACCACCGCCACCACCACCGCCACTATCACCACCATCACCACCACCACCATCACTATCACCACCATCACCACCACCACCATCACTATCACCACCACCACCGCCACCTCCACCACTACTATCACCACCATCACCACCACCGCCACTATCACCACCACCACCGCCACCTCCACCACTACTATCACCACCATCACCACCACCACCATCACTATCACCACCACCACCGCCACCTCCACCACTACTATCACCACCATCACCACCACCACCATCACTATCACCACCACCACCGCCACCTCCACCACTACTATCACCACCATCACCACCACCACCATCACTATCACCACCATCACCACCACCACCACCACTACTATCACCACCATCACCACCACCACCATCACTATCACCACCATCACCACCACCACCACCGCCACTATCACCACCATCACCACCTCCACCACTACTATCACCACCATCACCACCACCACCATCACTATCACCACCACCTCCGAACAATTATTCTTTAATAAACAAGTCAACGCCTTTTAAA
>OZ024751.1:40396277-40403777 GCA_964016885.1 Eledone cirrhosa
CAACAACAACAGCTACAACAACTACAATAACAGCTACACTACAACAACAGCTACAACACCAACTACACTACAACTACAGCTACACTACAACTACAACTACAGCTACAACAACAACTACAATAACAGCTACACTACAACAACAGCTACAACACCAACTACACTACAACTACAGCTACAGCTACACTACAACTACAGCTACAGCTACAACAACAACAACAACAACAACTACAGCTACAACAACAACTACAACAACTACAGCTACAACAACAACAACTACAGCTACAGCTACTACTACAACAACAACAACAACAACTACAACAACTACAGCTACACAACAATAACAGCTACACTACAACAACAACTACAACAACAACAACAACTACAGCTACAACAACAACTACAACAACTACAATAACAGCTACACTACAACTACAACTACAGCTACAACAACAACAACAACTACAGCTACAACAACTACAGCTACAACAACAACAACTACAGCTACAACAACAACAGCAGCTACAACAACAACAACAACAACTACAGCTACAACAACAACTACAATAACAGCTACACTACAACTACAGCTACAACAACAACAACAACTACAGCTACAACAACTACAGCTACAACAACAACAACTACAGCTACAACAACAACTACAGCTACAACAACAACTACAGCTACAGCAACAACAACAACAACTACAGCTACAACAACAACAACAACTACAACTACAACAACTACAACTACAACTACAACAACTACAACAACAACAACAACAACAGCTACAACACCAACAACAACAACAACAATTACAGCTACAACAACAACAACAACAACAGTTACAACAAATTAAATATATTTATCATTCCCGCCAATCAAAGTATGTAGGGCACCAAAAACTTTCTAAAGTTTGGGGCCTCAACAGGATTTAATCCGGTTCCGAGTGAAGCTTATGGTATGAGTGGAAACTAATGAGACGAGTGTGAGTGAAAATTCAAGTGTAACTCATGAAAGGGGTAGACTCACTCCTTTAGAAATTCCATCTCCTTACTAAAGATGAGTGGGAACTACTAAGATAAGTGTGAATGGAGGATAAAGTATAACTCATTGACGATAGGAGTGGGCTGACGTTTAGAAACGTCATTTAGTTACCAAACAAGTTTTAGGGAACACCTTAAGTTAATATTTACTTCAGCGTAGATAGTGAACATACCCTAGGTAGGGAGAGTGTGAGATAGATAGATAGATAGATAGATAGATAGATAGATAGATAGATAGATAGAGAGGGGGAGAGGGGAGAGAGAGAGAGAGAGAGAGAGAGAGAGAGAGAGAGAGAGAGAGAGAGAGAGTATAAGAACGAGAAAGATTGAGACATACAAAGAACGACAAGCTGATGTGTGTGTGTATATATATATATATATATATATATATATATATATATATATATATATATATATATATATATATATATACGATATTAATAAATGGAAACTATATTTATAAAACCATATTTATTTCATTATACATATTTCAGGGATACCAAATTAAATTATGGTATGCCTTCATCAGACAAAATACAATATATAACAGTTTTACAAATAAGCTTTGACGTACCCTTTTAAAATGCAACCATTATTTTTGGAAGCCATCTAGAACTTTTGCATATATATATATATATATATATATATATATATATATATATATATATATATATATATATATATATATATATATATATATATATATATATATATAGTAAGGTGCATTATTGGTTGTGTAAAAAGGTTCAATAACTATGTTAGCAATATTAAGTTCTCCACGCTTTTGTATATCTCCAATTCCATTCAAGGGAACAGCTAGACGATGTAAAACGGAGTATAAGTATCAAAATGAAAATCCGAAGTCAAGGTAAAATTCCAATCATTTAATCACGACACATGTTTCAATAAGAGATAGATCGATTGTGAAGCCATGATCGATTATCACTGATCTCATCAGGTGAAAATGAATTGTCTTCAAATTCTTGATATGAGGGAGAAAAAAAAAAACGATGTTCTCTCACAGAATTTGAGGGAATGAATTCTATGAGAGAACATCGTTTTTTTTTCTCCCTCATATCAAGAATTTGAAGACAATTCATTTTCACCTGATGAGATCAGTGATAATCGATCATGGCTTCACAATCGATCTATCTCTTATTGAAACATGTGTCGTGATTAAATGATTGGAATTTTACCTTGCCTTCGGATTTTCATTTTGATATATATATATATATATATATATATATATATAGCGATGAAGTTTCGTTTACATGGTTTTATTGATTAGCAACCTGTTACGTACGTTTCGCAGATGATTGACTCAAGGTCCCCTATGGATGCTATGGACCTGACTCCAGTATAGATCTGCTCGTCAGACTGATGATTAAACAAATCAGAATATAATCATTAAAAATATATAAACAAAATTTCATCGCTTTTTCTATATAATATATAATTGTTTCTACTTTTGGCACAAGGCCAGCAATTACTCAGTACATTACTGGTACTTTATTTTATCGACCCCGTAAGGATGAAAGGCAAAGTTGACCTTGGCGGGATATATATATATATATATATATATATATATATATATATATATATATATATATATGTATATATATATATATATATATATATGTGTATATACTATGAGGATAAGGAACAAGGATTCAGTGTTGCATCATAACATATTTAATAACATATTACATACGTTTCTCTATCGATCAGCTCGAGGCAAGGCAAGATTTATTATAGATCGAACCTGACTCATGCAACCATACAACTATACAACTATATATATATATATATATATATATATATATATATATATATATATATTATATATATATATATATATATATATATATATATATAACGAAGTAAATGTGGTAAGGAACCAGGTGGACCATAACGCACCACAGTACTCAATACTTAGGGTAGTAGAGTGGGTAATAGGAACGAGTAGGACCCCGACGGCTGAGCTCAAGCCGTTTCGACGGCTAATTCTGGACTAAAAAATCGAAACGGCTTGAGCTCAGCCGTCGGGGTCCTACTCGTTCCTATATATATATTTTTTTCATAATTCTTCGGCTCTGTTTAATTACATTGAGCTATACCTTTACTGTCATTTCTATAATACGAAGAGGGTGTTTAACTCCAACACACTCTAGTATTTTAATTCTTCTTATATATATATGTATGTATGTATATAAAAGGTAAACAGAAATAACAACACAATCGGTACAGTATATGGAAGGTATATATTAGGTTAACGCTTGATATAGCAGGAAGAGGGTCTTAACGTTTCGGACGCTAGTCCTTCATCAGAAGAAAGAATGAGAAATAAAATAGATTAAGGGGACGAGCGGGATGGAATTGGGAAAAAATGTCTTTAGATAAAAATAATAGGTCCATTCATGTTGACATCTCTTGCAAAACTGTTGGTGCTCTCTCTCTCTCTCTCTCTCTATATATATATATATATATATATATATATATATATATATATTTATTAAAATAACAGATTAAAGTTTAGTCTTCAAATTTATTATTATTACTATATATATATATATATATATATATATATATATATATATATATATATATATATATATATATATTTATTCAAATATATATATATATATATATTTATTCAAATAACAGATTAAAGTTTAGTCTTCAAATTTATTATTATTACTATATATATATATATATATATATATATATATATATATATAAAACATGGGAAGAAAGAAGAATACTGCGTGGTTTGCACATGGGTTACATATGATAAAAATAGTCCTTCGTCAGTGATTTTCCAACCATCATTGGTATTTCATCGCATTAAAAATCAGATACCTCAGGTTGGTGCGAGCAATAACTAAAAAAAGTTATTGGGACCAGAATTCGCGTAAGGCGAGGGGGACAAGTAAACAACATAGAAGGATAAAAGCAAACCGAAGATAGGAAAATAAACAAGCAACATGGTTGTCCGGTCAGCATAAGCTGGGTGGATTTCATGAGCGAGAGAGGTACAGACCGTGTTGATGTGTGTGAGATGTAAGCAAGAAGAGACCCACACAAGCCAAACGGGAGGAAGTGATATATATATATATATATATACACATGGGGTTGTATTGGCGTGTGTGTAGTTATATTTGTATTCAATAGTCCATATCAAAAAGACTCTACGCCATCTTGCAATGTTAAGGATACTAGCTACAGGTTTTAAATGACGTGTTGAACTGAAGGATCGATTTCAAAACTATGGTTCTTAAGCAATGATTGGAGCAATGTGTTCTGTATAATAAGGAACTGGTAACGAAGAATGTCTAGAGAGGAAGAAGGAGTGGGTGATGGTGGGATAGGAGATATAAGCTAGTATGTATAAGTAACGGCTTGTTTTACTGTAAAGTGATAAAGAGTTAACATTGAACAACATGGCTTCCTCGTTAGATTAACTTCACCGTAATAGGATAGAAACTGTTCACTTACTGCCGATATCGTCTCTACTGTGTCTAGTGCGCATGACAGACATACAAATGTGTATGAGTGTGTCTATGTGTGTGTTTATGAGTGTATGTGTGTATGTGTGTGTGTATATGAGTGTATCAGTATATATGTGTGTGTTGCAATGAAAAAAAAAACTTAGCCACTGCTCCGCTCAGCATCCGCAAAAACATATTCCACGTTATATATATATATATATATATAAATATATATATATATATATATATATAGAGAGAGAGAGAGAGAGAGAGTGTGTGTATGTAAGTATGTATGTGTCTATATATATATATGTGTGTGTGTTAGTGTATATATATATAGAGAGAGAGATAGAGAGTGTGTGTGTGTGCATGTATGTATATATATATGTATGTATGTATGTATGTATGTATGTATGTGTGTGTATGTAAGTATGTATATATATATATATATGTATGTATATATGTGTATAAGTGTATATATATATATGTATATGTATATATATATATATATATATATATATATATATATATATATATATGTATGTATGTGTATAAGTGTGTGTATATATATATGTGTGTATATATATATATATGTATGTATAAGTGTATATATATATATATATGTATGTGTATAAGTGTATATATATATATATATATATACATATATATATGTATGTATGTGTATAAGTGTATATATATATATATATATATGTATGTGTATAAGTGTGTGTGTATATATATATATGTGTATAAGTGTGTATATATATATATGTGTGTATAAGTGTGTATATATATATATATGTGTATAAGTGTGTGTATATATATATGTGTATAAGTGTGTGTATATATATATGTGTATAAGTGTGTGTGTATATATATATATGTGTATAAGTGTGTATATATATATATATGTGTATAAGTGTGTATATATATATATGTGTATAAGTGTGTATATATATATGTGTATAAGTGTGTGTACATATATATATGTGTATAAGTGTGTGTACATATATATATGTGTATAAGTGTGTATATATATATATATGTGTATAAGTGTGTATATATATATATGTGTGTATAAGTGTGTACATATATATATGTGTATAAGTGTGTGTACATATATATGTGTATAAGTGTGTATATATATATATGTGTATAAGTGTGTGTATATATATATGTGTATAAGTGTGTGTACATATATATATGTGTATAAGTGTGTGTATATATATATGTGTATAAGTGTGTGTACATATATATATGTGTATAAGTGTGTGTATATATATATGTGTATAAGTGTGTGTATATGTATGTGTATAAGTGTGTGTACATATATATATGTGTATAAGTGTGTATATATATATATATGTGTATAAGTGTGTATATATATATGTGTATAAGTGTGTGTGTATATATATATATGTGTATAAGTGTGTATATATATATGTGTATAAGTGTGTATATATATATATATGTGTATAAGTGTGTATATATATATATGTGTATAAGTGTGTATATATATATGTGTATAAGTGTGTGTATATATATATGTGTATAAGTGTGTGTATATATATATGTGTATGTAATGTGATGCAGTACTTCAATACAGTGACAGGTTGTTTCTAAAATAATAACTCTCAGTGACTATGATTTATCTCATACCTTTACAGTCTCTCTCTTTACCTCTCTCTCTCTATCTCTCTCTTTCTCTCTCTCTACCTCTTTACCTCTCTCTCTCTCTATATATATATATATATATCTATATATATCTCTTTCTCTCTCTCTACCTCTCTACCTCTCTACCTCTCTATCTCTCTTTCTCTCTCTCTCTCTCTCTCTCTCTCTACCTCTCTATCTATCTATCTATCTATCTATCTATCTATCTTACTCTCTCTCTCTACCTCTACCTCTCTCTGTGTCTAACTATTTATCTATCTCTACCCCTCATCTTTCTTTCTCTCTCTCTCTCTATCTCTCTCTCTCTCCCTCTCTCTCTTTTTCTTTCTGTGTGTGTACGTGTCTACATGTTTCTCTTACTTTATATATATATGTATATATATATATATATATATATATATATATATATATATATATATATATATATATATATATATATATATATATATATATATGATTACTTGGGTATGTTAATACCACCTAACTCTCATATACATATATTATGTTACAGTTACCAAATGTTGGTTCTTTGTAATTCCTCTTCCTTGTTTTAGAGAGTCAAGAAAGTCTCGTAGACTCTACAACCAGGAAGCGGAACAAAGGTATTTATACACGTGACCGGCTGGAATGTAGAGATTTGTCATTTTTGCTTTATCCTTCAGTTTAACCATGTCTTCATATTTAACCCTTTTACTTACCATATTTCTACTGAAATATCTTACATGGAATTTTAAAATAATTTTGAACATAGTCGACTATTTTCAGAGATATAGTAATACAAACTAACTTTGATACCCTACTTCGTGGTATAGAGTTACGGCCCTTTGCGTTCTGAGTTCAAATATTGTCACGGTTAGCTTTGTCTTTCATCCTTGCGAGGTCGATAAAACAAAGTACAAGTAACGCACTGGGGTCGATAAAATAAAGTACCAGTAACGCACTTGGGTCGATTTAATTGACTTGACCCCCCCCCCCCATTCAAATATTGCTGGTCTAAATCAGAAACCATTATTTGTGGATTGGCAGTATCGGTAGAGGGTCAGATACCATGCTTTCCAGCATAGTTACGTCCCTTTACGATCTGAGTTTAAATCCCGCCGAGGTTGACTTTGCCTTTCATGCTTACGGGGTCGATAAAATAAAGTACCAGTAATGCACTGGGTAATTGCTGGCCTTGTGCCTAAAGTAGAAACCATTATTTAGCTAGAGTTCGGATCCTTATTAGCAAGGTTCTCCTATCAGATTATGATGGAATATTCTTAGATAAATACAAATATTTTAACCATTTTGTA
>OZ024751.1:40408777-40411277 GCA_964016885.1 Eledone cirrhosa
TTTCTACTTTTGGCACAAGGCCAGCAATTATTCCAGTGTATTACTGGTACTTTATTTTATCGACCCCTTAAGGATGAAAGGCAAAGTTAACCTCGGAGGGTTTTGAACTCAGTCCGTAAAGGGACGTAACTGTGCTGCAAAGCATGGCGTCCGACCCTCTACTGATACAGCCAATCCACCGCCCTATAATATAATATTATATTATAACATTAAATCATAAAATTTTTTAACACTACAAGTGAAGTCATTCTTTTCCTTTTTTACAAATATACCTAACTGTACCAAGGATCTCACACATTTTCCAATATATATATATATATATATAGACGAAGAGGCAGTGATTTTCTCAATGGCTTGGATTCCAGTCCACGCTTCGCTATTTCCATTCCACTGAATTATTTTTTTTAATAAGTTTCCAGTGTCCTCGCTATGCCTGGAGACCTATACGGAAAAAGACTTTCCTGATGACGGAATGATTTTCTATATGATTCTTCGGAAAATATATTTACTCCATTCCAGAAACTAATTAGTTGGAAGTGATTTTTTAGTAAGTTAATTTTATAATTTTCTTATTTTACGTCTCTCATATATATATATATATATATATATATATATATATATATAGGAACGAGTAGGACCCCGACGGCTGAGCTCAAGCCGTTTCGACGGCTAATTCTGGACTCAGAATTCGACCTCAGCCGTCGGGGATACTGGCCAGGAAATAATTGTTTCTACTTTTGGCACAAGGTCAGCAATTACCCCAGTGCATTACTGGTACTTTATTTTATCGACCCTGTAAGGATGAAAGGCAAAGTTAACCTCGGCGGGATTTGAACTCAGAATGGCAAGGGCCGTAACTCTATGCGTCAAAGCATGGCGTCAGACCCTCTACCGATACTGCCAATCCCAGGAAATAATGAACAGAGAATTGTGGAAAAGGGGCATCGTATCTTTGGTCTGAGGCGGGAGCCCAGTCTAACCAACAAATATTCTCGTTCCATTCCTTATGTATGATCAGCTTTTATATTGCACATCATTCCATCACATATGTCATCAACCTCCCACCTCTGTTTTTCTTACATACTTCTCTGCTATATCCTGTCCAGTTCTTCTTCTAAATTCCACCCCCATACCCTCTCCCTAAATTCCACCCCTACCTATCAAACTAACCTCTCCATATATCTATTTTCACATGCATATTTAAGCAGTACATTTACACAACCAGAGCCTCTGTGTGTTCGCTTGACATACTAGAAATAGCAGTCAAATCGCAGTCAAATAGCAGTCAAATAGCAGTCAAATAGCAGTCAAATAGCAGTCAAATTATACGGGATAGTCACAGGTGGATCACCTTATAATTTGATCATAGCTACAGCTCTGTTGGATCCTGGTCTGATCTTGGGAGTTAAATAACAACAACAACAGTTACAACAACAACAACAGCATCATCAAGAACAACAGTAACAACAACAGTAACAACAACAGCAATAACAACAGTAACAACATCAGAAACAGCAATAACATCAGTAACAACAACAGCCACAACAGCAACAACAGCAACAACAACAACAGTAACAACAACAACAGTAACAACATCAGTAACAACAACAGTAACAACAGTAACAACAGTAACAACAACAGTAACAACATCAGTAACAACAACAGTAACAACAGTAACAACAGTAACAACAACAGTAAGAACAACAGTAACAACAACAGTAACAACAACAGTAACAACAACAGTAACAACAACAACAGTAACAACAACACGACATATTTTCACCTGTGACATCCTAATAGGTTTTCATTAACGTCATTTCATGTTTCTAACCTCATTACTCAGGTAAACCACTATCTACCTGCTGCTTACCTTTATCTCCTCCACCTCTCTCTCTCTCCTTCTCTCTCTCTCCACTTCTCTCTCTCTCTCTCTCTCCTTCACCTTCTTTCTTTCCCCATCTTCTCTCTCCCTCCCTCACCTTCTCTCTCTCTCTCTCTCTCTCTCTCATTCACCTTCTTTCTTTCCCCATCTTCTCTCTCCCTCCCTCACCTTCTCTCTCTCACTCACCTTCTCTCTCTCTTTCCTTCACCTTTTCTTTCTCTCTCTCTCTCTCTCTCTCTCTCACACATTCACCTTCTCTCTCTACCCTACCTTCTCTCTCTTTCTCCCTCACCATATCTTCCCCACTCCCTCACCATTCTTCACACACTCCACCACCACCACCACCACCACCACCACCACCACCACCACCACCACCACCTCTATCGTCCCACTCTCTTCCTCTCCCCCACTCTCCCATTCTTCACACACTCCACCACCACCACCACCACCACCTCTATCCTCCCACACTCTCTCTCTCCCCCACTCTTCCATTCCTCACACACTCCACCACCACCACCACCACCACCGCCACACCACTACACCACCACCACCACCACCACCACCACACCACTACACCACCACCACCACCACCACCACCACCACCACCACCACACCACT
>OZ024751.1:40416277-40421277 GCA_964016885.1 Eledone cirrhosa
AACATTCTCTAAGAGTTGATAAATTATTAGTTAAATGAGGAGAAAAAATGGAGAAAAATACTAATAAAGTTGATAATAATACTATAATCATGGAGTGAAAATATTATGTTGACATAGATAAAGAATATACAAGGTTGTTGTGAAATGTGGTCACTTCTGTCACCACAACCCTTACTATTCATAATTTGGTCCTCTCTGAAACCCAACTATTTACAATTTCGTCCCTTCTGACCCTCCCACGTGAATTCTTTATAATTTGGTAACCTCTGGGACTTCCTCTAACTATTTTACAGTTTCGTCACTTTAGCCCCATCAAAACTATAATTTGGTCACTTAAACCCTACCAAAACTACTGCCTCATCACTCTACCCCCACCAAAATACAATCTGGTCACTCAACTATTTAGTATTCACATTACTCTACATTTACTTTTATATTTTCACAGTAAAGGCTTTATCTCACATAATATCTTACATAATATCTCACATAATATCTCACATAATATCTCACATAATATCTCACATAATATCTCACATAATATCTCACATAATATCTCACATAATATTTCACATAATATCTCACATAATATGTCACATAATATCTCACATAATATCGAATCTATGAGATTTTGATATTATTTATTTTGAGAATAATACCTTAATATCAGTATGACCGGTCGGTTACAACCAGTTTGAACAGAAAGAGGTAAGAGAATTCTGGCCGGATATGGCCGGTTTAAATGCTAAAGAGTTAAACCCTACCAACTACAATATGGTCTCTTCAGCCCCAGAAAAACTACAATATAGTCTCTATTTAGAATTTGGTACGAGTTGATCGACAGCTAAAAATAATTATTGTTTCTACTTTTGGCACAAGGCCAGCAATTATGCCAGTGCATTACTGGTACTTTATTTTATCGACCCCGTAAGGATGAAAGGCAAAGTTAACCTCGGCGGGATTTGAACTCAGATCGTAAAGGGCCGTAACTCTATGCTGCAAAGCATGGCGTCCAACCCTCTACCGATACTGCCAATAATAAACAATTTGAAGTGGACTGGCAGTATCGGTAGAGGGTCGGACGCCATGCTTTCCCGCATAGTTACGTCCCTTTACGATCTGAGTTCAAATCCCGCAGAGGTTGACTTTGCCTTTCATCCTTACGGGGGTCGATAAAATAAAGTACCAGTAATGTACTGGGTAATTGCTGGGCTTGTGCCTAAAGTAGAAACAATTTGAAATTTGGATGGTAAAAGCTCTTATTTTTCCCTTCTTCTAAAGTTAGTAACAGTAGCAGTTCTTGGTGAAAGAATATCGTCACATCTCAGACTTTCTTATAGTTGGGTCTGTACAGTAGAAACTGTTGTTACTGGTGTTGTTGTTGTTGTTGTTATTAGTGGTGGTGGTGGTGCTGGTGCTGGTGGTGGTGAGGGGGAGGCTCGGTGTTGTTGATGGCGTTGGAATGTATTGATAGTGGTGTTATTGTTGCTGTTGTTGTATGGTTGGGTGATGTTGTTGCTGTTGTTGCTGTTGTTATAAGTAGTGGTGGTGATGGCGGTGGTGGCGCTCTCTGTGTTATTGGTGTTGCTGTTGGTGGTGGTGGTGGTGGAGGCGAGTGTTGGTGTTAGGAGTGGTGGTGGTGAAGGCGAGTGTTGTTGTTAGTGGTGGTGGTGGTGGTGGTGGTGGTGGAGGCGAGTGTTGTTGTTAGTGGTGGTGTTGGAATGTATTGATAGTGGTGTTGTTGCTGTTGTTGTTGGTGGTGGTAGTGGTGGTGGTGGTGGTGGAGGCGAGTGTTGTTGTTAGTGGTGGTGGTGGTGTTGGAATGTATTGATAGTGTTGTTGTTGTTGCTGTTGTTGGTAGTGGTGGTGGCGGTGGCGGTATTGGTGGTGGTGGTGGTGCTGGTGTTAGTATTATTGTTGTTGTTGTTGTTGGTAGTGGTGGTGGTGGTGGTGGTGGCGGTAATGGTGGCGGTATTGGTGTTGGTGTTGTTGTTGGTGGCGGTGGTATGTGATGTTGTTTGCAGTGATATCGATAAAATAAAGTACCAGTCAGATACTGAGGGTCGGTTTAACCTAAAATTGCTGGCCTTGTGCCTAAATAAGAAACTATTATTGTTAAAATTGGTAGAGCGCCGGACCAAATACTTTGCCGTATTTATTCCGACCTTTTACGTTCAAATCTCGCCGAGGTCAACTTTGTAGTTCATCCTTCTGAAGTCGTACCAGTAAGATACTGGAGCCGATATAATCAACTTATCCATTCCCTCTCCAAAAATTACTGGCCTTTTGCTTTAATTAGAATCCATTCTTTGCCTTTCATCCTTACGGGGTCGATAAAATAAAGTACCAGTAATGTACTGGGTAATTGATGGCCTAGTGCCTAAAGTAGAAACAATTATTATCATTGTCAACTTTGTCTATCATCCTTCCGGGGTCGATAAAATAAAGTAGATGTCGATTTCTGCGACTTTCCCCTGTGCATCCCCCAAAAATGTCCTACCTTCTATCTAAATTAGAAACCATTATAATTATTTTTATTATTAATATTGTTATTATTATTCATAGGTGTTTCTTGTGAATAAGATGAGCATCATAGCACGGCAATGGCTGGCTATGATATCTGAGAGCTTCTGTGAAGCCAGGCTCCTGTTCCACACTCTGTTGCCAAATTAGGTAGGCCTGTCTTCTATGTGTGTTGTAAGAGAGGGAGAGAGAGAAATTGAGCGATAAAGAGAAGCTGAAAGAGAGAACGGGAACGATGAGAGAGAGAGAGAGAGGGGGGGGGAGAGAGAGAACGAAGAAGCTGAGAGAAGCTGAGAGAGAGAGAAAACGAAGGAGAAGCTGAGAAAGAGAAGATGGGAGAGAGAGAGAGAGCAAGAGAGAGAGAGAGAGAGAGAGAGCGAAAGAGATAGAGAGTGAGAGAGAGCAAGAGAGCGAAAGAGATAGAGAGAGAGAGAGAGTAAAAGTAAAAGTAAATGCAAGATAAAGAGGAAGAAAGAAATAAAGAATAAGTAGAAAAATATTCGTGAAAGTATGTCTGGTAAAAGAAAGGTAGTTTGCCTGTGTGTTCAGTCATCGCCCAACATTGCCTCTCACGTTACCAGAACCACCAATCTGAATCTACAGAATTAATACCAACATCCCTCTTTAGGCGAAACAAGTAATTTTTATTTACTTATTTATTGATATTTATTTTTATTTCATTTTATTTTATTTTTTTTTTCATTTTTTTTTTTTGTGTGTTTGTTTGTTGCTTGCTCAAGATATGATGGTGATGGTGGTGTTTGTAGTGGAAAGGGGGTAGCCCAACAGGCATACACTTTCAGGCTTTGCCAACTTTCTCTTTGTCAGTTCTTACCGGCTTGGATACACACGTAAGGGTGGTGCTGCTAGTTATTCGCAGTACAACAGGTAACAACAACATTTTATATATATACACATATATATATTAACATACACACACACACATATATATATATATATATATATACATACGTACGTACATATATTTATATATATATACATTCTATCTCTTGAAAAAATATTACGAAAATCTAAAGAATTTTATATATTTTTATTTTGGATTTCAGTTAATTTAAAAAGAGACAAAAATTTACCTTCAACGAAGACTGTATAAATATTTATAAACACTTTTCTACACACATATATATATATATATATATATATATATATTTATATAAAGAAATTTTGTGTATATATATATATAATTTATTTTTATTAAATGAAGAATTTAAAAAGTTTTAAAGAACTTTTCGAAGAATTTAGACAGATTCTAATTATATTAATTATTTCAATAAATTAATATATACTTTTAATTTAATATCGATCTATATTTAGAAATGATATTCGTGTAAAACTATATAGCTATATGTATATATATATATATATATATATATATATATATATATATATATATATATATATATATATACGTTATTCCGGGTTGAATCGGAGGTAACCACAGTAAGTAAGGTATTCAATACATTGCAGAGTATAAATGTTTTAATATAGATGAGATTCTACAGGACTAGAACTGTTTCATTCTTTAGAAATCATCATTTCTAAAGAATGAAACAGTTCTAGTCCTGTAGAATCTCATCTATATTAAAACTATATATATATATATATATATATATATATATATATATATATATATATATATATATATATATATATATATATATAATATATAATGATAATAATAAGTTGACGGGCTAGCATAAGTTTCCCTAATATATATATATATATATATTTATATATATACGTATATACATATATATATATACACACACACATACACACATATATAGATATACACGTATATATATATTTATATATATACACACATAGATATATGATGTACAAAATTACTTTTTAGTATATATCTCACATAAGCTTTCCAAAATATTTTTTTAATATTACGCCAAAAAAAGATAAAATTCGACTCATATATTGGTGTATACAGTAGATACCCGTATATAAGTCACACCGGGAGATAAGTCGCACCTTCATTTTTACAAAAAAAATATTCTGAACTTTATAGATTCAGTAGATATGTCGCATGCTTATTTTTACATCATTTTTGGGGGGTTTGTTTTTGGTGTGGAAAAATTGTATGACTTATACACGAGTATATAAGGTACCTCCCTCCTGTAATGGGATTAAAAACAAACCCAGCTGTTTCAGGGCTAGATACAACATCCCCTACACGTTGCCTTGCTAGGTAAAAGTTGTATTTGACGTTGTGACTAACTATGAATACATCACAGCTGATACCTATCATACCTTTACACCCCCCTCCCCTCCCCACCACCGCACCATTCTTTTACTTAGCACCATATTTGAATAACACAGATCTCTGGCTGTCTCTCTCTCTCTCTCCCTCGCCTCTCGCTCTCTATATATATCTATGTATGTTTGTGTGTTCTGTGTGTTCGTGTGTGTGTGTATATATATATATATATATATATGTGTGTGTGTGT
>OZ024751.1:40431277-40436277 GCA_964016885.1 Eledone cirrhosa
GTTATGTGCAACAATTAAACACAGCAATTCACTCCCCAACTACCACCACCATCACCACCACCACCACTACCACTACTACTAGGTGGATATCCTACTCTATTATGGTTTAATATTACACAACAAAGAAAAGGCGACGTAGGTTGATCTCTATATTTGTTCATGAGCGGCAAAAACGTCATATAAACATTTACTACGTCACAGGGAAAAGAATAATAAACCAAGCATAACTCAATATACAACAATCTCTGTCACACACACACACACACACACACACACACACATACACACACACACACACACACACACAAATGCACTGGGCGTCCTAATATTAACGCTGCTCCCTTAACTCAAACCTAGCTCTAATCTCAATTCACACCCTTCTTCTTCTTTTTCTTCTTCTTCTTCTTTCTAACCGTAACCCTAATTCTAAACCTTACATCTAAAACTACCCTCTAAACTTAACTGTAAACCTTGACTCTAACCCAAAACCTAAACCTTATTTCAAACCTTAACAACCAATTCGGAATCCTAAACTCCAATTCTAAACCCTAAACCCCAATTCTAAACCCTAAACCCCAATTCTAAACACTAAACCCCAATTCTAAACCCTAAACTCCAATTCTAAACCCTAAACCCCAATTCTAAATCCTAAACTCCAATTCTAAACCCTAAACCCCAATTCTAAACCCTAAACCTCAATTCTAAACCCTAAACCCCAATTCTAAACACTAAACCCTAATTCTAAACCCTAAACCCCAATTCTAAACCCTAAACCCCAATTCTAAACAGTAAACCCTAATTCTAAACACTAAACCCCAATTCTAAACCCTAAACCCCAATTCTAAACACTAAACACTAAACCCCAATTCTAAACCCTAGACCCTAATCCCAACCCACAACCCTAAACTTAAACACTACACCCTGACCTTCTGGCCCTAATCCTAAATGTCAATTCTACCCTTAACATTCACCACAATGTTCCCATAGTCATACCCCATATCTGTTATATGTAGCGAGAATATAACACATAGCATTACATGATATCCAACTTGACAGTTATTCTGCTCCACACGATACCACATATCTCTATAATCTAAGGACACCCTCTCTTATCACCACTACAGTAATATAGGGAGTGGGGGGAGGGTTACATATCGACATACTGTCCTCCTGTTTATTTTATTCTATTAGTGTTTCTATTTTTAGTTGGTAAGCGGGAAGTTGCTTGGCTTAGTGGTTAGGGTGTTCGGCTCATGTTCGTAAGTAAGGCCATACGTTCGGCTCCCGCGTTGTGTCCAGTCTACTCTGCTGGTGAAAATGTTTTACGCTGAATCTACCTGATAATTACGTTAAGGGTAACACGTGCTTATGGAATGCTCAATCACCTGGGATTTAATTTCACGAGCAGGCTTTCACGAAAAACTGTTGCAGACCTGTCGACTCTCCCCGTCCGACAGGGAGATCTCCCACCCACTTTGGGGTGAGTGAGAGATGTCTTCTCTAGTGAAAATGGGTATAGCTTTCATTATGTAAAATCTCCCTATTTTGCCTCATTTCTTCCAGTTTTGGGGCACTTTTTTTTTTCATGGTACTCCTTGTTTGGCTTTTTAGAGGTTGGCTGGTCTGCTGTTGATCAATCAATAATAAACATTGATTGCCAGTTAAATTATTTATATTTATATAAATATACTAAAGCGAAAACCAAATCAAACAGTGAATGTGTTTTACGATTTTTTGGCAATATTAGGACATTATGAAATATATAACAACATCAATAATATATTCTTGAAAAGTACAAAGCCGCATTATGACTTGGATTGGCAGTATCGGTAGAGGGTCGGACGCTTTGCTTTGCAGCATAGAGTTACGGCCCTTTATAGTCTGAGTTCAAATCCCGCCGAGGTTAACTTTGCCTTTCATCCTTACGGGGTCGATAAAATAAAGTACCAGTAATCTGGCCTTGTGCCAAAAGTAGAAACAATTGTGGCTGCACCATATTAAATATGGAAATCCTTAGTTTAGTTTACTGCAAATTTCCACTAGTAAAGATACTACAAACATTTGAATTAATAAACCTATTTTTAGATATTTTCTGCTAAATCATTGCCGAATATTAAGACATAATACTACAATATATTCACCACAATTTGCCCACTAGGAACGATACTACAAACATTTGAATTTGTAAATCCATGTTTAGGTATTTTCCGCTAAATCATTCCAGAGCGTTATATGCGGACAGACATGTTTAACCCTTTAGCATTTATACCGGCCGTATTCGGCCAGAATTCTCTCACCTCCTTTTGTTCAAACCAGCCATAACCTGCCGCTCATATTGATGTTAAGGTATTATTCTCAAAATAAATAACTGTTTCTACTTTTGGCCCAAGGCCAGCATTTACCCAGTAGATTACTGGTACTTTATTTTATCGACCCCATAAGGATGAAAGGCAAAGTTAACCTCGGCGGGATAAATAACATCAACATTTCATAGCCTATGGGATAATTATGTGAGGTAAAGCCTTTACCATAAAAATACAATAGAAAATACAGAGTAATGTAAATGTTAAAGGGTTAAATGAGTAAATACATAAATATATAAATATATAAATATATAAATATATAAATAAATGCGTAAATATATGAATAGATACGTAAATATACAAATGGGTATAAATATAGATAAATATTTACATAAATGAATATATAAAGGCGTAAATATACAAATGGCTATATAGAAAGATAAATATATAAATGGCTATATAGAAAGACATATAAATATATAAATAACAACTGCGTGTTGGACCTAAAAAAGATGATAGAGAGAAAGAGAGATAGGAATCTCTCTTTAAGGAGTGAAGGGATGCTGGATGAGGTGGTGGTGGGGGGAGGGGTCTTTCCTTCTAAAGTTTTATCGGGAGGAGGTGTCAAGTATGGCTGATGTCGAGTGAAGCTTTTATCGTGTCACTGATTTAAGGACGGAAAGAATCGCAGCTGGCTCACGTTTTTTTATGCCTTGTTTCGTTGGGGTGTTTTTTCCTTTTAGGAGGGGAAGGGAAGTGCCCATGACCCAATTTGTTGGGAGGAGGGGGGGGGGGGGTTCATGGCCCTTGAATCTTGGAAGAAAAGTGATGTTTCTTCCCCTTCCTCACCTCAAACTAATCATCTGGTCTGAATTCTTGTAAGAGAGTAGACTCTACTAAAAGCACCCAGGGGCCAAGAAAGGTTTTCACCGTTTATTCAGGGTGTGGAGGTTATCACCATGACCCATTTTTCTATGGCCTTCGAAGAGGGTATAAAAGAAAGTTATACGAGGTCTCAGCAAATCCTTGCAATGGATTGCACTAAAGGGTCAAAGCACCTAAGAACCAGGTGGAGGTTTTAAACCGAGTGACAAATTAAGTTTACCATCCTTTTTATTTTATTTTTGGTGGTGGGTGAGGCCGAGTTTCCGCTTTAGTTAAAAAGGAAGTGCTTGATGACGAATGAAACTTTCATTGACTGCTATAAGAAAGTCAGACCAACAGCAGGTCAATGATCAAAGGTCAGACTACAAGGAGGTCAGACTAGAAGAAGGTCAGATTAGAAGGAGAGGTGTCAGATCAGAAAAAGGTCAGACTACAAGGAGGTCAAACTAGAAGGAGGTCAGACTAGAAGAAGGTCAGATTAAAAGGGGAGGTGTCAGTTCAGAAAAAAGGACAGACTACAAGGTGGTCAGACTACAAGGAGGTCAAACTAGAAGGAGGTCAGAACAGACTAGGAGGTCAGATCAAGAGGTCAGATTAGATTACCGACCACCACCACCACCAAAGCACCACCAGCCCTCTACACCACACCATATATATATATATATATACATATATATATAACGACACCATCCATACCATTCTATGCCATGCTACGAAATATACACCACAACACACCTAACAGATTGTGTGGGCTTAATAAGTTACCTCATCCCATTGTTACTCCATCCTGTATGTTTATACATATATGTGTCTGTGTGTGTGTATGTATATATATATATATATATATATATATATATATACATATATATGTATGTACATATATATATAAGTACATATATATATGTGTGTGTGTATATATATGTATGTATTGGGTTGTAACATACATTCCCGCCGTTTTTTTTTATTAAGAAGTTTTATAACAACGGCGGGAATTTATGTTCCAACCTAATATATATATATGCATAATATATATATATATGTATGTATGTATATGTGTGTATGTGTGTATGAGCTAATATCCTTTCGTAATTATTTCTAATTAGCTTAATGACGCACTTAACAGTAAATATGTTAACAGTAACTGTTGTTTGTCATGAGTAAATAAATATATATATATATATATATATAATATAAGATCAAAAGATGGTTAAAGGAGTTCCATATATTTTATTATGCGCATTTCAAAAACAAACATCATCATGCAATAATATTTGTGTTTTCATCAGATAAAACAGGAGAACATGATATGAAGGCTAAAAAACACTTGTGGATAGTGCAGTTTTAAATCAACATCTTTTGATCTTATATTATGCATACTCCAGTCCTACAAACTGTAGAGTGCTTCTTATCCGATATCTGCATTGCTTTATTGTACTACAATAAAACTCACCTCCTACATATATATATATATATATATATATATATATATATTCCCGAGATCCATGGACGAGTTCTCTCCAGCGGTCTCTGTCCCTCATTATCGCTGCCATGTCCTGCGTCTCCAACAGACCAGTGTCCGTCCTTAGGGCATCAACATACGTTAACCTTGGTCTTCCTCTTCCAGTATGAGAGAGAGAGAGAGAGAGAGAGAGAGAGAGAGAGAGAGAGAGAGAGAGAGAGAGAGAGAGAGAGAGAGAGAGGGCTCCGAAAGACTCCAGGGCATCGCGAAAAATTCAGGTTTTCTGCAAGATAAAGCGTTTTTAATATAAATTATATTGACTATAGATTCTTGTTGTGACATCCAATTCCTAT
>OZ024751.1:40443777-40448777 GCA_964016885.1 Eledone cirrhosa
ACAATATCTTGTTAATCAACTTTAATCCATGTTACTGTAAGTTGAACAGCTGTTGATCTAAACCACTTAATATTTCATACTTTAAGAGCTTCTCATATCTTACTATGAAAACAGGTTTTTACATGTCTTTACTTTAAATGTGTTTGTAAACCTTCCACACTTAAGGATCATAAAACAACTTGATTCAGACTGGCCTTTAGTTTGCCTGTTTAATAAACTGTGTATCAAGCATTTCTTTACATATAGTTTAGTAACACCTTTACTATAACTATGTTTGTGGCCTTCCTACACTTTTCTCTGTTGATCCAAGATTTACCTGTTTAACAAACTCTGTATCAAGTACTTCTTTACATATAGTTGAGTAACACCTTTACTATAACTATGTTTGTGGCCTTCCTACACTTTTCTCTGTTGATCCAAGATTTACCTGTTTAACAAACTCTGTATCAAGTACTTCTTTACATATAGTTGAGTAACACCTTTACTATAACTATGTTTGTGGCCTTCCTACACTTTTCTCTGTTGATCCAAGATTTACCTGTTTAACAAACTCTGTATCAAGTACTTCTTTACATATAGTTGAGTAACACCTTTACTATAACTATGCTTGTGACCTTTCCACCAACACTACTCTCTGTTGATCCAAGGTTTTCTTGTTTTATAAATGGGTTTTTAGCTTACCATAGTCAATCCTTTTGATACCTATATACTTTAAATCACTCCTGGTATTATGATACAAAACTGTTCCTTTTAAAGTGTCCATCCTTATATTAAAACCTTTCATCATAATTTTATGTGGGAACTTTTCTTAAGTCATTCCCCAAATACTGGCTTAACAAAGAAAAATTAAATAAATATTAAACTAAATTCCTCCAAATTCTTGATTATTTTCAAAATGCATTGAAACATATGAACCACATCCTTCATTAGAAGTATAGTAATAAAAGGTTTAATGCTACTCGGTGATTTAAGGTCAACTCTCACAACCTCTGCCCGGGTTTTCCTTGGTCTACCTCTACTGAAGTCAACTCTCACAACCTCTGCCCGGGTCTTCCTTGGTTTACCTCTACTGAGGTCAGCTCTCCCCACCTCTGCCCAGGTCTTCCTTGGTCTACCTCTACTGAGGTCAGCTCTCACCACCTCTGCCCAGGGCTTCCTTGGTCTACCTCTACTGAGGTCAGCTCTCACAACCTCTACCCAGGTCTTCCTTGGTCTACCTCTACTGAGGTCAGCTCTCACCACCTCTGCCCGGGTCTTCCTTGGTCTACCTCTACTGAAGTCAGCTATCACAACCTCTGCCCAGGTCTTCCTTGGTCTACCTCTACTGAAGTCAGCTATCACAACCTCTACCCAGGTCTTCCTTGGTCTACCTCTACTGAGGTCAGCTCTCACAACCTCTACCCAGGTCTTCCTTGGTCTACCTCTACTGAGGTCAGCTCTCACAACCTCTACCCAGGTCTTCCTTGGTCTACCTCTACTGAGGTGAGCTCTCACAACCTCTGCCCAGGTCTTCCTTGGTCTACCTCTACTGAAGTCAGCTCTCACAACCTCTGCCCAGGTCTTCCTTGGTCTACCTCTACTGAAGTCAGCTCTCACAACCTCTACCCAGGTCTTCCTTGGTCTACCTCTACTGAGGTCAGCTCTCACAACCTCTACCCAGGTCTTCCTTGGTCTACCTCTACTGAGGTCAGCTCTCACAACCTCTACCCAGGTCTTCCTTGGTCTACCTCTACTGAAGTCAGCTATCACAACCTCTACCCAGGTCTTCCTTGGTCTACCTCTACTGAAGTCAGCTATCACAACCTCTGCCCAGGTCTTCCTTGGTCTACCTCTACTGAAGTCAGCTCTCACAACCTCTACCCAGGTCTTCCTTGGTCTACCTCTACTGAAGTCAGCTCTCACAACCTCTGCCCAGGTCTTCCTTGGTTTACCTCTACTGAAGTCAGCTCTCACAACCTCTGCCCAGGTCTTCCTTGGTTTACCTCTACTGAAGTCAGCTATCACAACCTCTACCCAGGTCTTCCTTGGTTTACCTCTACTGAAGTCAGCTCTCACAACCTCTACCCAGGTCTTCCTTGGTTTACCTCTACTGAAGTCAGCTCTCACAACCTCTACCCAGGTCTTCCTTGGTTTACCTCTACTGAAGTCAGCTCTCACAATCTTTACCCAGGTCTTCCATGGTTTACATTTCCTGGCACTTCTTCACCCAGCAATCACTGTCCATGTACATCATAAATGTATCTATGTGTGTATGTGTGTAAGTATGTATGTATGTGAGTATGTGTGTAAGTGTGTGTGTGTGTGTGTGTGTGTGTGTGTGTGTGTGTGTGTGTGTGTGTGTGTGTGTGTGTGTGTGTGTGTGTGTGTGTGTGTGTGTGTGTGTGTGTGTGTGTGTGTGTCTTTCAATTTAAGTTAAATATGCTAGGGAGGCAGCTGGCTCTATAAATTACTTTAATGGTTTTCAATAAAATAAATATTATTTTCTCCATTCATGGAAGAAAAGGAGAAATATTTGCTGTTTAATTCTCACACCTGGACAAACATTCACTTTTTTATCAGGTGAAATAATCTGTTTTCCTTTAATTTCTTCATGCATACTAAATATACATATATATGTATATATATATATATATATATATATATATATATATATATATATATATATATATATATACATAATCATCATCATTATTGTTTAATATCCATGTTCCATACTAGCATAGGTTAGACAATATATATATACATGTATATATATATATATATATATATATAGTAATAATAATAAATTTGAAGACTAAAATCCAAAGTGGGCTCGATAAGGATAAATATATATCAAAGATATAAGAACCATAGAGCAAATAAATATATATATATATATATATATATATATATATATATATATATGTATATATATATGTATACACACATCCATATCCACACACACCCATATATATGTATATGTATTGCAACTTCGGTTATACTCATTATAATATATATATATATATATGTATGTATATATGTATATATATATATATATATATATATATATATATATATATATATATATATATATATATATATATATATGTATATATATATATATATTTTTCCTAAATCTTACGTTAACTACTTTTCCCATCTTGACGTTATAGTCGCATATATGTTATAGAATGATGTTAGCTTCTCGCTAAAACAATCTCTATACCTCTCATTTATATATATACATATATATATATATCCAAGGAAAATTCAACTGATAAGGTATGTTTACTTGGCTATGTCAAAATTTATAAAACACACTTTGTATTTTATCTGATGAAAGCGTACCAAAGTTTTTGGTACCCTTGAAATATATATAATAGAATAAATATGGTTTTATAAATATAGTTTCCATTTATTTAATATCATTGTATATATATATATATATATATGGAGGCACATGGCTTAGTGGTTAGAGCATTGGGCTTGCAATCGAAAGGTTGTGAGTTCAATTCTCAGACCGGGTGATGTGTTGTTTCCTTGAGCAAGACACTTTATTTCACATTGCTCCAGTTTACTCAGCTGTAGAAATGAGATGATAGGGACTGGGGTCCCTATCATTCCACTGCAAAGTGGTCGTGTAGATGCCACGGCAAAAAGCACCCAGCACTCACTGTAAATGAGGTTGGTGTTAGGAAGGGCATCCAGCTGTAGAATTCATGCCAGAATCAGTTCCCGTCCCACCCTTGCAAGCAGGGAAAAGTGGACGTAAAATGATGATGATGATGATGATGATATATATATATATGTGTGTGTATATATATATGTATACATATATATATGTATATATATATATATGTGTGTGTATGTATTATTATAACATTGATTTAATTGAAGTCGACTGTGAAAATGCAACTTTTATAATTTCAATATTGAGTTTTATCTGAGGTTATGTCATGATTTGGCAGATAAGTAAGATATTGGGTTAACCCTTATATTACCATAGCTCCTTTAATGAAAGACTGTCTATGTTTAAATAATCAAAAATTTGGAGAGATTTAGTAATATAACTAACTTTCTCATTGTTAAACTGGTATTTGGGACATAACTTAACAAAGGTTCTTACATAACATGATGGAAGCTTTGTAGATAAATATAAACACTTTAACCCTTTTATTATCTTATTTTTGCTTATTATTTTCAAATAATTGATTCTTTCTTTCTCTCACCCCTCTCTCTCTCCTTCTCTCCTTCTCTCTCCCCCACTTTCCCTCTGGACCAAATACCAAAGATCTTATTGCAGAGCTAACCTAGGGAACTAAATACCTAGCAGCTTATTGCAGAGCTAACCTAGGGAACTAAATACCTAGCAGCTTATTGTAGGGCTAACCTAGGGTGTTAAATACTCGGGTACTCATTATAGGACTAGTTAAGAGTGCTAAATACTCAGCTCCATATTATAGAGCTAGCCTAGGGCAGCTAAATAACCAGGTGTTGTCCTTATCCCACTCACACAACAAGAATGTTTGAAGGAAAAATAGTTGTTTCATAAATTCCAATACATATAAAGTTATGAAAAAAATGATCAAAGATATTTAAATAAAACTCGTCCCACACAAAAGACTGCATTCAGTGCTTCCATAACTATTTATCTATAACTACATTGATTCTTAAGGAAGCTCATTGTAAACATTGTTCTCTTAGTAAGATATTGAAACTACCTTTAGAATAACTGGTACTTTACATTCTCATGCCTATATATGGAAGCCTGTAAGTGACAGGATATAATAAATATATCAACGGTCAAAGACACACATGAAAACTATTTTTGAGTATTTTTGTTTGATTTAGTTGTTGTTGTTGTTCTTGCTGTTTGTATTTTGTTGACGTTCAGAAAATGTCACCTACTTAACAACACATTCCATTAAGGTTAATTTCTCGGTAAAGGCGCCTATCTCTCTCTCCCTCCCTCTCTCTCTCCCTCTCTCTCTCTCTCTCTCTCTCTCTCTCTCTCTCTCTCT